>CM064513.1:90845249-91085249 GCA_032716605.1 Paralithodes platypus
ATTATAAGATTTGATATAACCATTATAAATTATAAGATTTGATAAGTGATCTAACCATTTATTTATTTATTTTTATTTTTTTCCAGATTCAGCAGCAGTCATAGAAAAGGTAGTGTGAGCATATTCAAGACTCTGACTCGGGGCAACGATAAGACGTCTTTGAGTTCCTACATCCGGCTGTTTGAACCTCTTGTTATAAAGGCCTTGAAGGTAGGTTACGTATGCTAGGGGTTACTGGTCTATCTATCTATCTATTGCCTGACGCCGTGATCCCCGAAGGGGTGGCCACGAACGAACCGCCCCCATGCACCTCTGTCCCCAGTCAGTCGACGCCCCTCCCCCCAACCAGCACCGCCTTCGTTCATGTAGTTCCTCACTCCATCCTTCCACCTCATATTCGGTCTACCTCTCCCCCTCTGTCCCTCCACCTCGCTCTCGTACACCCTCTTAGTCATTCTCTCGCTTTCCATACGTTCCATATGGCCGAACCATCTCAATAATATTATAATTATATTATAATATAATATATTAATATTATATATATTAATATATTAATATTATAATATTATAATTATTAGAAGGGGTTACTGGTAATTCTGCTAAATATCGATGTCTAAAACTCCAACTTCCTTATAGCCTGAAACTCGCAAGTGGTCAATTAAGCACTCAAGAGAGGCTTAAATAAGTGAAAAATATGGATAGCAAACACTTTGGTTAACTGAACTTTTTGTATACAGTATAATAATTTTGGATAAAAGGGAGTTTACTGTACATACATATTTTGACAAGAGTGTTGTTGTTTCAGTTATACACAGTTTCGAGTGACGTAGTAATGCAGAGGTCGGTGTTGCAGCTTCTTATACACCTGGTCCAGATCAGAGTCAACTACTGTCTTCTTGATTCAGACCAGATATTCATCGGCTATGTCATCAAACAGTTTGAATACATAGAGGAGGGACAGATAAGGTTAGTATTCACCTAGTGCAGGATTTGTAAAGGGTTATCCTTTATATTTGTTGTTGATAGCTTAATGCATAAATACATAGAGGAGGGACAGATAAGGTTAGTATTCACCTAGTGCAGGATTTGTAAAGGGTTATCCTTTATATTTGTTCTTGATAGCTTAATGCATAAATACATAGAGGAGGGACAGATAAGGTTAGTATTCACCTAGTGCAGGATTTGTAAAGGGTTATCCTTTATATTTGTTCTTGATAGCTTAATGCATAAATACATAGAGGAGGGACAGATAAGGTTAGTATTCACCTAGTGCAGGATTTGTAAAGGGTTATCCTTTATATTTGTTCTTGATAGCTTAATGCATAAATACATAGAGGAGGGACAGATAAGGTTAGTATTCACCTAGTGCAGGATTTGTAAAGGGTTATCCTTTATATTTGTTCTTGATAGCTTAATGCATAAATACATAGAGGAGGGACAGATAAGGTTAGTATTCACCTAGTGCAGGATTTGTAAAGGGTTATCCTTTATATTTGTTCTTGATAGCTTAATGCATAAATACATAGAGGAGGGACAGATAAGGTTAGTATTCACCTAGTGCAGGATTTGTAAAGGGTTATCCTTTATATTTGTTCTTGATAGCTTAATGCATAAATACATAGAGGAGGGACAGATAAGGTTAGTATTCACCTAGTGCAGGATTTGTAAAGGGTTATCCTTTATATTTGTTCTTGATAGCTTAATGCATAAATACATAGAGGAGGGACAGATAAGGTTAGTATTCACCTAGTGCAGGATTTGTAAAGGGTTGTTGTTGTTGTTGTTGTTCCCCAAGCTGCCTGGCCGAACAGCCCCAAGGCCCTGAGCAAGGCCAAGGCCATAACCGAGCGCCCCCACAGAACCCTCCCCGCCGACCACAATAAAGCCTGGGTGACCGAAGCCACTCCATGGCGGGGAGCTGAGGAGGGTGCGGAAATGCCCGGGAAACCAAAGCCCCACCCAGGGCCCTGTGTCCCTCAGCAATTATGAAGAGAAAGTTGAGGGGCAAGGGAAAAATGTGACGCTTTGGCTTCCAATCTTGGTAGATTGGGAGGTCAATCCACGTTAGAGACGCCGTCACTTGAGATCTAGAAAATATATAAGTAAAAGGAACAGTCAGAGTAAGCTATGGGTATGGCAGAGATTGCTCAGTTCTCACTCTAATAGACCAGCCCATCACCACATGACTAGAACCCAATCCTCTCAGCATCAGCTAGGAAAGGCCCTAGAAAGCCGCCTTTGGCGGGGGGATAGCTCCCCTATTTCAACCCTTTTCGGGGTTGGGCACCCCCCTGTAAAGGGTTATCCTTTATATTTGTTCTTGATAGCTTAATGCATAAATACATAGAGGAGGGACAGATAAGGTTAGTATTCACCTAGTGCAGGATTTGTAAAGGGTTATCCTTTATATTTGTTGTTGATAGCGTAATGCATATATACATAGAGGAGGGACAGATAAGGTTAGTATTCACCTAGTGCAGGATTTGTAAAGGGTTATCCTTTATATTTGTTCTTGATAGCGTAATGCATAAATGCGTGGAATTTAGGTGTGAGTGTCCTAGGTTCGAGTCCTTGGAGTGCCACATGTATTTGTTGATTTAATTAATTGAGTTTAGAAGTAAAGTTGGTTGGTGAAAAAATCTGAATTATAATATTATTGGGAGAGAGGTATCCTGACCAGGATTTGAAGCCACTCATTCTAGGTATATTTGAAGCCACTCACTCTAGGTATATTTGGGAGAGTTGGGTACCGTAACCACTCTAGGTATATTTGGGAGAGTTGGGTACCGTAACCACTCGGCCGAGAGCGGATATAAGGGAAGCAACCTTAGTCTTTTGCCCCTCGGCTTTTCCCTTCATAATTGCTGAGGGGCACAGGGCCTTGGGTGGGGCTTTGGTTTCCCGGGCGTTTCCACACCCTCCTCAACTCCCTGCCTTCGAGTGGCTTCGGTCACCTGGGCTTAATTAGTGGTAAGCAGGGAAGGTTTTGTGGGGGCGCTCGGCTATGGCCTTGGCCTTGCTCGGCCAGACAGCCTGGGGAAAAAAATCTAAAAAACTCGCCACGTGTATAAAGGCATGTCCTCCACGAGACATTAACCTGGTTCTTCAATTTAGACTAAGGTTGCTTCCTTTATATCCGCTCATGGCCCAGTGGTTACGGTGCCCAACTCTCCCAAATATACCTGGAGTAAGTGGGTTAAAATTCTGGTCAGGATACCTGTCTCCCAACCTATCGTACATTATCATTAAATAATGCTGATAACTGTACATATCTGACATGTCTACATAAAGTAATACTATATTGTTCAGGTCAGCAGAGGAGTTGATACCCTCCATGTTCCGGTTCCTGGTGTTGTTGTCATATGAGCGTCACCACAGTAAGAGCATCATCGGGGTACCCAAGATTATACAACTCTGTGATGGTCTCATGGCCAGTGGTCAACCTCCTCTCTCACACTGTAAGCTATATTGGGTTTTGATAAGTTTTTTGTCTTTTTACTGTGTTCGTCCAAAGTTTTGGTTTGTTTATTTTGCAAGTTTTACATTATAATATTGCCAACGTATCTTATCTATCTATGCTATCTATCTATTTACTCATTTTCAATTTTTTATTTTTTTTTTTCTATTTTTTTCTCTTTTGGGGGTGGCCGATTCGAGACAGAGCCCGAACAGGGACAACACTACAGAAAAACAATGAACACACAAAAACAAAACCCAAATTCACACACACTGTAAGTTAACACCACAAATACTCCACACTATACTACTCCTCTTATCTATCTATCTATTGCCTGACGCCGTGATCCCCGAAGGGGTGGCCACGAATGAACTGCCCCCATGCACCTCTGTCCCCAGTCAGTCGACGCCCCTTCCTCCCAACCAGCACCGCCTTCATCCATATACTTCCTCACTCCATCCTTCCACCTCTCTTTCGGTTTACCTCTCCCTCTCTGTCCTTTCACCTCGCTCTCGTACACCCTCTTATATACTGTATACAGTATTATATATTTATTAACCTCTGAAGTGCGCATGGGGGGTATGAGACACCACACTCCTGTGCTGATGTATTTGAGCTGTTCCCATCACTAAAATATTTATTTTACCATAAATAGCATTAATACTTATCCATATGCACCTATTATAGGTTGATTATAAAGGTATTAACCTGTTACAACAATAAAACAAGTGGAAACAGCGTTTGGATGGTCAAAATCGGCGATACAGGCCGGGAGTTACATAATGTATGGCTGAGGCAACCTCCCAGCCCACCACTTTCCTCCACCTCTGGAGAGAGACTGTCGATCGATACTCTCTCTCTCTCTCTTGCACTCGCTTGCTAACAGTGATGACAACGCCCTGCTACCAACTCGCTAATGTTAGCACAAAAATAGACCACAGGAAAAGGGAATAACGGAAAATAGGTGATAACTGAAGGAGGGGAGGAAACTGGGGAAGGAGGGAAGGTGGAGGAGTGATATTTGGCATGGCCCAAGGGCAAAAAAAAAAAAAAAAAAAAAAAAATTTTTTTTTTTTCCTTCGGTGTTTTAAATTGATTTTTTTTTTCCCTGACTCCTAAGAGTCTTCCCGCAGTCCGCCGGGGGAACTCTTAAGAGTCTTCCCGCAGTCCGCCGGGGGAACTCTTAAGAGTCTTCCCGCAGTTCCCGGGTTAAACAATAATAATATTAATAACTTTGTCATTAGTGTTTATGGCATTAGAAATACATATTACTGTATTATTATTATTATTATTATTATTATAATTATTTTACTTAAGCGTTGTTTCCACATAGCGATTTTGATTCGTTGTTTTGTCTTTATACTGTACAGTATTCGTATACGTTTTGGTTTGTTTATTTTGCAAGTTTTACATTATAATTATTATTATTATTATTATTATTATTATTATTATTAAGTACCCGGTATAGTAAATGTGTGTTATCTTTGTGTTAGGTGTATTAGCCCTACAGCCACTGGTGGAGGACTTATTCCTGGTGCGCAGTTCCACCAGTACCGTGGACCAGCGGGAACTAGAGACTCAGCGCGAGGTCCTGTGTTCCATGCTGCTCCGACTGGCACATTATCACCAGGTATGCATACTAATTGAATCATTGTGTACTAAATGGCTATTTTTTTTTTTTTTTTTTTTTTTTTATGGATGAGGGAGACAAAAGGAAAAAACTGCTTGTGACGAGTGCCTCTCCCAGAGTTAATAGAGTGAATGTCCAAAATCAAGGATCGTTCGAGCCAATGCTGTTCCCTGTTCCCTGGATAAATTTATGAAATCATATGTGGATTTATTCTTCTAAACCCGAACCCTTTGAATACAATGCCTTATCTCACTTGTGTTCAGCACAGTTTCCGAAAAGAGATACAATTAATATGGTGGGTTTTTTTCTGTAAGGTACTGCGTCTGATATCCCTGGTGCTGTGTGCTACTCGGGAGAACAACAGTGACCGGTGGAGGAAACTGTCTCGCCAAGTCATAGATACATTGCTGCCACTTCTCTCCAAGCTACAGGTCAACTTAGACTCACAGGTACCATATATTAGGTCACAGACACATTACTGCCTCTAACCTACTAACTATGTGTGTAAAATGTTTATAATCTACCTATACGACTCAAGTGGGTAAATACGATCTCAATAAACCCTCTTAGTAACCTAGGCCCTACTAAAACATACATACATACATACATACATACAAGTTTAAAGACCGTTTGTCCACAGAAGCTGTGGTTACAGTCTCACATCCTAAATGGCAGCATTCCAGGCAGTCCTGTCAAGGGCCGCCTGTGTTGTCAAGTTCTTTATTCTGAGATCGGACCGGACTGCATAAACTGCATAAAATCATCTAATTAAAGCCAGAATCAAAGGTAAAAATGCGTCATGGCGCTGAAGGGGTTAAGTGAAAATTATTGATCTGAGGGAAGGTATTAAATTGTTATATTTTTGTGGATAGAACTCTCTGGCGGCGGTGGAGGAGGTGATGAACAGCGTGTGTGCCAGTGTGTACCGACCGGTGGATTGTATACTCAAGGCTCTCTTCACGTCACCTTGTGAACTGGTCAGTGTTAATCATCTTTATATGCAGGTTTAGGATTAAAAAAAAAAATGGAGATTGAGCCAGAGTAAATAGATAGATAGATAGGATTAGATTGTTTTGAATATTACTATACTTTTTAGTAGTCCCAAATATTCAAGAATCTATAGCTTTCATTCTTCTTATGCTAATGCTGAACAAAATAATTTTCCAAAGATAATGCACTCCCTAATGTGTAGGGATTTTTATTTTTTTTTGTCAACTTTAACCCACTTTTCTGCTGTAAAGGAATGGGTTTGAGAAAAACTAAGTATCTAATGATAGTGTACGACAGGTTGGGAGAGAGGTATCCTGGCCAGGGTTCGAACCCACTCACTCCAGGTATATTTGGGAGAGTCGGTCACCGTAACCACTCGGCTGAATGGTTACGGTACCCAACTCTGCCACATATACCTGGGGTGAGTGGCTTCGATTCCTGGTCAGCATACCTCTCTCCCTAAAACTAAGTACTGTAGCTCAAGATCAAGGTCCTTATTTATCATAGCTTAGGTTTTCTTTTCTATTATTATTTAGC
Source organism: Paralithodes platypus (assembly GCA_032716605.1). Taxonomy (NCBI): domain Eukaryota; kingdom Metazoa; phylum Arthropoda; class Malacostraca; order Decapoda; family Lithodidae; genus Paralithodes; species Paralithodes platypus. The sequence goes on from CM064513.1 coordinate 90,851,864, forward strand.
TGTTGCATTTATATATTATTTTGCTAAAGTGTTGTTTCCACATAGCGATTTTGAAGAAGTTCGAACGTCTTTTTACTGTGTTTGTCTAAGTTTTGGTTTGTTTATTTTGCAAGTTTTACATAATTTCATAAATTATATTTTAGTAAGCGTTATTTCCACATAGCGATTTTGATAAGTTATTTTACCTTTATCTTGTATCGTCCCAGTTTTGGTTTGTTTAGTTTGCAAGTTTTACATTATAATAATTATACTACTGTAAAGTGTTATTTCCACATAGTGATTTTGATAAGTTCTTTTGTCTTTTTACCGTGTTCATCTGAGTTTTGGTTTGTTTATTTTGCAAGTTTTACATAATAATTTCAGGAGACAACAGTGGGAGTAGAGAGGTGGGTTGCCGGAGTGCTGGTATTGGTACGAACACTTCTCACAAACTCTGCCTGTGAGCTGGTGTTAGGACGACTGGAGGAGCTCGGCCTCAGCATGGACTACGTGCATATGGACGCCTCTCAGATCTCCACGCCACGCCATCGGGATTCAGACACCCCATCTAGATCAACGCCGCGACATTCTGGTTGTCACGAAGAGTCCGACGCCACACCTCACCATCAAGACTCCGACACCATACCCCACCACCACCACTGTTCAGACATGGACACTCCTTCACCAACGTTCAGGGACCCTCTCAATGCAACTCAGTCCACTACCATGCCACAAGTTGCCATGTCAAGGTATCAAGTGTCAAGGTATCAAGTCTCTAAGGGTAGTAGACGTAGTAGAAGTAATAATAATAATTAACCACTTGCCAGTTTTGGTATATAAGGAAGTTGGAGCCGTGGCCAAAATTATTTAGCAGAATTACCAGCTAAAATACGGTCATAGTACATTTATAAATACATTAAACCAAATTGATCATACTATTTATCCATCAGACCCCCACATCATTATTGCATTTCTCTTTAATATTGATGTTCACGGCTCCAACTTCCTTAGAGCCTGAAACTCGCAAGTGTTCAATTAGGAGGATGCCAAACCTCACTCTGGATAGGACCAGCCCTCAACCTTCCACTAATAGCCCTCCATTGGCATTTTTGACAGACTCTTCCCTCTTTTCCTCTCATTTCATTAGTCTATTTACCTCCTTCCAGAACATCTTACGTTCTTCAAAATTCTCACTCAATCTTTGACCCCACCTTATGGTGATGGGCTGGTCTATTAGAGTAAGAGTTGAGCGTTCTCTGCCATACCCATAGCTTTCTCTGACTGTTCCTTTTACTTATATATTTTCTAGATCTCAATTGACGGAATTTTTTCCGTGGATTGACCTCCCTACTGCCAACCTAGAGGTTGGCAGACTGGGAGCCAAAGCGTCACATTTTTTCCCTTTGCCCCCCAACTTTCCCTTCATAATTGCTGAGGGGCACAGGGCCTTGGGTGGTTCTTTGGTTTCCCGGGCATTTCCGCACCCTCCTCAGCTCCTCGCCTTGGAGTGGCTTCGGTCATCTGGGCTTTATTAGTGGTAAGCAGGGAGGGTTTTGTAGGGCCGTTCGGTTATGGCCTTTGACTTGCTCGACCTAAGGGCTGCTCGGCCAGACAGCCTGGGGAACAGCAACAACAACTTGCCATTCATCTTCTATTTCTATTTCTTCCATTTCTTATTTAGACTCTCCTAGTACTCCCTCTCTTTTGTATTTTTCTCTAACTCACTAACTTTTAAATTTAACTATATTTTTAAGCAATCCTTCGGTTATAGTTTAATTGGTTGAACTAGATTATGAATACAGTATCACTATGATTTTCCTTGAACCATTTGTTAAAATATCTACTTAACCCTTACTGTACCAGCGACCTACGTTGGCCGACGGTAAAAATGTCACTCGCCAGTATCAGCGCCGTACGACGTATGTCCGTAATATTCGGTCCTTGTACCGAGCGGTACCTGGCACCATGACTTGTAAACACTGCTTTGAGTCCTTGGCAACACTTCTCAGAGTGTCTATAAGGTCCCACAGGCGAGCTGGCTCAGTACTCGTTCAAGTTTTGGGGTGAGAGGTTGCTCTCTTTCGACTCTGAAGCCATTTTGGCCACAATGTGCGGTACTGGAGGTTACATTTATAGTGATACCCTCTGGTACAGTAGGGATTAAGGTAATGTTAGAGAATTCATACATGTAAATGTATATCTTAGAAGTTAAAGGCCTTGCTTAATTATCTTATTTCTTTAGGTTTCTGTTAGAAGTGGTGCGAGTAAGCGTGGGAGAAATCCGGAGCGTTCGCCTGGCGTTACTGAACAGTTGTCTAGCAAGTGATAACAACAGCAGCAGTAACAACAACAACAACAATAACAACAGTAGTAGTAAACAACAACAATCACCAGACTTGTTGGTTCATCTGTCACACCATCTACTCTTGACATTACTGCATCTATCACTCTCAGGTATGACAGAATTTTATGTTGGTTACAAGTGCCCATCTTTCACTCACTTAAATGCATTCCTACCTTTGATGTAAATACACGACTGACTTCAATGAAGTCATGTTACGTTTCATATGCAGTTCAGTATTTAGATCCATATCCATGCTTATATGTGTAGCTCTTTTACCTGACAACAATTTTCCAATTGTGACAATCCTTAGCCATCTCCCTATTCAGTCCCCTGTACAGTTTACAGTAGATTATTTTGAATGTAATTACTTATGATATTTTCTGCAGGTCAGTGGGTAGAAGTAATCAACTCACTAAAGGAAATCTGCAGCAAAGAAGTAGAGTTGCGGGAAGAAATAAGTGACGCTCTGCTGTTTGTGTGTGGCTGGTACCCGTCACTGACCCTACTGTGGTGCAAACTGTTGACCTGCCTTGACCTTATGTCACAGCACCTCTGGACACAAGTTTTGAGGACTTCACACAGGAAGTCCATCACCACTCTCAGGTATTAAGCGTTGTTTCCACATAGCGATTTTGATTAGTTCCTTTGTGTTTATCTTGTGTCGTCCCAGTTTTGATTTGTTTATTTTGCAAGTTTTACAATATAAATTCTCACCATTCTTAATTTTCCACTCAAAGAATGGTAAATAGTTTGTTTTTGATATTATAATGATTGATGAAATAGCGTAAATTATATAAATTTTTCTCATTACTCTATATGAATGATAGTATTTGGTGAATAAAAAAGGTGATGTGTGTTTGTATGTATGTACAGTATATACTCAGGCACACACCCATAGCTGGGGGTAGCTAACTTGAGACAGAGCATAGTCTTAATAATGATAATAATTATGAAACCAAAGATTACAACTAATATATTGTTGATGGTATTTACAGTAGTCCAGTAACAAGTGAAGCCAGTGGTCCCTCCAGCTGTCTGTCACTGGAGTTCTTGAGACAGTGTGGACTCATTGTCTTCTCTGAGTATGTGGTAAGTCTCTCGTTAATACCTTCAATTGATTTACCCGAGTCTCAAACGATGCATGGAAGCATACGACAGTGACTTAGGTATGATTTTATCTATCTATTTATTGCCGGACGACATGACCCCCGAAGGAGTGGCCACGAACGAAACGGCCCCATGCACCTCTGTTCCCAATCAGTCGACGCCCTTCCTCCCATCCAGCACCACCTTCACTCATATACTTCTTCACTCCATCCATTCACCTCTCATTCGGTTTACATCTCCCTCTCTGTCCTTCCACCTGTTTGGTTTGTTTATTTTGCAAGTTTTACATTATAATTATAAGCAAATATATTGATAAACTTTGATTTTGACTGTACCGTACCTCTGTGTTAACGATGATGTGTTCTGTGTGTTTAACAGGTGCGTCACATGCAGGAGGGAGAGTGGTTGACATGGCTGGTAGTACAACATATCAGTGATGTGGTGGCGCTACACTCCGAGCCCCCGATACACTCCCTCATACAGTCCATACACGCATCACCAGCCGCATCTGCTCTGCTTATCCAGGCCATCCACGCTCGCTGTGAATATGTACAAAAGGTAGGAATAACTTGCCACTATTAATCAATGTACAGTACTCAAGAGAAGGAAACTTAAAAAGAAAAAATTATCTCTCAAGCCTCCACTGTGAATAGGCCTATGCTTGTGCTTTATCAGTAGAGCGTCGGCGGATCGAGCCCACACTGTCAAAATGTTATTGGTAGATGTCAAGCCCGGGCAACTTGACCTAGCGATTCATGACAAATGCCTAATATCCATGGCCACCCCTTCTCGGGAATTACGACGTCTGGCAAAAAAAATAAAAAATAAAAAATCTCAGAATCAGACAGGTTTTCTGTTGACAGAGGCAGACTGGAAATATATATTCTCTATATTTTAACAGAGCATGACTGACACTGGCTAGCAAATTACTCATATTAAATGTTATCTATTTTTCAAGACAGAGCCCGAATAAGGACAACACAACCGAAAACAATGAACACACAAAAACAAAATACAATTTCACACACACATTTTATTTATTTATAAATGTGACTTCTCTGATTGTAGGCAGAATACGGTGAACACATCATCTCAGTGGTGTCAGGGGTCCACATATCCCAGTCCGGTGCTCTGGTGGTGTTTGTGGTGGAGAAGTTGTTAACATCACCGTACTTGGTGGTGACCCGGGCAGCTTGTTGTCTGGCCACACAACGCCTCAGTCTACTCCTGGCCATGACCCCGCCTCAGGTACTACTACAGATGCCACTGGAAGACACATCCAAGATTATCACCTACATCAAGGACAACCAACTCCATAAACGGTTTGTTTATATACCTTTGTCTAAGTCATAATAATAATAATCTATCTATTTATTTACTCCGGCCCAATCCCCACTTTCCTATTTTTGTTCTGTTCTTTATAATAATAATAATAATAATAATAATAAGAAGAAGCATGTTACTTATTTCTCAAAAGCACATAAGAAAATATATATACCCCCTTGAGAAAAGGGCACCTCAGTATAAAGCCGCTGTCACACGAGCGCTTTTTCCGTCAATTTTTCATGAGCAAGTTTTTTCTCGTATTATTTCGGCACTTTTTTGCACTGGTATCGGTAACTAAACTGAAGGTAGAGTATGTTAGGCGGTTGAATTTTGATAAGGTGTAATTTTTAAAGCTTCCAGCCCATAATTGCTCGAAAAAGGGCTCGTGTGACTCCGGCTTTACAGAGAAAAACTAATTCTTCCCGTGCAACTCCTGCATATGGTAAGTACTGTAAAGACCTAATGAGGTGGTTCACTGAAGTCCCTGATCATCAGGGCACCCACCCTAGCCCAGCTCTTGAACAGGGTGGTAAAAAACACATCATTTACTTTTACAATTATAGAAATAATCTTAAAATGTTGATGGTGAAATGTACACTCGGATGCCATAGTCTCTAGCCCACACATAAGAATTTGTGGACCCCTTATGTTTTTTAGTGGTTTAAGGGATGAGGTCACGAGGAACCTATTTACCCTGGCATAGACCTATTTTACTGTTAGGCGATCAGAACAGAGGCAAGGGGTGTGAGGAGATTGCCCAACTATCTCCACCAGCCGAGAATCGAACTCGGTCCTCCTGGTTAGAAACCGAGCGCTCTACCAATGTCGCTACTGGTCACCTCCCCTTATGTTTCTATTTATGCAATTATAACTACAATATCTGGATTGGTTTTATGGATAGAACTTGTTTATTAAGAAATAGTATATATATTTGTGTAGTTGATTTATTGAAAAAGATATTCATAAATTCATTTCCAGAGATATAGTTCCATAATTATAGATAGGTAAAGTCCAGGAATATTGATGAGTGGGCTAGAGACTATGGTATCCGAGTGGCTCAGCGACAGAAAGCAAAGAGTAGTCATAAACGGTAAGGCATCTAAATGGACCAATGTAAGTAGCGGGGTACCCCAGGGATCGGTACTAGGACCAATTCTCTTTCTAATTTACATCAACGACATAGATGAGGGTCTCACCTGTACAATCTCAAAATTTGCTGACGATAAAAAAATTGCAAATAGCGTACTCTCAAAAGAACAAGTTGACGATATGCAATACAATCTAGATAAATTGTCATGTTGGGCCCATATTTGGCAAATGAGTTTCAATGCGGATAAATGTAAAGTACTACATATCGGATACCTAAATGAGAAAGCAAACTATTCGATGAATGGCGCTCAGCTTAAGAATGTAAACAGAGAAACCGATCTGGGAGTAACAATATCGAGTAACCTAAAACCGAGTCAACAATGTTCAGAAGTTGTTAAGAAGGCAAACAAAATAATTGGCTTTATAGGCAGGTCATTTGAGCATAAATCCAAAGAAGTTATCCTAACCCTTTACAATTCCTTAGTCCGCCCTCTTCTGGAATACTGCGTTCAATCCTGGTGCCCTTATTACCAAAAAGATATAAACAAGCTAGAACGAGTTCAACGTAGAGTTACCAAATTGATACCTAGCCTAAAGAACAAACCATACGAAGAGCGTCTTAGAGAATTAAATCTATTTCCTTTAACCCAGCGCAGATTAAGAGGTGACTTAATTCAAGTGTTCAAAATCATCAAAGGCATCGACAATATGAACTGTAGTAAGTACTTCACTATCGACCAATCTAATTACACGCGGGGAAACGGTTGCAAAATTATTGGTAAATCTTTTAACTCACACGAATCTAAGAATTTCTTCTTCAATCGAGTTGTCAACTTGTGGAATGGGCTTCCCCGAGACGTTATAGACTGCAGCACCGTTGATTAATTTAAACTCCGCCTAGACAAATATCTCGCATCAAACCCGCGACTGACTGCGTTTGTAAATGAATAACTTTATTTTATCCTCCCCTCAGTTACTAACCCATCTGTCCCCTACTAACTTCCTAATCCTGCCACGGACATTAGTTCCAGGGCAGTAATTCCCTTTCCAATGTTCCCTTACCCACTCTAAACCACTGTTTGGACACTTGATCCTCAGTGTTTTGGAGGACAAGCAACCTAGAAGGGTCACTAGATCTGTTGTTGCTTGATTTCCTTTGTACTCCTTTGTACTACATAAAAACTGATTGTATTTGTATACAGGTATGGTCATCTGTATGGCCTGCTGCAGCGCCTGATGAGCCAAGTACATCATATTGATGGTGATGGTAGTGAGAGCTATGATAGCAGTGACCATCAACCATCATCACCTTCACTCAACCCACCACCAGCATCACTAGACCTTACTTGGTACCTCCACCTAGTCAGGAGCAGGTACGTTATTTATTTCAAGCAAACTAATCGCACATATAACACAAATCAATTACATTGGCTGAGATTTAGTGAAGGGAAGGGAATCCTAAATGTAATACTAAAAATTTCAGTTAAAAATTAGATGTATTAATTGTTCTTGTTAAAAGAGTACTCTTTGTTTAAATCTGTTGTTGCTTCTTCATATTTTGCAATTATTTTTTCTTTATTACTGTATATTGTATCTATTCATTGTCGATAGTATCAATTGCTTGCTTTTGGGATTTCCTTAGTTTATTTGTAGGGTAGTAATTGATAGGGGTAACTTGAGGCATGCTATGCTTACAGGTACCTACCCGATAGCACTATCGTTAGTGAGTGCTATTTGTATTTTGTACTATTGTTAATGTCTTGTCAGGTTGCAAATTTGATTTTAATAGAACATTTTGACACTAACTGTAGTTTCTTTATTCATGCAGAGTTTAATAATATTTACCAGAACATCCCGGATTTCCCAAATTGACTAATTCCTTGAACGTGACGATAATGCGTTATGTTTGCTTGGGAAACAGATTAAGTTAGTCATGTAGTAATGTACACCCTATGTGGTGGATTGTGTTCTTTTATTTGATAAATATTATTTTAGTAAATGTTATTTCCACATACCGGTAGCGATTTTTATAAGTTATTTTACCTTTATCTTGTATCGTCCCAGTTTTGGTTTGTTTAGTTCGCTAGTTTTACATTTTAATATAGTATGAGGCATTTTGTAAGATTGTGACCAATATAGCAAGTTGATATGTAATTACTGTGGTAGTTGATATGTAATTACTGTGGTAGTTGATATGTAATTACTGTGGTAGTTGATATGTAATTACTGTGGTAGTTGATATGTAATTACTGTGGTAGTTGATATGTAATTACTGGTAGTTGATATGTAATTACTGTGGTAGTTGATATGTAATTACTGTGGTAGTTGATATGTAATTACTGTGGTAGTTGATATGTAATTACTGTGGTAGTTGATATGTAATTACTGTGGTAGTTGATATGTAATTACTGTGGTAGTTGATATGTAATTACTGTGGTAGTTGATATGTAATTACTGTGGTAGTTGATATGTAATTACTGTGGTAGTTGATATGTAATTACTGTGGTAGTTGATATGTAATTACTGTGGTAGTTGATATGTAATTACTGGTAGTTGATATGTAATTACTGTGGTAGTTGATATGTAATTACTGTGGTAGTTGATATGTAATTACTGTGGTAGTTGATATGTAATTACTGTGGTAGTTGATATGTAATTACTGTGGTAGTTGATATGTAATTACTGTGGTAGTTGATATGTAATTACTGTGGTAGTTGATATGTAATTACTGTGGTAGTTGATATGTAATTACTGTGGTAGTTGATATGTAATTACTGTGGTAGTTGATATGTAATTACTGTGGTAGTTGATATGTAATTACTGTGGTAGTTGATATGTAATTACTGTGGTAGTTGATATGTAATTACTGTGGTAGTTGATATGTAATTACTGTGGTAGTTGATATGTAATTACTGTGGTAGTTGATATGTAATTACTGTGGTAGTTGATATGTAATTACTGTGGTAGTTGATATGTAATTACTGTGGTAGTTGATATGTAATTACTGTGGTAGTTGATATGTAATTACTGTGGTAGTTGATATGTAATTACTGTGGTAGTTGATATGTAATTACTGTGGTAGTTGATATGTAATTACTGTGGTAGTTGCATAATAATGTTTTGTCCCAGGTGTATGGTGGGCGAGGGAGGCGGTCTGGAGTGTAGTCAACTGTTGAGTCAGCTGGAGTATAGCGAGATCATCAACGTTATGTCCGGCAAGACCTTCAATACCACCCTCCTCGTACACACCTTTAGGCTCGGTCTCACCACTACACTACAGGTACAGTACAGTCAGGCTCATCAATACTTTAACACCACCTAATGATAAAAGAATAATGACTTAACTAGTGAATCTGAGTAACCTCCTAATGATAAAAACAATAATGACTTAACTAGTGAATGTGTGGATAGGACTCGTTAGCCTTGGTCGGCAGCCCATCTACGGGAGACAACCCTACACAATCCGGGTAGACTGGACTCGTCAGCCGTGGATGGCAACCTGTCTAGGGGAGCAAGCCCCACACAAACCGATGGATGCCTCGTGGAGGGATGTGTTGTGGGAAGTTTTTATTGTACTGTACTACAGTAAAGAGACTAAAACCACGCTCACTGTGGATGAAGCGGTCTTTAAACTTGTATGTACTGTATGTATTTATGTACAATATATTTATCTAATACTGTATATAACTTTTCCACAGGCCAACCCTGAGTGGGGTGAGTGTGGTAGTGGTGGTGGTGGAGATGGTGGTGGTGGTGGTGAGAGTGAGGATGAGTGTAGCAGTAGTAGTGGTAGTGGTAGTGGTGGAGAGGCCCCACTATATACTGCCAGTAGAGTCGTTCTCCTACAACACTTGGCTCACCTCGCTAATACTCTACCCAGACCACATCACACATTTACACCAGGTAACTACTTTAATGTTTTTGTGTGTTCATTGTTTTGTTTTTTTTGTTTGTCCCTATTCGGGCTCTGTCTTGAGGAGGCCACCCACAGTAAATTGATAGCCTAATGCTTAGTGTGCGGAATTTTGGTGTGAGTATCCTAGGTTTGTGTCCTTGGAGTACCACATGTATTCATTACTTTCATTGATTTCACTAGTTAGGTTTACTGTATTTGTAAATTAATTGTTGGGTTGGTGAAAACAAATGTGAAATTATAGGTATGTGTGATACCTGGTAGTTAAATTAAAGAATACTGGTACAGTACTACTTGTATAAATGATTAACAATTTTTTTTTGTAAAGGTGGTGGTAACAAGTACAGTGAACGTGTGTGTAAGTTGTTGAGTGATGCTGGTGGTGTTGGTCGCACCATAGAGATGTTGGCACCGGCTGTTAAGGAGTTCTTGGCCAGCTTAACACCACTGCCATGGACGCCACAGATACTGCCCGAGAACGCTGAACACCTTCTACGCTTTGCTCTGTTGGCTATGGAGGTCAGTTTCTGTTTTATTTTATTATTATATTAAGCGTTAAAAAAAAAAAAAAAAAAAAGAGAGGGGGGGGGGGGGATTGGGCCTGAGTATATAGATAGATAGATAGATAGATTAAGCGTTATTTCCGCATAGCGATTTTGATTAGTTCCTTTGCGTTTATCTTGTGTCGTCCCAGTTTTGGTTTGTTTATTTTGCAAGTTTTACATTATAATTCCTATGTATGTGGTAACTGTCTTGATAGCGTAGTGATCAGTGTACGGAATTTCGGTGTGAGTATCCTAGGTTCGAGTCCTTGGAGTACCACATGTATTCATAACTTTCATTGATTTCACTAGTTAGGTTTATTTATAAATTAATTGGTGGGTTGGTTTTGTTGTGGAGGTTGATTGAAAAAAATATCTCTGTACTTTTCTTTCAGTACCTACATTGGCAAGTGTGGCTGGGTGTGGTGAGTGTGGAGGTTGGTGCACTATGCCTGGGTTGTGTGGACACTGTGTTGCGTTGTGGAACACTGACCAGTCTACTAGGACTCCCGGAGAGGACATCATACATCTGCTCCACCGTCGCCGCCCTACATGCTGCCTCTGCCTATCTCATCAAACCCAGAGCATTGCCAAGGTGTGTGTGTACTTACTCTAGTTGTATTGCGGGAGTGAGCATGCTCGTTATTTCCCGCCTCCTATATGTGTAGGTGTTATATGTATCGTTGGAATGGCTGTGGATGTGTGTGTAGTCTGTATTTTTAGCCAATTGGCGACATCGGAAACGAAGGCTTAGGGTGGATTTGTATGGTACCATTCTCACTATAGACGGTACTGTCTCGCCCGAAGGCTTAGGTGAACCATATGATACCCATCTCGCCTTGTACCATTTTTGCCAACCCCAGATGGGACGTCACAACGTCGTCCACTTATTCCAGGTACCTATTTACAGCTAGGTGAACTGAGGCTAACACATGAAAGGAGACAAGCCCAATTTGTCTCCGCCCGGCCGGGGATTGAACCCCCGGCCCCTCGTGTGTGAGACGAGAGCTCTACCACTAGGCTACGGGCTGTATGTGTGTGTGTGTGTCACTCGCGCTCTCTTTCTCCATTCTTTTGTTTCATTATTTTTATTTTAGTAAGCGTTGTTTCCACTTAGCGATTTTGATTAGTTATTTTGCCTTTATATTGTCTTTGTCCCAGTTTTGGTTTGTTTGGTTTGCAAGTTTTACATTTTAACTGATAAGTAGGGTGTCAAAAGGTGATGGTCACAAAGTAACCGCCAACCAGGCCCTTTTTTTGCGGTATTTTCAATGGGTATCCTTGGCCGAGTGTTCAGGGACTTTTGCAGGGAACTGTACTTCTGTATTTTAAGAGTCTCTTGGCTTGACTGGTAGATGATGATGTGATAAAAAGTATGTAAGAAAATATAGAAAAGTATAATTATTAATTGATAAACTGATAGTCCTGTACAGTACAGTACTTCCAAGACAATCAGGCTTCCAATTTGTATGATTTGTCTTGCTTTTCATATAATTATGTACAGTATATTGTATAAGTTTTTGCTATTTTGTGAGACTATTTTCCAGAATGGTACATCCTTATTATTTAGCCTGTCCAATCATATGTTGCAGAAAGTAGATAAAATCTATTACTGATATTTTTATTTCTCTGTTCTTTTAGCTTGTCTAGCAGTGTTCGTGAGAGTGTCGGTGGTGTAGAGAGCAGCGTTGGTGTTGGTTGTAGGCGACTGATGCAGCTGGTATTATGGTTGGAGAATGGTGGTTCACTTCACCTTCCAGCCTGTCTAGCACGCCCCATCAGGTAACTATACCCTGTTTATTTTCATCTGACGGTAAATTGAATCCCTTAGCAACTGATTTCTTGACTTATTAGTGCCACTGTGCCACCTATAAAAGTGGTTTTGAGATGCAGCTCTAATGTCTTCCATGTAAATACCATTTATTCATTTCAGTGTGAGTATCCTAGGTTGGAGTCCTTGGAGTACCACATGTATTCATTACTGTCATTGATTTTATTAATTACGTTTATTTGTAAATTAATTGGTGGGTTGGTGAAAACAAATATGAATGTGGTGTCCCAAGTTGAAATCCCGGAAGGACAATATGCTTTCATTAGTTTATTCAAGTTCATTGGGGTTTGTAATTGATGATTAATGTTAAGAACGGGGTGTTACTTATTTTATGTATTTATTATGTTCTCCCAGAGGCATCATCATGGGTATGGGTCGTATGCCAGCCGTGAACAGTGTTGTGAGAGCTCCTCCAGACCTGTGGGCCCTGGGCTGGTCCCCTCAGCTCACTGGTGAACATTCCACTACGCTGCCTCTCATTCCTGTCAACCTACTACAAGAAGCTGATGTTCTAAAGCAGTTCATCTTCAGGTTGGTTCACTTTATCTTTTGTGTTCTGTGTTTTTTGTTTTTTCATATTATTATTTTGCTATTGAGGTCGCACTGTCAAAATGTTATTGGTACCGTAGATGTCAAACCCAGGCAACTTGACCTAGTGATTCTTGGGAATTATGGCGGCTGGCAAAAACAAAAAAAAACTTTAACCAATTCCCAAATACCAACAAACATGGAATTGTAAAGTACAGTACAGTACTAAAGTACAATACTGTTATAATTTATTAAAATGAATATTATATAATTTATTAGAAAATTATTATGATACTGTACTATATATCTTTGTTTGTTTTATACAGAATACAGCTGTTTGGGTGGGTGGGTCGTCAGCAGTTTGAAGAGACTTGGATGGCTCTTCTCTCAGTGTTCAACTTAACTCCAAGTGAGAACACAGCTGCCGAGGAACTACCCTTTATTAATCTGGTCAGTATTTGTTTAGTGTGTTGTCGTTTCGATAGTTTTTAATTATATTCTATAACACCATTAATGTTATGAAATAGTGGCTCATATACTATTTACTATATACTATCATATACTATACATATACTATCATATATAGTATGTACTAGTAATTATATGGATGTGTGCCTCATATTGTGTATAGTAGTACTGTATATTATAATGTAAAACTTGCAAAATAAACAAACCAAAACTGGGACGACACAATATGGAGACAAAACAACTAATCAAAATTGCTATGTGGAAACAACGCTTAAGCAAAATAGAATTATGAAATAAAAGAACACAATCCACCTCATAGGGTGTACATTACTACATGAGCAAGTTAATCTGTTTCCCAAGCAAACTAATCACACATATAACGCACTATCGTCAGTGACATTCAAGGAATTAGTCAATTTGGGAAGTCCGGGACATTCTGGTAAATTTTTCCACTAATTTATGTATTTGTTGGTTTACAGAGTTTATCGTTGGCTGTCCAAGGTATCACAGCACTATTGACCCAGACGTTACTGTTACCCACACCAGGCAACCCTCACAGTGGCCACTTCCTATCTCTACCCCGGGACAAACCACCAACGTATCTTACATCAAAGTTAGTTTGTTATCTAATTATTTATTAATGTATTTATAACCACCAATATTTATTTACCAGGTGTTACAACTGAGATAATTTGGTGTTAAAACTTAGAGAATATGAGAAGGAATACAGACATATTTATATAAAATTGCATTGTTTTGGCCTATAAGAACTGGAAATACACTTCTACAGTTTTTCTTACATTCTGTATTTATATTTATTCTTATACACTTCTATTTAATAAGACGGACTTGGCACTGGGTGTGGCAACAACCCAATCCGTATTATATTATATTTTTTCACCAACCAACTTTACATCTAAACTCAATTAATGAAATCAACAAATACATGTAGCACTCCAAGGATTCGAACCTAGGATACTCACACCGAAATTCCGTGCATTTATGTATTATGCTATCAAGACAGACCTGCCATTCACCGGGTTAATCTATAGTTACTTCTTCAATTTAGTTCACAGCGTCTAGAAACCCATGTACGGTCGAGGTTAACCCTTCTGGCCCGGGCTCGCCCTCCTAAGGACGTTGTTGAGATCCGGGCGATTTGGTAAAAAAACGTCTACACCTAGGCTACCGTATCTTTGTTATTTTAACTGCTAGAAATTTCCCACGCATCTTTAAACGTACTGCGGTTTCCAATCTGTAGACTGGCATTGAGTAGAGCTCTCTAAGTCAACTGGTTCAGTTGTGATGACGATTTCCGTGGAGAGAGATTCGATATGATGTTGACAATATCGGAGCTTTGCAGACACTAATTTCGTCATACCATACAACAACAACATTGATCCGACGTCTCCTTCTTGATTTCGGAGTTGTGGTGTCGCAAAGGCAGGCTTTGTTTACATGCGTCGGACGCACGGCTTTCAAAACACGCTTAATAGGCTTTCAAGCTTACGGATTTTAAAAGGACACCCAGGCTCCTGCCCATCTGCCGCGGTGTCCTTTTAAAATGCTGCCCGGGCGGGAAGGGTTAATAAGTGTTGTCAAATATTTCACAAAGTTTCGGACATTGACTAATACTTTGAGGGATAAGCACTTTTCCCAATAACTATAAAGATATCAATAACACTTCTTGAGCGAAAACCACTGGAATCTATCTATCTATCTATCTATCTATTGCCTGACGCCGTGATCCCCGAAGGGGTGGCCACGAACGAACCGCCCCCATGCACCTCTGTCCGTCGACGCCCCTCCCCCCAACCAGCACCGCCTTCGTTCATGTAGTTCCTCACTCCATCCTTCCACCTCATATTCGGTCTACCTCTCCCCCTCTGTCCCTCCACCTCGCTCTCGTACACCCTCTTAGTCATTCTCTCGCTTTCCATACGTTCCATATGGCCGAACCATCTCAAGTTGTTCCTTTTCACACTTTCCAGCACATCTACCTCCACACCACACCTCCTTCTTACTTCCTCATTAGTCTGTCTATCCCTCCATGTAACTCCGCACGCACTCCTTAAGTAATTCATTTCCACTACTCTCACTCTTGGTCTGAGTCTCTCAACCAACGTCCATGCTTCGCTTCCGTAAGTCAGTGTCGGGATTACCACACTGTCATGCAAGGACTTCTTCACTTCCATACTGACCACCCTATTTCTGTTACTGCTTTTAGCGTTCCTACAACCCTCTTCCCCTGTTGTACCCTCTCCCGCACCTCTTCATCCATAGTCCCATCTTTACTCAACACACTGCCCAGATACTTAAAAGAGTTGACGATCTCCATTGCCTGACCGTTCAGCTTCACCTCACACTCTGTGACTTCACCCTTTCGAAGACCATAACCTTGCTCTTCCCCGTATTTACCTTCAAATTCCGTTTTTCGCACACTGTTCCAAACTCATTTACCAGACCCTGCAACTCCCATTCATTATCACTCATCAGAACTGTATCATCCGCAAACAGCAGTATAGGTAGCTTCCACTCAATTCCCTCCCTTTTCAGCGATACACCAACATCCACTGCTCTTGATAGTATTTCTTTCATGACTCCATCCATATATACAGTAAACAACCACGGGGACATCACACACCCCTGTTTCAAACCAACATTCAGGTCAAAGAACTCGCTCTGCTCACTCTCCACACATACTGCCGCCTTTGCACCCTCATACATGCTCTTCACTGCTTTCAGCAACTTGCCCTCTACTCCGTATATTCTAAGTACTTTCCACAAACCTTCTCTATCCACTCTGTCATAGGCCTTCTCCAAGTCCATAAAGGCAACATACACCTTTTGTTTCTTCTCCAGATACTTCTCCACAACACAATTCAGGGTAAAAATCTGATCTACACATCCTCTTCCCTTCCTAAAACCTCCCTGCTCGTCGCCTATCCATTTCTCCGTTCTCACTCTCACTCTCTCAATCACTACCCTACTGTATACCTTCCCTACTACGCTTAGAAGACATATTCCTCGGTGGTTACCACACACTCCTCTTTCCCCTTTGCCCTTATATAGGGGGACTATTATGCCAGTCTTCCAGTCATCGGGTGCACTCCCCTTCTCCCATGCTAGTTTGCACATTTTCCATACCCATTCTATCACTATCTCACCACCATACCTCAACATTTCCCCACACACTCCATCTGTTCCTGGTGCTTTCCCCAACTTCACTCTTTTCATGGCTTCCCACACTTCTGACCTCCTGATTCCCACCTCCTCCTCCACTACTTCTCTTCTTCTCCCTCCCATACCATATCCAGCTATGTTTGCTGGCTCTTCATTCCTTTCATTTAGCAACTCACTGAAGTACTCCCTCCATCTTTCGACTCTCTCTTGCTTCTCGGCTAGCATTCTCCCATTCTTATCTTTCACACCCTTACTGTTTCCCTTGCTACCTTCCCTAACTTTCTTGACTTCTTTCCAGAACAGTTTCTTACTCTCCCTCCATTTTACACTCAGATTCCTTCCAAATTCCTCATCTACTCTTCTCTTACTTTCCTTCACTACTCTCTTCACCACCCTCTTACTCTCCACGTACCTCGCTCGTTTCTGTCTCTCGGAATCTTCATTCCCTCTACTACCCAACCACTCTCTATATGCTTTCTTCTTTTCTTCCACAGCTATTCTTACCTCTTCTGTCCACCATGCTGTACCTTTCACTCCCCTCCCTCTTCTATGACAACTATCTATGACTATGGAATCTATGACAACACTTAATACCCCCGATTGTACCTATTCCCACAGGTCCGGACGTAAGCTGCAGCGTATCATGTCGGTACTGCACGAGAAGCTGCGAGAGGTTCAACATCTGATCAAGGGTGGTCCCCGACAACCTTCCTCCTACCAGCTGGGGCAGGTATCAGTGGAGTATCTGGTGACGGCGCTCACCAGTCATACCGAGCCTCCTGAATCACCAGAGACTATTTTACACACAGGTATGGCTCGACCATGATAGTACAGGCACTCCTCACTTAAAAGTCTATTACTTTTAAGTCATTTTATCATGTACATTTATGATTAATTGGAGAGCCTATGACAAAGTAGATTGGGTTCGTTCGTGGCCATCCCGTCGGGGATCACGGCGTCAGGCAATAAATAGATAGATACACTTCAAACATTCTCATCAGCAGTAAACTATTTTGCTTGACGTTAGTGAGCCCCAGTGCTTAAATAGTATAAAAACTTAGCAATCATTAAACCAATACTGTAATAATTAATAATATATTTTGTTTCCGTCAGGTTGTTATGAGTTTGAGATGCGTGAGCGTCAGTTGGCCAGCCTGGGTCTGGATGTACAGTCTTGCATACACTTCCTACACTACCTCTACTCATCCTGGCTCAAACCTCAGGTACACCAAACCACTGTCACACCATATTAATATTTTTGTGTCATGCCCCAGCCAGGGTTCGAACCCAAGCCAGTAATGCAGCACTGTAACACCTAAACCACTAGACCACCGAGGAGCTTAAAAGTAGTGGCTTCGTTTGGAATTATATCTTCATGTCAAATTAGCAAAGCAACTACTTCTTACTTATTATGTTGTAGAGTGAACTGTGGCGTATTGGTTAGCATGTTCAGCTCATAACCGAGAGGGCCCGGGTTTGATATGTGGGCAAGACAAAACAGTTGGGCAGTTTCTTAGTACCTTGTCTCTGAGGCTCTGTTCACTTAGCAGTAAATAGGAACCTGGAATTTAGCAGACATACGTACTGTAATGTCCTATCTGAGGAAAATCAAAATGGCTTATATATAATAAGTCGTCAGGTCGACAACTTATTTACTTGTACAGTAGTTACTTATTTTTAGATCGGCCTCCTTTCAATGGTTTTGGTGAGAGAGAGAGAGAGAGAGAGAGAGAGAGAGAGAGAGAGAGAGAGAGAAACCCCCCCCCCCCCAGTATATTTGCTGCCGGTACTTGATGAACCAGACTATTCGAGGGGGAAAGTATGGCTGATCAGGCACTAAAACTGGCAGATCAACTAACCTGCTTCTCTTGATGGGAATACATAGCAGTTGTTAATTTTCAGAGTGGGTTATGTTCGTGTGTAGTTGGTGAGGTTGTGAAATCTGTGGTGTGCCTGTGTGATCTGTTCTGCTCCGGTGCTCATCATCGGTGGGTGTTGGAGTCATTGGTGCCGCTCCACACAACACACCCCATAGAGGACCACATCACTCACCAGTACCTCATTCTGGCCACTTGTAAGGCCTTGGCTACACTCAGGCTGGCTAAACAGGTCAGTCTAACATAACATATTTAGTGTTCTTTTATTTATAAATTATTATTTTGCTTAACCTCTGAAGTGCACATGGGGGGTATGAGACACCACACTCCTGTGCGGACGTATTTGAGCTGTTCCCATCACTAACATATTTATTTTACCATAAATAGCATTAATACTTATCCATATGCACCTATTATAGGTTGATTATAAAGGTATTAACCTGTTACAACAATAAAACAAGTGGAAACAGCGTTTGGATGGTCAAAATCGGCGATACATAATGTATGGCTGAGGCAACCTCCTTTCCTGCCACTTTTCTCCACGTCTGGAGAGAGACTGTCGATCGATACTCTCTCTCTCTCTTGCACTCGCTTGCTAACAGTGATGACAATGCCCTGCTTGCAACTCGCTAATGTTAGCACGAAAATATACCACAGAATAAGGGAATAACAGGGAAAATAGGTGATAACTGAAGGAGGTGAGGAAAGTGGGGAAGGAGGGGAGGTGGAGGAGTGATATTTGGCATGGCCCAGGGGCAATAAAAAAATAAAAAAATAAAAAAAATAAAAAATAAAAACATTTGGGTGTTTTAAATGGATTTTTTTTCCCCTTACTCTTAAGAGTCTTCCCGCAGTCCGCCGGGGGAACTCTTAAAAGTCTTCCCGCTGTTCCCGGGTTAAGCGTTGTTTCCACATAGCGATTTGATAAAAGTTGTTTTGTCTTTTTACTGTGTTTGTCCAAGTTTTGGTTTCTTTATTTTGCAAGTTTTACATTATAATAACATATTTTGTCTTTCTAAAACAAGAACAGCAAATCATATTTATATAGAACATCAGTCATGTACAGTTCCAGACAATGTAGTAGTCTATAGACTCTGTTGACAAATTATGCTTCAATAAATTATGGTTTTGACAACCCGAAGGGAAGGAAGGAAAACCTTATATTTAAAGTGGTTCCGTAGTCAATGACGTGACAGCCTATATGTAACATATGGCCTCAGCCGGGTCCCTAACTTGAATAAACTAATGAAAGTATATGGTCCTCCCGGGATTCAAACTCGGGACACCACACCCAGAACATAAGCATCTAAACCATTACACCACCAACACCAATATTATGATCTATTCCCAGGAGGTGAGTTCATCGCTGAGTGAAGGCGTGGTACACATGGTGGAGAGCGGACTGAAGAGTGGCCAGGTATCAGTGCGGACTTGTGCGGTCCAAGGACTGTTGTACCTCTTACAGGGACCACCAGAAGAAAGTCCACCACTCATCATGCTGGCGGCCAACTATATACTAAAGTACAATGATGGGTAGGTGATCTTATAATGGCTTTTAAATGTACACTCGGTCAAAGAAGTATCTGCACCCTTATGCTGATCATCTGGTGTGTATAGCTCGGTAGGGTTGGCACCTCTGCCTGCAACTATATCCATGTGTCAGAGACGATCGTCTCTGACACATGGATATAGTTGCAGGCAGAGGTGCCAAACCTATCAAGCTGTACACACCAGATGATCAGCGTAGGGGTGCAGATACTTTTTTGACCGGGTGTACCTACCAGTACAGTATATGAAAACAAGCTTTTATATTATCTGTTTTATAATCTCCAATATGTTTTTCTGCGAAGGAAAGTCCCAACTTGCATTTTAAATCGTGTATACAGGGTTTTTAATTTGACAATTTTATGTTTCCAATACAATGTAACTAGTTTTATGAATTATAATAAGTAACACCCCGTTCTTTAACATTAATATCAAATACAAACCCCAATGTACCTGAATAAACTAATGAAAGCATATGGCCCTCCCGGGATTCCAACTCGGGACACCACACCCAGAACATAAGCATCTAAACCATTACACCACCAAATATAAGAATGTTAAATGTAACTTTGTGGTTGCAGGAAGAGTCGTGAGTGTGAGAGTCATGAGGTTGGAGTGTGGGAGGTTTGGGTGTATCTGGTGGAACACTATGAGACACTACCAGACCCTACCTTACCCTCCACTGCCCTCCACATGGCCCTCTCCACCGCTGCCACCATCTCCACCACTCCTCGCCTCCTCCACCAGGTGCTGCGAGGGGTGGAGAGACTGGTGTTGGTGCAGCAGATCTCCTCCAACACGGTGGAGGTGATCTTCAAACTAGTGATGGATCTGGTGCTCAACGGATCACCTTCCACATCACTCGCAGCTTTACCGCTCTTCATCACGGCGCTCTATGCCAACGTGCGCAACACAAAGTCCCTCACACACTCTACCACGCACTCTACCACGCAGGATGACGTAGCCTCGGACCCAGAGACGCTTCTGTTGGTAATGGAGAAACTATCCATATTTTTTGACCGGATCAGAGTAGGGTACCCACATGAGGCAGGTGTCATCGCCGGGCTTTTGGGACCCTGCTTACTCGACGTTCTCCCTCCAAGTCAGATCCTGAATAAAGTCATCACAGAATATATCTCGAGCCACCAGCCCCACCCCCATCTCCTAGCCTCCACACTCTTCCAGGTATTTGAGGGTGCTATTAGTGAGAGTGGTGAGGGGCTGGTACAAGAGTGGGTGCTTCTGTCACTGAGCAACTTCACCCAGCGTAGCCCCGTCTCCCTGGCCGTCTGGTGTCTCACGTGTTTCTTCATCGCCGCGTCCAGTAACCGTTGGCTGCGAGCCGCCTTCCCCTCAGTGCAGGCACGACTGGGGAAGCTGGAAGCGCGGGATATTCATATATTCTGCATGTCTGCCTCACACTTCCGTAAGAGTCTGGCCACCAATGACCAGAGGGACAAGTTTGAGGCTGTGTTCCAGGCTGTGGCCACTCCAGGATCACCATTCCAGGACTTATTAGATACCATAAAGGAGTAACTTATTTAGGTATTTACTGTACAACATCTACTAGGGTAGACTAACAGATTTGTATGTGATGATCCAATTAAGGGGAGACTGGCCGTTTGTTTGGTCTATTAATTCATTTATTTTTTTTTAGTTTCCTCCATAGACCTCCATCAAGCTAAGAAAAACACCCCCTAGACCCCCCTTCAAGATAAATTTTTAAATTTTTCGGTAGAAAAACTTTCCGGCGCCGGTTCCTCTTAAAATTGCAGCCTCGCTATTGCTCGCCAGTAAATAATCGACACCTAAATTGCACGAAAGGTCTTAAAATTGACAACGAAATTGGGCGAAATGTGTTAAAATCGACAAACTAATGGGCCGAAGGTCTTATAATCTCAAAACAAGTGGGGCTAAACATTAGGGAGAAGGGGGTCCAGAAAAACGGTCTGCCTCCCCTTAACGCAGCATCACAATGTACCTTATACTGTACATACATATAATAAAGGCTATGATCTATATGTGTGTAGGTCAGTCTGTTGGCATTCCCGGATTACCAATTGCAGTATTTTTTCTGTTTGTTCTCTGCAGATAAAATTCAAGAGTGTATAGTTATGAAAATTAAATTGAAAAAGAGAATTCCTGAAGTATAATGTGATACAAGGATACATGTGATGAAGTGTATTCTTCCTTGTTGTAAGCCAAGTCTTGCCTGATAGGATATACTAGACTAATTTGTACACTGGTTCGATTAGTGTGCCATATTGATTAACCCTTTCACGCATTTATGACGCAGAGGTTGCCAGATTAGCAATAAGAAATAGAGTTCTCTCACTCTTATAATTACCTCTCCAAAGTTAGTTTTCTGCCCACAGCTAACTCAAAGACAATTGCAGAGGTTATAGTAACTAAACTAAAGATTTCTAAATATCCCTGATGGTAACAAAGGCTTTAAAGTATCCCTAATAGGCTCAAAATCGCATCATATGTCGGAGAGGGTTAATAGAAAAAGTAAATAAGTTCACCCTTTCACGCACAGGATGCGAATTGCTCCCTTTCTTGCCTACTTAAAAGCCTTTGTGACCATCAGGGGTGTTTAGAAACCTTTAGTTTAGTTACTTCAACCTATGCAGTTGCCTTTGAGTGAGCTGTGGGCATAAAACTAATTTTGGAGAGGTAATTATGAGATTGAGATAATTATATTTCTGATTGCTAATCGGCAACCCCTGCGTCCCCACGTGCGTGAAAGGGTTAAGTTTAACCCTTCCTCCCCAGGCTGTCTTACCAAATGACGGTCGCCCCTACCCGGGCGATATGGCTGAAAAATGTCTAGGCCTAGGCTACCGTATTTATGTTTATTTTCACTGCTAGAACTTTCTCACTCATCTATAATCGTAGTGCGGTTTTCAATCTGTATTTTGGCATTGAGTAGAGCTCTGTAAGTCAACTGGTTCAGTTGTGATGACGATTTCAGTGGAGCCAATATTGCAGAGATGTTGCCAATATGGGAGCTTTTTAGACACTAATTTCGTCATGACGTCAGAACAATAACATTGAGGAGTCTTCTCCTTGTTTGCGGAGGTGCGGTGACGAACGCTTGGGTTTGTTGACATACGTCGTACGCACGGCGTTCGGACCAAGCTTAATTAGGCTATTAAGCTCATGCCTTAGATAAGGCATACCGGGTAGCGGCCCTTCTTTCGTGCTGTCCTTACCTAAGGCAGACCGGGTAGGAAGGGTTAATATTAGTATTAGAAAATAGGAAAAGTTAGATTGATAAGTTAGATTGATAAGTTAATTGTCTATATGTAGCTCAGCTGTCAGACATTTAGATACTATGTTAATTAATCTAACTACTGTACAGTATACAAAATTATAGTAGATAGTTATTTTGAGAACTAGTGGGAACACCACATACTTATTGGTTAGTCTACCCTATTATGAGAAGCAAAGTCATTTATTTATGCAACATAAATATAAGATACACAAACCTTTCAATCACATGACCACAATTGACCACTTGCGAGTTTCGTTCTATAAGGAAGTTGGAGCTGTAGATATCGATATCGATATTTAAGAAAATTTACAGGTAAATACGGTCGTAGGACATTTATAAATACATAAAACCCAATTCAACATACCATTTATCAATCAGAAACCCACATTATTATTGCACTTCTGTTTAATATCGATGTTCTCGGCTCCAACTTCCTTATAGCCTGAAACTCGCAAGTGGGCAATTTCTGTTGTATTCTAGCTACTTCTAAATGATTGTATCTACTGTAGATTGGGAAATATTTCTCACAGTCAGAGGGTTGTTGTTGTTGTTGTTCCCCAGGCTGTCTGGCCGAGCAGCCCCAAGTTCCCAAGCAAGGCCAAGGCCATAGCCAAGCGCTCCCACAGAACTCTTCCTGCTTTACCACTAAGAAAGCCCAGGTGACTGAAGCCGCTCCCAGGTGACCGAAGACGCTCCCAGGCGAGGGGCTGAGGAGGGTGCGGAAACGCCCGGGACACCAAAGCCCCACCCAGGGCCCTGTGCCCCATAATAATTATGAAGGGAAAGTTGCCCCTTTGCAGTCGGAGGGTTTATTGCGATATTTTCAAATTCCTTGATGCTTACATATAATATTAATTCAAATGTAAAACTTGCAAACTAAACAAACCAAAACTGGACAAAGACAATATAAAGGCAAAATAACTTGTCAAAATCGCTATGTGGAAACAACGCTTACTAAAATATAATCTATAAATAAAAGAACACAATCCACCACATAGGGTGTACATTACTACATGAGCAAGTTAATCTGGTTCCCAAGCAAACTAATCGCACACATAACAACGCACTATCGTCACGTTCAAGGAATAAGTCAATTTGGGAAGTCGGGGACGTTCTGGTAAATTTTACTAAACTCTGCATAAGATACATAAACTTGGCTGACCTTAGCAAAGACAAAATGGATTGGTCGTCATGTGATTGAAAGGAATAATTTATATATTATTGCCATGTACAATTAACAATATTTTTTCAAGTAGGTGATTATTCAAATACTTACTGTACAGTATACAAATATTGTACAATATACAAAGATCTTATATATTTATTCTGTACTAGAGTATATTCGCTGTAAGTAGGCGAGACATCATGACCTCTATCCTCTGTAACTCAAAAACAACTAGAGTAATCGAGCTAATATTTCTACCATTTGGGAAGAGTCAGTCAAGGAATAGATGTAAAAATTTACAGCCAATTTGCTCTAGTCCTTTTTGAGTTACAGAGGATAGAAGTAATGATTTTTTGCCTACTTACAGCGAATAGACTATAGCTGATAGTATAGACTGGAATAATAGAATGAATGTGAATACTGTATTGGTGTTACTATACGCTGTGTTCTTTACTTTCTTTTCTTTAAATGTTTGTTGTTTTAGCTTGAGGTAATCATTTAACCTTCTGGGAAACTCTTGTCTTTATTTATTAGGGTTGTTCTCCAAACAATAAGTACCGAGTCACACACGCACTTATTACAACATTATATTTTGGCAATTCTGGTCTGGCAGTAATCAGGCAAGGGAAGTGGTAATAAACAGGAATGAATGGAGAATGCTTGTGAATAGATGAGTGAAAACGTGGTCATTTGGGAGAAGGGGTCGGGCGCCAGTTGGACTAGATAATAGTTCGTCAGGCGCCTGGACCGGGGAGCTGGTAAATATGAAGGGTGCGCATGGAAGTGTGGTGGGCGGGCTTGTGGTTTCGGCTCGCTGCATGTCTGCCTGCTGAGACCGGAACTTCTCCGGGTGGTCGGGGGCCGGGGGAGTGCTGGAGTGACCTTGGTGATCCCTGGTCTCTGGATCTTCTCCTGGGTGTCCTAGATGTGTGTGAATTTGTGTTTTGTTTTTGTGTGTTCATTGTTTTCTGTTGTGTTGTGTTGTCCCTGTTCGGGCTCTGCCTCGAGTCGGCCACCCCCTGGAAAAAAAAAAATGGTGAATGGACTTGAGTTAATAGATAGGACAAAAAAAGTAGCTTCTAAAATTGTTGCAATTCATCCAGGGGGATATTCAAAATATTCAAAATGAAAGAATTTGCTCTGAATGTTGAATTGGGCCTGAGTAAACAGGTAGATAGCTAGAGCCAAGAGAAAGCTAGGCATCAGAGATTATGATAATTATAGTACAGTATTTAAAAAAGTACTGTATTTTCAATCTTGTTGCTGTTTATTTTGCAATATTTACAATTTAATCAATGCAAAATTAGACCCCAAAAGGTTGCCAGAAGAAATTGCCTTTCATAAACAGTTGGTAAATGTGTTTGTGTGACTTAGCATATTTAGGTATTTGAGGCAATATAGATATATGTTGGTTGCTAGCAAAAGTATATATTTAAAAAATGATAGAATAACTTTTCTCATAGGTACATTATAAGCTGAATTAAACAACATTCCTTTTATAATATTTATATATAAAAGTTTTATGCATAATTCCTTAATAGCTTTAATCATATACACAATACCTGATTATGGTTGTTCTCATATCTCTGTTTCTATAGATAAACATTTATTTAATAGAAATTTCAATGTCTAATAATTTATCCCAATTTATAATTACAGTCCGGATAGCAGTAATATTAACAGTTTAGAGTGTTAACCCCGGCAATCAAGTGCTTTTTGGTTTCCCCCTTGTTTTCCTTTTTTCTTTTTTTTTTTTCTTTTTTTTTTTTTTTTTATCATCCTCTACCCAACCTTAGCCATTTCTGTCTGTCTCATTTGCTATCTTACTTTCTCCTTCTGGGGGCAGGGGGCTAGGAATCCTCCTCCCCTTGTAAAATTCACCTACTATACAAGACAGAGTAAGGGGCGAGGGAACGTGAAAGTGATCCCGGACCCTAAGAACTGGAACTTTAAAATCTGGTTGAAGGACTTAATTTTCCATTATTCTTTAAAAGTAACCAAACTGGTACACTGTAGTAAGATGAGTAGCAACACCAGCAATTGTTATCGTCTATGGTCTATTTGTTTGCAACTGACGGTAAATTGAATCTCTCAGCAACTGATTTGATACATCAGTACATAACATTTTAAGACTGAGTGCTCCACACATACAGTACGTGCAGTTTCAGTCTCTTGATACTCATTGAAAAATATTTAACTATTATCTCTGCATCATAAAAATGCCAAGTTTTAATAATTAATTATAATGTAAAACTTGCAAAATAATGTTTTTCTCTAGAATTGTCATCATAGCTGAGTGAAACGTGACAATTTGCCGTCAGTTGGAAATAAACGGACTATAGTAGAAGAGATATGATGTCTGTAATTTTTGTTTAAGGGGGTACTACTAACTTTTTCTGGACCCCCTTCTCCCTCATGTTTAGCATATTAGTTTTGAGGTTTTAAGACGTTCGTTCCGTTAGTTTAACGATTTTGAGACCTTTCGCTTTATTATTTTTTTTCAATATTAAAACCTTTCGTGTCCTCTAGGTGTCAATTTTTTCCTGGTGAGCGATAGCAAGCCTCTATCTTTAGAAGGAATCGGCCTTTGGCCGGGACATTTTTCTACCGAAAAATGTACAAATTTATCTTGAAAGGGGGTCTAGGTTTTTTCTAAGCTTGATTGAGGTCTAGCAAGGAAACTCAAAAATAAATAAATAAATATATAGACCAAAAACCAAGCACTACCCCCTTAAGGAAATACTATATATAAAATACTGTATAATATAATATATAGTCTTTCATATCAAAAAGAGATTACTGTAATTATTTAGGATATAGACTTTCTAGACATTTTATAATAGCTCCTCTAGCCTATGATTCATATAATATTTATGTTATACTGTATATCTATTGTATAGCATTCATTAAGTTTATTTATTGTAATCAAGCTGAAAGTGTATATATATTTGCTGTATATATATATTTTTTTTATTAAACCCATCTATATTTATAATATATATTTAGTATACACTCACAATCCCTAGAAAATAACCTTTTGTTTCGGGCCAAAGATCTTAGAGGTCTTTCTGCACACCAGGTCACTTTAGTTTAGGCAGCAGGCAGATATGCAGCGGAGCACATCACAATGCCCACTCACCTCACATCCAGGCATGACCCTTCATATATACTGGCTCCCCGGACCAGGCACCTGACGGACTACATGTACTGTATTATCTAATCCAACTGGCGCCCGACCCCCTCTCCAAACGACCGCGTTATCACTCATCTATTCACAAGCATTCTCCATTCATTCCTATTTATTACCACTTATCTTTTTTGATAAATTTTCATCATCATCTCTTGCTTGATCTACAGTCATTTCTCTTATCTTTCAATGCTTGTACTACACAATCTCTCCATCTCAACGGAGGGCTTCCTATCCCTCTACCTCCCCTTGTATCTGACTCACATATTCTCTTTGTAAGCTTTTCATCTTCCATTCGTTCAACATGACCATACCAGCTCAGCACCCTTCTGTCCAATCTGGCTGACATGTTCCTGCTGCCCCACTCTCCTACGTATCTCTTCATTCCTCAATCTGTCTGTACGAGTCAATCCAAATATACTCCTCAAGTAGCTCATCTCCATCACATGCAGCTTTCTTCTCTCTTGTTCCTTCAGAGCCCATGTCTCGGCTCCATACATCACTTTTGGCACAACTATCCCTTGATACATTGCACTTTTAGCTTTAATTCTGAGATTTCTCACCTTCCACATACTTCCCATTGCTCCGAAAACTTTCCTTCCGTCACATACTCTGTTTTACCTCCATTTCCATACCTGCATCCTTGCTTATCACTCCTCCTAGATATTATAAACACTCCACTTGTTCCAGTATATCCTCATCTAGCCGCACATCTACATTCACCCTACGAACACCTCTATTACACACCATAACTTTACTTTTATCGACATTCACCCTCAGCTTCCTCCTCCCACATACCCTACCACACCAATGATTATAATAATAATTATAATTATGGGTTTGACAATCCGAAGGGAAAGAAGGAAAACCTAATATTTAGCAGTGGTTCCGTAGTCAGTGGCGTGAGAGCCTACAGTACACTGTATATATAATATATGGGGGACCCGGTTTAACCTTATACTGTAGCTGTCCGTCGAAAACCATAAATCTCCTAGGGGGTACCCTTTAATAATTCCTAAGGTACGTCATTGTTGCGGAAGCCACTAGAAATGCAAAAAGAAAAATATATACCGGCTCCTCGGGCCAGGTGCCTGATGGACTATTATCTAGTCCAACTTGTGCCCGACCCCCTTTCTCAAATGAACATGAATGTGTTCACTCATCTATTCACAAGCACTCCATTCATTCCTGTTTATTACCACTTCCCTTGTCTGATTTATAGTCATTCCTCTATCATCCAAAGCTCATCTTACACAGTCTCTCCATCTCAATGGGGGTCTTCATGCCCCTCTATATCCCCTTGTAATCTGACTCTCATATTCTCTTTGTAAGCCTTTCATCTTCCATTCAGTTTGAACGTCGTGCCAGTTTTGCTAACGGTCTTCCATTTTGTCCTCGTACTGTAGCTTCCCATACACTTGTCAAGTAGTGCCATCTTGTGCAATTCTTCCTCTAATGTTATATCAAGTTGGGCATGTGTATGGGAAGGGGATGGAGGGAGGGCACTAGCCGTCATTGATTACGGAACCACTTCTAAATACAAGTACGTATTAGATTTTCCTTCCTTCCCATTGGGTTGTCAAACCCATAATTTATCAGTGGTTCTCTCCGTCAATGACGTGAGAGCATAGAATACCACGACCGGACCGGTCGGACCGGTGGAGGGACATTCATATGCTCAACGTCACACATCAAAATGATTAAAAAGGGAGTAGCAAAACACAGCAAAGCGTTCAAACTATTTATGGAAAAGAGCATGAACAGAGACATAAGGCAGGTAGGCTATCATTAAATATCACCTTATAGGAAAACGAAGAGAATATTTGTGGTTATTTACATATTTGTATAATTTTATCAAAGGCAAATGAGAGAAGAAATTGGGGTCAATATACAGGAGGCGCTACAATATAGGTAGCACAATTCTAATGGTAGTTTTGGGTTCCTATCATCATATGCTTCATTTCTATATACTTTTTATCCCCGGGGGAAAAAAAAAACATCTTGTTTTTTTTTGTTTTTTTTATTGTATTTTTTTTTTTTTTTTTTATTACCCTAACCAATAAACCTAACCTAACCTAACCTAAATGTATTTGGGGGCTATTAGGTTAGGTTAGGTTAGGTTTTTTGGTTAGGTTAATGACCAAAACAAAAAATCCCAAGAAAATAAATGAAAAATCCCAAGATTTTTTTTTTTTTTTTCCCCCGGGGATAAAAAGTATATAGAAATGAAGCATATGATGATAGGAACCCAAAACTACCATTTAAATATTGCTACCTATATTGTAGCGCCTCCTGTATATTGACCGAAATTGGATGTGATGGAGATGAGCTGTTTGAGGAGTATGGTGTGGAGTGACCAGTAGAGACAGATTGAGGAAAGAAAAATCAGTAACTAACCAAAAATTCAATAACAAATAGGGGGGCCCGTTGAAAAGGTGATCTCCCCGAACAATCACCAGATGATGTTGAAAATGGTTAATTAATAAAAAGTGAAAGAGCATGACACAACTAAACATATTTAAAGAAAGAAAATAAAGGATGCGCCGTTGAAAAGGTCTATAGCTTCCCGCAGATAAACTGAACAGAACTAAAATGAGCAACTCAGAAGAAGAAGAACGTGACATTCGAGAATTGAGTGTGGTGCCGTTGTAAAGGCTTATCCTGGCTGGTCCCGAGTCCGACTGTCACTCCAGACTCCAGCTGGACCAGCTTATCCACCCTCCATAGTCCATACCTTCACCTGACCTGACCTGGATCGACCCTCATTTATCGTATTTTATGTATTACATCTCGTAGGTACATAACTTGGCTCGACTTTCCGTATTTATCCTACGGATATTTAGCCTATCAGCTTAGCCTAGGCCTACCATCATACCATGAATTTGTTCCCAACATTTGAAGCCTAGGCCCTATTATATGACCACCGGAAATACTATTTATGTGCACTTTATAGGGGGGTGTGCCCCCTCAACCTATCCTGTATACAAAGGCAAAACGGCAAGAATGTAGTGTTTGGGCGTACCGCCCAGGCCCTGGCGGCCGGCGCCCTAAATCTAAATACTGTTTAAGGCAAGGACGAGAGGGAATGGGAAGAGCAGAAAGAGGAGGAGGATGAGGGTGTAAAATTTGTGTTAGGTCTCGAGACAGAAGAGGGGGTAGATGGGGAAATGGGGAAAAGAATGAAGGTAGTGAAAAGATTCCTGGAGCAGGTGTGGCAGAAGAGAAAACGGAATAGGATAGAATAGGATGAGGGGGGAGAAGGGGACCAGAGCGGGGGAGGAAGAAAAATGAGATTAAATAGTAGAGAGGGGAAAAGATAAATTAAGATAAGGAGAGAACAAGATATTGGGGGGTGGAGGAGGGGGTAAAATAAGGAGGGGAGAGTTCTGCTTAAGCTATATACTTCAATTCTTTGTCTTTAACTATCCTTTCTACGACTACATAATTTCTAAACTAATTCTTAAATCTAGCTCTATCTGTTTCTGGAGAAGTCACCGGTGCATAGGTGAGCTGGCTTTGAGAGGGGACAGCAACTCCACAAAAAGAAGAAGAAGAAGAAGAAGAAGACAGGATCGCTAGAGACGAATGAGAGAACAAGGAGATGGAATGGAATGGGACCGCACTGCAATCAATGCGAAATGGGAGGAGACCCAATAGTAGAGGACGTAGAACATATAATAACGGAATGTACAAGATATGATGAGGAGAGAGACGAGTTGGAGGGATACATGAGGAATAGAGTTGGGGTCACTGGGGTGGGAGGAAGTAAAGCAGAGAGACGATAAAGGGGTGGGGACGCTGTTGGGGTTAACAAAAGAGATGGAGATGATGAAGAAGATACTGGAAAAAATGTGGAGGAAGAGAAATGGGTAAGGGGGGGGGGGGAAGTGAGGGGTGGATCTTTAACAAAACCAAAACTGTCCCTTAAACTATCCTTCTACTCTAAACTTTCCCTCCTACTAACGTTTCTGAGCCAGTACCGATTCAAAGGTCAGCCCTGTGGGTCTGCGGGCGTGTTAAAAAAAAGAAGAAGAAGAAGAGTAAGAAGCCCCCTTGTTTACACTACAATATGTTGAGGGGGACTTTGCCCCCACTCACCGTCGCCCCCACTCACCGTCACCCCCCCATGACATATTATCATCATATTGTATATATTGCCAGCAGGGGGCAAAATTGGCAAATAACCGTCAAAATAGATGCAAACTTAACCGCAGCGATCGACATAGGCTAGGCTATGTGAACATGGCGATCGTACGCCCGCCCCGGACACCACATTTTTCCCGGCAAAAAAAAAAAAAAAAAAAAAATTTAGGCCTAGGCCTACTCGGAAAATGACGTAGGCTAACGTACTCTAGGGATAAATAAAAACATGAATTTTAATGCAGGGTCATAGCCTAACTAGTAACTAGGCTAGTCATGAATGGGAAAATTTCAATAAGATGGTCACTAGGCTAATTTTCCCATGGATTTTTTTATTTTTCCCTGTTAGTTTTCATCAATATAGGCCTAGGCTATAGCCTAGTGTTTGGAAATAATTACAACCCTCGGCGAAACCGTTTTCCCCATTATACAACGATCTTAAGACACGCCGGCGCCGCCCGATAGTCAGTGGGGAGGGCTATGAAGTACAGGGAAAATGAGGGGTTAAATGCGTAAAATGGCGATAAAAACTTATTTTAGCATAACTTGGCTCGGGTTTTAAGGTATTTCGAAGGCCTAAAACCCAATATTTCGAAAACCCGAGCCAAGTTTTGGCCAAAGCTGGCTCGGATTTTTGCGAGTTTGTAGACAAAAAAATTACAGTAACCTCATTTATAAATTTGGCTCAGGTTTCCCGAAATTGCAAAACCATAAAACCCGAATTTTGGAAAACCCGAGCCAAGTTTTGGCAAAACTTGGCTCGGATTTTGTGAGTTTTAAGAGTAAACAAATTACAGTAACCTAATTTAGAATTTTGGCTCATGTTTCCCTAAATTGCAAACCCCAACAAGCATAATTTTGGAAAACCCGAGCCAATTTTTGGCAAAACTTGGATCGTAGGCTATTTTGAGAATCGAAAAAGACTAACAAAATGTCGGAAATCGGCTCATGATTTCCCTAATTGCAAAGCCATATAACCAGATTTATCGAAAACGTAGCACTTATTTAAATCATAAATATCCAGTAACATAGACCTAGTACATTGGATACAAGCCTAATCCACACCTAACGCCTACAATGTGTCCGTAGTACCTAGTAGGCCTACGTGGGATACAACACGAACCCTTACCGGTGCCATGGCGGTTGGGCCGCCGCCCATTTAGTATTCGGGCGTATCTGTAAATCCTACCACAACTACGAATCTTGTTTCTGAGACCTAGTATATTAACCTAACCAAACAACCCAACCTAACCTAACCTAGACCCAGCACGTGGGATACTAAACTAGCCCTTGCATGCCAGGTACAGCGGATTCATAGTACTGTACTGTACTCAGTACGTGGGATACTAAACTAGCTCTTGCATGCCAGGTACAGCGGATTCGGAATTATTTTATTTTAAATACCACAAATTTTCCGAGTGTTTTTTATAAAAAAAAAAATTCATTTGCATCAATATATAGTGCTTGTAATTAATTAGAAATCTCGGGAAAACTACTTATTTTCTCCATTAGGCCTATCGATCGATGTTGAGACACGCCCCTGATAGTGATTTGAAAAGACACTAGGCCTAGCCTAACCTAACAACCTTACCTAACCTAACCTAGTATTATGGGTGGGGGCTGCCGCCCCCACACCCCGCTGGTTGAGTACTAATCCCTTAGTAAATAAAAAAAAAAAAAATTGGCTGTCGATTATACGAAGGTGAAAGAAAAGTCGATAAAGTCTACGGTGTTTACTTTGCAATCTTCAGCTTTGATTGTACAGTACATTGATAACGGGAAAGTACCGTATTGACAACCTTGTTACGAAAATTAAATTTTAGTACTGTACCATACTTTTATATTAGGTATTCATTCCGAGGGTTTTTAGCGACATATTTCATATGATCTTTAAGCAGCTATCGATAACGTGGAAGTAACCGTATTGACCAACAACATTGTTAGAATAAGGACATTTTAGTACCATACTTTTTTATTAGGTTTTGCCGAGGGTTAAAACAAATTTTCTTATGATCTTTAGAGCATATAGATTCAATATGTATCTTCAAATATATCAACAAATTTGTGGTATTAAAATAACATTGAACCGCGGATTCATAGTACCCAGTACGTGGGATACTAAACTAGCCCTTGCATGCCAGGTACAGCGGATTCATAGTACTCAGTATGTGGGATACTAAACTAGCTCTTGCATGCCAGGTACAGCGGATTCATAGTACCCAGTACTTTGTGGATAACTAAACTAGCCTCTTGCATGCAGGTACAGCGGATTCTAGTACCCACAGTACGTGGGATATCTAAACTAGCGCTACCTTGCATGCCCAGGTACAGCGGATCATAGTAACCCAGTACGTGGGATACTAAACCTAGATCTTGCATTGCCAGGTACCATGCGGATATAGATACCAGTACGTGGGATACTAAACTAGCCCTTGCATGCCAGGTACAGCGGATTCATAGTAACCCGGGTACTCACGATATGTGGGGAGATACTAAACTAGCCCTTTGCATGGTGCCAGGTACAGCAGATTCATAGTAACAGTACGCCAGTTACGCAAGCCCAGCTGGCTTCTAAAAACCTAGCTGACACTACGCATAAGACCTTAACAGACTATTCAAAACAAACGCCCTGAAGATCATTTACAGGCTGCACAAGCTACCTTCACCCACAGATCACCTACATCCAAGAAACCAAAATCCCTCAAAGTCAAAGGACGCCATCTGGGACATGAGAGGCATAACATTCCTGGCAGGCAGCCTCACGAACCAAGACCCACCCACTATACTACCAAGGGCAACACACCCACAGCACCAGCCACCAAGAAATAGCAAAACAACACCCAGAACACGGTATCACACACAATTATTGGGTCCTCTCTCTCTTCCCTCCCTGCCCACACCCCGAACCCAATTTCCAGACAGCAACCATCCATACTCATATCTTTAGCACCGATCCCTCCACTCGCACTCACACGACAACACGCAGCTGCCATGCACGACCTACCGAAATCCATCATTCCCGAATCACTCCCTTCCTCGCCGGATGGACAGGGAGTCCACCTGGCCATGGCTGAGAGTTTGCGGACCCATCCATCTCAGTCTCCTGATCTATCATAAGGACTGGTATGACTCCGCGTCTGTCGGCGATGCTGCCCGTATGTAACACACCGCAACCCATACCATTTAACCACATCATAGAAGACTGCAATGTCACACAAGCCACTTACGCCAATACAACACAATCTACACTCAATGAGAAGCTCTGTGGGAAAGCCCTATCGATCGTGGCCATCGGCATTTCTCAGGGACTCGGGGTCTGTTCGGCAGGCAGCTTAGGGAACAACAACAACAACCACACAACAACACACAACAGTACCCACAGCACGTGGGTATACTAAACTAGCCCTTGCATGCCAGCTACAGCGATTATGTTACTCAGTACGTGTGGGATACTAAACTAGCCCTGTGCATGTCCAGGTACAGCGGATTCATGAGGACTCGTACGGTTATCTATTACACATTAATTTCGGAAGTTTTAAACCTCATGCGAAAAATCTTATTGAACCTCTTAGACGTCACATCAGTAGGCAAGCACAATGTTCTGTACCAATACTTTCAGGCAAGCAGTATTATTTCTTGTAGTTTCTACAATAACACAGTTGCCGAGGGCGAACACCTCCTGGATCTTTCACAGTCTACCGGCCATGCCACACTGGAGGGGACAGACCTCGGGAGACAGGTGAAAATGGTGCGTTGTGTACGAATCGGTTGCGTCTTTAAGGAAGGTATTGACAACCAATGTTACCGAAAAAAAAATTCCATTTTAGTACCATATATTTTATTTTGAGGTTTTGCCGAGGGTTGAAAACTAATTTTAATATGATGCTTAGAGCCATATAGATTCCCTATCTGTCTTCAAACTATGTCAAAATAATTGGTGGACAAACTAAATGTGAGTTAGACTGAACAAAATTCACAATTTTTAGTACCAATATATTTTAGATATAGGTTTGGCCCGAGGCCTTAACAACACATTTTCATATGATATTTAGAGCATATAAAATCCATATTTGTTTTCAAATATTGCAAAATAATTGGTGACCAACTTATTTAGTTACCGGTATACTCATGAATGTACTGTAAAAATATTACTTTAAAACATCGTTGGTAATCCCATCCTTTCTGAAACTCGGAACTTTAAATTCCACTGGTAAGTATTAAGTACTGTAGTGGATTTGAAGCCCTCCGAATCATAAGGGGACCAAACAAAATTTTTTGAATTTCCAAGCCAAGCACGTGGTGCCATAGCCCAACTTCTCCCCTACACACTGGTAGTCGTTTGGTACCCTTACGAACGAAAACTGTGAATGAGTGAGAGTCCTGGACGTTAAGGATAACCTTCTTTTCGCCTTGTCGGGACACGCACCAATATCTTGAGGAAAAATCTAAACCTACCGGACACAAGGGGTCCAAACGACACTCAGTTAATCCCTCCATACTCTCACTCTCCCGTACGACTTAAAAAGTACGTTCACTTACACCATACCCCTTGTACTTACCTGGTTAATTATTAACTACTTACATGCCTGCTGGAGTATGCCAAATTGGAGGCTTGTGGGTGGGAATGATGGACACTTACGTAAAATACCCAAATCAGTGGCATTAGTATCTTTAGAGAAAAACCTTCTGGTCAAAGTGCATTGGTCATGTTAGATTTGGACATTGTGGCCATTCAAAAAAGTGGATGAATTTTGGTTTGGGTGTTGGTTTTTTTTTAACTAAAAATATAGACGTGGACAATCTCCCTACATTTTTACATGATGGGATGAAAAGTAGTCGTGGGTTTCGTACCTCGGGCTACTTCATAAATATAGACGAGGGCACACCTTAACCGGGGGGGTTTAAAGAGTTACACATATTTTGAAACTGCCCAAACAGTTGACCTTGATTTTCTCAGAAGTAAGAAATGGTGGTTGGTCCCCTTATGATTCGGAGGGCTTCATTTTTCCGATTGGTTATTGTGTTAACTAATGGAGCTTTCTCAGAAACATAGACTGCTGTATCTATCGAGGAATATCATAATATTATTTATGAAGATATGATAGTGCCTTCGTATCTATATGGCTCCATTTGTGTGTTATGTTTGCCCCAAGGCTTTAGGCTTATGTGTTAATGGCAGTTGTGGTGGAGATTGTGTGATTACCATTGTACAGTATGTTATTGTGACCAGTTCCAGACCTCGTCGTGACATAGTCTAGGCTATAGTATGATATTCGCTGTAAGTAGGTGAGAAATCATGACCTCTATCCTCTGTAACTAAAAAAAGGGCTAGAGAAAACTGGCTCTAACTTTCCACATCTGTTCCTTGACTAACTTTTCCCAAATGGTAGAAATATTAGCTCGATTACTTTAGTCGTTTTTTGTGTTACAGAGGTTAGAGGTCGTGATTTATCGCCTACTTACAGCGAATAGACTATGGCCTCCCCATCAAACCTGATTTTTTTTTTAGAGGTAGCCTATATATATTTTTAAGACCTCTGTCTACTTATTGTGAAAAACCTGTTATCCTCCGGTAAATTACGGGAGTGGATTGACTTACATGAGTTTCGGTTGAGGTTTAATGGAGCATGGGTTTGGCCTCTGTATTTTATTTTGTATGCATATATTTAGCCAGCTGTATTCATCTGGTGTCTCTATGTACAGTTTGGTGCACATACAGTAAACTCCCGCCCTTTCGGACTAATCCGGGGAGACCCCTGTCCGAAAGTGTCAAAAGTCCGAAAGGGCCGAGTCCGAACTTCACACTTCAGCCATTCGGACTTGTCCGAATTTATATATATATATATATATATTTTTTTTTTTATCTATGTGTATGAAGGAGACAAAAAGAAGGTTGCCTGTGACGAGTGTCCCCCCAAAGCCTAAAGAGTGACAGCCAAATTCAAGGGATGTTGGGGTTAAAATGCCTGGTCACACACAAAGTTTAAAGCAGTTTAATTCATAGGATGAAGGAAAGATTGATTGCGAGATATTTCCAGAGTACAGTACTGTATATATATTACTATACTGTATAGGCGGGTGCCCAACCCCGAAAGGGGTTGAAATAGGAGAGCTATCCCCCCGCCAAAGGCGGATTTCTAGGGCCTTTCCTAGCTGTTGCTGAGAGGATTGGGTTCTAGTCATGTGGTGATGGGCTGGTCTTTCAGAGTGAGAACTGAGCGATCTCTGCCATACCCATAGCTTACTCTGACTTTTCCTTTTACTTATATATTTTCTGGATCTCAGGTGACGGCGTCTCTTCCGTGGATTGACCTCCCAATCTACCAAGATTGGAGGCCAAAGTGTCACATTTTTCCTTTGCCCCTCAACTTTCTCTTCATAATTGCTGAGGGGCACAGGGCCCTGGGTGGGGCTTTGGTTTCCTGGGCGTTTCCGCACCCTCCTCAGCTCGCCGCCATGGAGTGGCTTCGGTCACCCAGGCTTTATTGTGGTCGGCAGGGAGGGTTCTGTAGGGGCGTTCGGTTATGGCCTTGGCCTTGCTCGGGGCCTTGGGGCTGTTCGGCCAGGCAGCTTGGGGAACAGCAACAACAACAACAACAACTGTACTGTATATAATACAGTATATAATTTATAGTGCCACCTATTTGTTACAGAGTGTAAGACTGGTGACTGAGAAGATGAGGATGTGTGAGGTGATGTTAGTGTTGGTGGTGATGGTAGGTATCATCCAAGGAACCAGTACCGGACATCTCACCATCACCTTCGATGGTTCCCGCTACACCCTTCATAACGGCTCTACTAATAACTGGGTGGCTGAAGGAACCTTCAAGGACAACACATTTGTTGATGGGTCAGTAACTGTTATTAACCCTTTCAAGCTCCAACACGCATTTCTGTTCTGTTTTCTGGCTACTATTAGACGCTTTTATTCAGATTATTAACGGTATACAGAAGTCAAAGGGTTGATAGAGATATTATGTACCCTTCTAATACCCACAGATCCTTCCTAAGCTGCATAAAACCGTCTAATGATAGCCAAAATAAACTGCTAAAACGCGTCAGAGCTTCAAGTGGTTAACTATGATTGTGCTCTACTGTACTGTATATTTATTTACTCTTTAATTTTAAGTTACTATCAGTTTTCCGTGGCAGTGTTGATATGTTTTCTAATAGTCTGGTGGTGTAATGGATTAGATGCTTATGTTCTGGGTGTGGTGCCTCGAGTTGGAATCCCGGGAGGATCATATGCTTTCATTAGTTTATTCTGGTGCATTGGGGATGTAATGGAGTATTAATATTAAGAACGAGGTGTTCCTTAATTAATACTATTTGTTTCACATCATAGAAGGGTAAAGATAATGTCTGTCTCTAAATTTCACACAAACTATTGATTTTGGCTCTACACACTGCCTCAGATTAAATTATTTAAAGTATTCTGGCTTTTAAGTAACATTTTTGAGTTGTTTGTGAAAGGACTACAGGTATAGCCTATAGGGCTTAATAAAGATATTTTGTTGTTTATATACAGATGGGGTTACTTAGAAGTAAGAAGCAACCCCAAGTTCCCTGACACAGTCCAGGCCTATGCAGCAGGGATGGTGGAAGGTGCCCTTACCCATGATATGATATACAATGCTTACAGGTAAGCACAGTTAAGCCGGTATCACACAAGAGCTTTTATAGCCAACATTCGATGATCAAACATTTTCTGGCAACATCTCTGGAATATTTTGCACCACTATCGGAAACTAGACTGATGGTTGTTGTTGTTCCCTAAGCTGCCTGGCCGAACAGCACCGAGTCCCTAAGGAAGGCCATGGTATGACTGATGGTAGATGAACTTAGGTGCGGTAACCGAAATACAGTACAGTACTATAAATGTTGACCTCATAAGCTGTCAGACCAGTGTTGAGGATAAATGTTGAGGGAAAAAGTGCTCGTGTGATACTGGCTTTAGTTCACAATGTGTGCTGTTTATATACTCCAGTGTCATTTTACTTTCTATTCATGCACAATTTTATCTTTTAGCTTTCTATAAACTTGTAAAGACAATAGATACTGAAGTGAATGGTACTGTTAAATTGCCCATCAATACACAATTGTTTGTTCTTATGCAACAATGATAATGTTTTTGCTTCCTGAAAAACCTGGAACTGTTCAGCAGTCTCTTTTCTTTGATCGATCCTTATCATATGTGGCTCCTATAGCCTGTTTATTTCCAGTTGATAGCATTTTGGTATGCCCATCTCTAGATTACTCAGCTATTATGTAGATTTGATAACAAAGTATTGGCGGGTGCCCAACCCCGAAAGGAGTTGAAATAGGGGAGCTATCCCCCCGCCAAAGGTGGCTTTCTAGGGCCTTTCCTAGCTGATGCTGAGAGGATTGGGTTCTAGTCATGTGGTGATGGGCTGGTTTATCAGAGTGAGAGTTGAGCATTCTCTGCCATACCCATAGCTTACTCTGACTGTTCCTTTTACTTATATATTTTCTAGATCTCAAGTGACGGCGTCTTTTCCGTGGATTGACCTCCCTACTGTCAACCTCTAGGTTGGCAGATTGGGAGCCAAAGTGTCACATTTTTCCTTTGCTCCTCAACTTTCCCTTCATAATTGCTGAGGGGCACAGGGCCTTGGGTGGGGCTTGGGTTTCCCGGGCGTTTCCGCACCCTCCTCAGCTCCCCGCCTTGGAGTGGCTTCGGTCACCCGGGCTTTATTAGTGGTAAGCAGGGAGGGTTTTGTGGGGGCGCTCGTTTATGGCCTTGGCCTTGCTCGGGACCTTGGGGCTGTTCGGCCAGACAGCCTGGGGAACAGCAACAACAACAACAAAGTATGTTGTAAATTATGAAAACTTGGTAATAATGACGCAAAGATATAGCAGTTTCATATTTTTTCCATTATCGAGAAATCAGCTGCGAAGAGATTACATTTTCCATCAGCTGGAAATAGACTATACTGTTTTATTAGGTTATATCAATTAGCTTCTACGATTCATGAGGTAGTTGATTTCTACTAAATATTTTATGGAGCTGGTCAAGACCCTGAAAAGTAGTGGTTAAGGTGTCTAAAAATCTGTTGATAACCCGGGTTCGAATCCTGGTGGATCACAATATTATATGCTTTCATTAATTTCATTGGAGGTGTTTGGTGTTGTGGTGAAATTAATAAAATATAGATTAAGTTATGATCTTGTAAGCGATGCTGTGACAGAATTACTGGGTATCATTGGTGCCCTTTCCATGGTTTTAGTTTTTGTATGAACAAGTGTTGCTGTTTTTGTAATTACAGTATAGTGTTGTAGCTTGTTCCAATTGCTAGTGAAATCCTTTGGAAATGCTGTCGCTTACAATGAATAAATTAACTGGTTATCATACTTATTATTCTTATTACTACACTGAATTGTGTTCTTTTATTTCATAAATTTGATTTTAGTAAGCGTTGTTTCCACATAGCGATTTTGATTAGTTATTTTGCCTTTATACTGTA
Organism: Paralithodes platypus; assembly: GCA_032716605.1. Lineage (NCBI taxonomy): Eukaryota > Metazoa > Arthropoda > Malacostraca > Decapoda > Lithodidae > Paralithodes > Paralithodes platypus. Next base: position 90,892,850 of record CM064513.1, read on the forward strand.
TTGTCTTTGTCCCAGTTTTGGTTTGTTTAGTTTGCAAGTTTTACATTTTAATTCACATATTAGTCACTAGCTTTAGAAATATAGCCACTACTGTAGGAAAAAATATAATTGAACATAAATTTTGTTTTTCCAGGAATACGCTTGAGGGGATATGTGATTGGAAGTCTCAAAAGTTTTGTGATGAGCTGCGTGTGTACTTAAAGAAGAACCTACAGTGGATGAAGTCCATGATTGCTCAGAAGGCGGACAAATGTCCTGTCTGGCATAATGTAAGTTTAGTCCATGCCCAGTATTGTAGCCTCATGTTTATCAATCAAATACTTAATGAAATAATAGTGTTAATAGATTTTACAAAAGGTTGGTATTATTGTTGTTTAATGCCAATTACGTGTGGGGGAAGAAAGTTGTCCACAAGTGATCTGCATGTACTCAGTAGTACAGTACTATTTTTTCTTACTCTACATTATATTTACTCGACTATTTACAATTTTACCAAAGCACCTAAGTAACTTCATTACCGGTAGAGGCAGAAATCCCCCCCCTCCCCCGGGCCAGGCCAGGATTCGAACATGGTTCCCCACGCTTAAGAGGCGAACACTCTACCACTAATCAATCGAAGTACTACACTTCAACTATGAGAGTTCCGTATGGAGCTTAGTGGTCTGGTTAATCTGCTCTACATAACTAACTAACTAACTACACTTCAGCTGGCAGCTTAAGTGATTTTCTGCATCCTATTTCCATTTAAGCTATTGCCACAATTTCCGAGCGCTCCAACACGCTCACCAAATCAACATCATCCCCAAGTTTCTAAGAGCTCTAACCTTAGCAACTGTTGTAGCCGACCGGTTAAGGCAAGCCAGTAAGCCATGAGATTCATTTTGCCTACAGAGAGACTTGGTAAGGATACTGTATTTACAGTATCCTTACCAAGTCTCTCGGATATTCCACTGCTGCCACCATTGTAAAGCCTCTGATTTTTACTCAGTACTATTTATGCTGAATGAACATTATTATTAATAGACTATTTACAATTTTACCAAAGCATCTAAACTTTTTTAGAAGTAGAAATCGCCCCCCAAAATGTTTTTGTGGAGCTACCACCGGGCAGTAACTCCTTAGTACATTATTAGCGTGATTCTTGTACTGTATTTTGATTGCATTGAGGAAAGGTCTCCTGGCTCCCACACTAAAGAGTTAAGATGTTTATATATCATGTTTCAGGTTGAATTGATCATGGCTCAGCTGCACGGAGTGACTGAAGGCTACAATCAAACCTCCAGTAACCCCATGATGGAAGATGCTATCTTGTAAGATTTGCTTACCATCATCATTTTATCTTTATTGTGTTCTTTTATTTAATAATTTTCATTTTAGTAAGCGTTGTTTCCACATAGCGATTTTGATAATTTGATTTGACTTTGTATTGTCCTTGTCCCAATTTTGGTTTGTTTAGTTTGCAAGTTTTACATTTTAATTTATTCTTTTGATAACTTTTTTTTACAACTGTCTTTACCTAGATGTGTGTGAATTTGTGTTTTGTCTGTGTGTGTTCGTTGTTTTATGTTCTGTTTTTGTGTTTTCCCTGTTCTTGCTCTGTCTTGAGTCGGCCACCCCCCCAAAAAAAAGAAAAACAAACCGAAAAAAAAAAGGGAATGTTTTTTTTGTTTTTTGTTTTTTAGGAAAATTGGGGATTGTGTTAGATAGTGTTTACATAAGCTGACAATTCTTTCCTCATTTAGGACCTATAATCAATAAACATGCCACTTGATAGCCCATTGCTTTGTGTGCGGAATTTCGGTGTGAGTATCCTAAGTTCGAGTCCTTGGAGTACCACATGTATTCATTACTTTCATTGATTTCACTAGTTAGGTTTATTTGTAAATTAATTGGTGGGTTGGTGAAAACAAATATGAATTTGTATATCCATTGCAAGTTTAATTTGTTGACACCTATATTCTTGCTAAATATTTTACTTACTCAGGTGTTTGTGTGTATTTTTATTTTAGTATATATTTGCATACTTTCTAGGTGGATGAACTTGGCTGGTGACATGGAGGATCTTGAGACGGCTCTGGGCCCCCCAAAAGACGTGGATGATCTAATATTTGACGGCCATTGTTCAGCTCTTATCAAGGTCCTACCTGGCAACGCTGATCTCTATGTCTCACATGTCACTTGGAACTCGTAAGTATTTTGATTGAGATTGGTGAAATGTTCAACTATAGGTAGTGCCAACGAACTTGACAATAACCTTGATCCCTGACCTCTCTGTAACTCAAAAGGGCCTAGAGCAAACTGGCTGTAAATATCCACACCTATTTCCTGGTGGACTCTTCCCAAAATTAGAAACGTCAGCCCGATTGCTTTCATTCATTTCGACTTATAAGAAGTTAAGGGGTCAAGTTCGCTGGCACTACCTATAATTCTTTCTTTAACATGAACTTGAAGGAAATGGTAATCTCTTATGAATTTATAATGTAAAATTGCAAAATAAACAAACCAAAACTGGGACGATACAAGACAAATGCAAAAGAACCGATCAAAATCGCTATGTGGAAACAACGCTTAATAAAACTAAATACTTGCTCGGTATGACAAATGGGATCATAGTTCACTATTATTCTGCAATATGTATATTTTATAAGCACCTTCAGATCTCTTAGCTCTCCATTATTCCATTGTATTTATTCATTGCATGTCTGCCTGCTGAGACCGGAACCTCTCCGGGTGGTCGGGGGCCGGGGGAGTGCTTGGTGACCCTGGTCTCTGGGTCTTCTGGGTGACCTAGATGTGTGTGAATTTGCATTTTTTTGTGTGTTCATCGTTTTCTGTTTTGTTGTCCCTATTCGGGCTCTGTCTTGAGTCGGCCACCCACAGGAGAAAAATAAAAGGAAAAGTGGGGAATGGGCCTGAGTAAATACATACATATATTCTCCCTGTATAATTATTTTATATGACAGGTTCCAGTCGATGTTGAGGCTACAAAAGAAATACATCCTACCCTTCCGTCGTACTGGATCATCAGACTCTCAGGAGATAAACCCGGGTCACACGGTGACTTTTACCTCCTACCCCGGGATCCTGACTTCTGGGGACGACTTCTATGTTATATCTACCGGTCTGGTTACCTTGGAAACCACCATTGGGAACGGTAACCCGGCACTTTGGGCTAATGTTACTGCCACTGGGGAGGTAAGGACATAACCACATGCGAGTTTCAGGCTATAAGGAAGTTGGAGTTGTAAACATCACTATTATTCATAAATTCAATAATAATGTAGGTTTCTGATCTGTAAACATTGCTATTATTCATAAATCCAATAATAATGTAGGTTTCTGATGGATAGAAAGTATGTTGAAGTGGGTTATATGTATTTAATAATGTACTACAATAGTATTTTACCTGCTAATTCTGCTAAGTATCGATGTCTACAGCTCCAACTTCCTTATAGAACGAAACTCGCAAGTGGTCAATTATTGGGGTGTGGATTTATTTAAGGCCTTTTTTCCAGCCCCATTTGGTGAACATTTTTTCTGGCAAATGTGGCACACTCAAATAATTCATGAACTATATTGAGTTATTCATTCATAGATGATGTACTCTACAGTATATAATAAACCAGTGCCTGCACTAAGGTTTAATAGGCTGTAGACAACTAGTTTTTATTATTATTATTATTACTAAGGTTTAATGAGATTATAAATTATTTTCAGTTGCAAGAATGGATTCGAACTATTGTTGCGAACCGTGTGGGTACGACAGGGAAAAGCTGGTCGGACTTTTTCTCGATGCACAACAGTGGAACCTACAACAACCAGTGGATGGTGGTGGACTACAAGCTCTTTAAACCCAATAAGAGCATCAGGTAGGAACACATTTTATATTTAAAATTCTACTTGGCAATGAAGCCTCACCCTGTAGGTATGAATATGATTGTTTTGAAGTACCGTAATTTATGGAGTAACCCTGGAAGCTTAATAATGAAAGACTTAGTGTATTTATTCTATTTTGTTTCTTTTCTGTGAGCACTAGTGAATTTTGTATCAAATATGTAGGCCTATAATATAATTGTATATGTATGTATTTACTCAGGCCCATTTTCCATTTTTCCCCCCGCCGTTAGGGAGCCACCTTGTCGCGGTGGCGGGGCTTGAAGCGTGACCGGTGGTCTCTGTTCCTGGGGGGGCCACAGACCTTCTTAGGTTTGGGGCTCCGCCGGCCTCGTGGGCCAAGACCTCCCTCCTCGTTGGTTTACAGAGGCCTGTGAGGTACCACTTTTCTTTTCTTTTTTTTTTCCCCCCTCTATCTTTGTCCTTTTCTTTGCTTCCCCTTCTTCTATCGTTGACGACTGGACTACTCTATATACCGCGATGGAGGGTGGGTGTGGACGGCGTTCCCTTCCACCCGTAGAACTGAAGTACCTGACGTGCCCGCACGAGGGGAAACTTTTACCGTCAAACCTCGCCCTCTGTGCTGGACCCGAAACTGACGAGTTGACCGTCCCTGAGGCACAGGGGGTCGAGGTGTATATCTGGGTTAGACTCCTAGGGCTTATGCCAAGTCCTCTAAATCTTGGCTCCTTGGTGGGTGTGGAGCTTATCCCGGATGAATCGTATTACCTTCGTCTTATGGAGTCCTCTGGAATTTCGATCACCGGCGCTAGCACGGAAATGGATATTGTGTCCGACTCTCCCTCCCTAACCGTCCTCCCCTCGGATAGTGGTAGCCCCTTACCTGCCTCCTGCACCCCTGCACCGTCCTTGGACATCCAACAGACCTCTGCTCCCAATACAGTACCGAGCCTAGTCGTGTCCGATTCTCTTGACACGTCTACCTCCTGTAATAACGTTCCCTCACTTGCCGCTGACTCAGTTCTTGCCCCTTTGGTTAACATCTCGGGCAAACCCTTGCCTACTGTTTCTAGCCCTCCTCCACCCACTTCCCATTCTGGCGTCTCTGCTCGAGAGCACGCCTCGGACTCTTCCAGTACCATCGCACCAAACCTTCCCTCTGGGTCGGTTGTGGTTCATTCTGAACGGCCTATACCTCCCGATCATGACGCCCCACTTCCACCTAACAGAGTTGCCCACGACTTGTCGCACGTTTCTCAACCCACCGCTTTGTTCACTCGACCCTCACCTGCGGTGTCGTTTTCCGGTACTACGGCAACTCCATCATCAATTATGACTCTCTTACCTTTTGATGCCAAACCTTCTCTCCGCCGTCCAAAACGCCCACCTCCTGTGGTACTGAGCACACTGTTTGAGCCACCGAGATGGCCGAAGTATTTCAAAGTTGAAAACCGCTCTCATGATGACATTGATCTTCAAATATATCTTCGCCAAGAAGTGGGTCATGTTACAATGTTCCACCACTCGGAGACCTCCCGCATCGTCGAGGTTCATTCCGAGGAACAATCTTCCACCATATTGTCCCTCCTAGACACTCCATATTAGGTCACCCAGAAGAGACATTAAACCATTGCATTGGCACAGTCGTTGTCCCCCACAGCGTCCTTGTTAAGGAGGCTGACTTCAAGGTTGCAGGCCCTCGCCTGTGTCGTGCATTGCAATTTGATTATCCGGCTGTACAAAAAGTCGAGACATACACTGTGTCATCCAAGAAAGTTGTTGACCGCGATCGTCCACCTCTTTGAATCGCTAAGCTCTACTTTGATTGCCATGACCTACCTCTCACCATCACTTTAGGTGCTGAGTTGCTGCGTGTGCGACCGTTTGTTCGTCGGCCTCGTCAGTGTCGTGTCTGCTGGAAATTCGGTCATCCGGACAAATATTGTCGCTCTGAAAGGCGCTGCCTCCACTGTGGAGAGGAGACAGGGGATGGTAATCATCCTGTCCCTTGCCCCTCTGTTACTCCAACATGTGCGAATTGTGGTGAACATCACATCGCCTCCGATAACCATTGTTCTCATTATGAGTTTGCGAAGGAGGTCCTTCATCTACAATCGAAGAAAGGCATTCCTTACCGGGCTGCTGCGCGCCTAGTGCGAAAGTCTGGGACGGCGCCCAAGCGCAGGTATGCCACTGTGGCGCGTTCATCTGATCCATCACCCTCCCCTGCCATTACACGTCCTCCGGTTCGCTCGACTATCCCATCATCGTCTACTCGACGTGCATCGACCACTTGCTCCACCACCGGCGCGACACCTGCCCCGATTAATCCTCCGATTTGTACAAGCAATTCATTCATGGCTCTTGCGACGGAGGTTGCAACCACGGATCCTCTCCCTGATATTTCTCTTGGTACATCTGGATCTCCACATGCCCCACAATCGCGTCATGTACCTGGTCGGTCTTCCACCTGGTCTAATGTACCTAAATTTGCCTCGACAGGCCGTGTGCGCACGAGCCTTGATACTACTGCCAAGACCAAGCCTCCTCTACCTCAGCGCCCACCTCGTCGTGGTACTGATCCCCGACCTCGACCTTCCTCCCAGGCACTGGTGACCTCCGTTTTAAAATCTAGATTACGCCCCTCCCCTGCGATTCAGTCCCAGTTGCATAAGACATTACCCCATGACTCTCCCGCACCCCGGGGTACCCCGAAATCCACTATCGCGAGCCCTAGGGTCCCCGCCAATGATACTCCTGACGATGTTGAGCAGTTGGTAGCTGCTTTTGACGGCTTCGCCCCACCTAAAGACCCCTGGTCCCTACCTGATCATGACGGTTCATGTAGGTGTAATGATTGTGGTAAGCGGTTCTTCTTCAATCATATCTCTTCTCCTACAGGCCCTTTAACGAAGGATCTAGAGATCTTCTTTCGTCGGACGGCACCCTCAAAGGTCCCGCTTTCCTCTCACAAACTTGGGTGCGTGTGTGTCTACCATCTTCAGCGTTCTACCCTTTCTCCTGCTGCTTTAATGGAGCATTTTAAGCGACAATATGGTCTCGTGGATACTGGCCTGGTTACGTACCACATCTCCAGTTCACAAGTCCAAGTACATGATGAACCTGTATGCCGCAAGAGGTCGCTTGACTCTGCCTCTTCACCCACGAATTCCCCAGTGACGTCCTAACTGGCCAAGCCTTCTAGTCTACACCAGGGTGACGACCCCCCACAGTGGCAGATGGTCGGCAACCTCTGGATCCGCGTTTAGATGTTGCAAATTCTTACAATCAGATTGATATGTCTGATGTCAACGGTACTCCCCAAAGAACTCAAGAATTCCCTAATCTAATCGACCGCAATGACGATACCTCTTCGCAAAACACTTCCTCCCATGACCCACAATGCGGTTGTTCATCATGTTTCCTGCCGTACATTAGGGTTTCGTTGACCTCAACGGAACACGACATCTCCGCCCGAGTGCGTTCCTTCATCTCTCGGCGGCACAGTCCGTCGTTGCCCCTATCTCAACATGGACCACGCTGTGTCTACGTTGAACATTTACACCTAAACCTTGAGACACCTGATTTTATTGCTCAACTTCAATCTCAGCTTGACCACCTTGTTGCTGATTTACCTTCCATTACCATCCCTCCCAGCGATCCAGGGGTTCCTTTACACCCGCCCCTCAGTAATCAGGCTCAGCCGGTTCCTGGATCGTCATCATCTATGCCTCACTCTCGTCTTTCCTCGCCTTCTCCCTTACCCTCACCAACCTCCCTTCTCAGAAATCAGAATCAGAATCACCTGATCTACATTACTCCTACCAATGACCAGTGATATTATACACTGGAACATGAATGGATACAAAGCACGTTTGCATTCTGGTGAACTGCAGCGCTTGTTAAAGTTGCACATGCCAGTATGTATTTGCTTACAACACATTGGCTCATTTCTTGTCCCCCCTAAAGGATATCGCAAGGCCGCTTGCTCCCCCTCTATTGAGGGGCACTTGGGCACAGCTATCCTTGTCCGTAACGATCATGCGTACTCCACTCTGCCTTTAGATCCGTCCCCCTTCCAAACTGTAGCTGTTGTCATATCACTACCCAAATTGTTACGCCTCACGGTGTGCTCTTCGTATAATCAACCGTCTTGTCACTATTCCACCCAAGACTTATCTTGTATCATTAATCAATTGACCCATCCTTTTCTCATACTTGGGGACTTCAATGCTCACTCCCCATTATGGGGAGGAGCTCGTACGGATGTTCCCGGTGCACATATAGAGCAGTTGATATCCTCCACCGATTTATGCTGCCTCAATCACATGGTCCCAACCTATAGGTCGTCCGCACACGATTCGTTCTAGTCTGTTGCACCTCACTTTGACTGGATAGTTCTTGATGATCGATTTTCGAGCGACCATTATCCCATTCTCCTCCGACATAATAGCTCCGTTTCATCGACTCAAATACCACAATATAACATCTCTAAAGCTGACTGGCCATCCTTTCAGATATTATCAGGCGATATACATGACTATAACAATGATGAACCCCCCGATTTGAACTTTACCTACTTCGTGGATGTTCTCTATTCTGCGGATACCGCCTCTCTCCCAATGACATCTCCTTGTACCCGTCCTCGTCAAGTCCCGTGGTGGTTGCCTGCGTTGGGTGCTTTGATTGCTATTAAACATCGTGTCGAAAGGGCTCTCCTCAAGCTTCGATCACGCTTTAAGGATACACGATCGCTCATCCCTTATTCAAAGGATCCCAACCTGATTCTGAGTCTACTCCGGACTGCCATGCACCTTTCATCATTAAAGTCCTTTTACAATAAGGTCACCGCTCACACTAAGCGCGCAATATTACAAAGCAAATTACTCTCCTGGAGGACCTACATAACTACCTTTAACTGCCGTACCTCTATTACAAAAATATGGGAGAAATTCAGAAAGGTGAACAGGTTGAATACTCGTCCTCCGCTATCCTCGCTGACGTGTCCTGAGACGAGTGTGCCTTTAATTAATCCCAATGACATAGCTGACTGCCATGCCACCCATTTTGCTCGGGTTAGCTCGGACGCGATACACACAAGAGAGTTCCTTCGCCACAAGCACAGAGTCGAATCACAAGCACTTCCTTTCGATGGTGGTGCCACTTTTACCTATAATATGCCTTTCACTATGTTCGAGCTCGAGCACGCCTTACAACAGTGCTCTGACACTACACCTGGCCCCGATGGCATTCCATACGTTCTCATCCGCCACCTCCACGACAATGCTATGCAATTTCTTCTCCAGATGTATAATAACTTTTGGAGCACGGGTTACGTCCCTCCTCCTTGGCGTCACGCATTCACAATACCGGTTTCCAAACCTGGGAAAGACTACTTCTCCCACTAACTATTGGCCCATAGTACTAACATCTTGCCTGTGCAAATTATTAGAGAAGATGATTAATCCAAGACTCATGCATTATGCTGAAGAGCATGACCTATCACCCTTTCAAAATGGTTCTCACCCAGGCCAGTTTACTCTTCATTCTCTGACCCACCTTGAGCATCAAATACGTGCTGGATTCATAAATCGCCATCCTACCGTAGCCATATTTTTTGACGTGGCAAAGGCCTATGACACAACTTGGCGGTACAGAATACTTAAAATACTGCAAGACTCTGGCATGCGGGGCCCCCTGCCTATATTTCTAAAGGCTTTCCTGTCCGATCGTACCTTTCAGGTCAAGGTGGGTGGCCAGCTATCGCGCTGCATGCCTCTCCTTTCTGGTACACCTCCCCCACCTTACGTCGACTGACCTCTTCTTTGACCAACATTCACGAGTGGGCATCCAAAGCCGGATTCCAGATTTCTATTGAAAAGACTAAATCCATGGTCTTTTATCGCGATAAACGTCACTTGTACGCGGTCAGTCCTTTGACCTCCGAATGGGGGATTTACGCATCCCCTTCTTCGACAGCGTCAAGTTTTTGGGGATGACCTTTAACTCCCACCTAGATGGTATGGTAGGCTGTGCTACCGTTTCAGAATTTGGCACGAATCGACGCACATTACACCCATTTTCCTCCGTATTTACCGCTGAACTATTGGCTATCTGGGGTGCGCTTAATATGATACGGGGTCTTCCTTGCAATGTCCCACACATTGTCATCTGTAGCGACTCCATGAGTGCGCTACAGGCTTTGAATTACTTTGCACCCTGCGACCCTCTCGTTCGCGAAATTGTCAACGTCCTTCATGACCTTCTGGTTGCAGGTCGATGCATAACACTGTTGGATCCCTGCCCACATAGGGGTCGGTGGAAATGAACGTGCAAACTCTCTTGCTAAGTTAACGAGGCGTGGTACGTCTGAGAACACATTGCTTCGTCTCCCTGACGTCTTTCCGGTGCTCAGGTCCAGGGTCCGTACTGCATGGAATGAGGAATGGTATAACCTCCCTACCACTATCCATCTTCGTTCCTTCAAAGACCATGTCTCCCCATGGTTATCACCCCCCTATACTGATCGCGCTGACCAGGTTGTTCTTACCCGCCTTCGCATTGGCCATACCAAGGCGACACATGGCTATTTAATGACTACGCCTAGGCCTCCACCACCTTATTGCTCTCACTGTCGGCCATTTGCTGTGCGAGTGCCGCACCTACGCTATGAACGGCGGCGTTATCTTTCTAACAAAACTCTTCCTGCACTGCTATGCAATACTCCTACCTTCACCTTTGCTCCAATCCGCACTTATCTAAACGCTATACATATGAGGAGGTCCGTGCCAGAGGGGCCAACTCGCCACATTTTCAAAAACAGCGCTCTAGCCGGTTCCCGCTCCGTGAAATTCTTCGGAATCTGGCAAAAAAACCCATCCGACTTTCGTCCTTATAGCAACTGCACATAGGGTTGAGCGTCCCTTGTTTTTGCCGTTTGGCAGACCGTTTATGGGTGTGAATCTGGGTAGACAGAGGGGCCAACTCGCCAACGAGAGCGCGGCTACGATGTGGGGAATTAAATGGCCGCCCGCCCGACCACTCACAGGCGCTGTACGAGACGTGCTTCAGTAGTCACGCTCAAACCGAGTTAGTCAACACACGAATGACTACCTCCGCTACTTTAAACATCAAGAACTCCAAACTCTACTCGTGGCGAGTTGGCCCCTCTGGCACGGACCTCCTCATAGGTTCAATGAAATCTGACTGACTTGTTTCCGATCTGTCCCCCCACTTTCTCAACACATCAATGGTCTCCTAGCCTTATAAGTGGCATTCGCTCATTAGGCTAGTATAAACTCTTAACATCCTCATCATCCCCATTTTTCCTATTTTTTTTTTTTTTTTTTTTTTTCTGGGGATCAAATAAATTACTTTATATATATTTTCAGAAATGACACATTATGGGTCCTGGAACAGCTTCCAGGAATAATCAAGGCAGGTGACCAGTCTGATGTCCTGCGCCAACAGTCGTATTGGCCCAGCTACAACGTGCCTTCCTATCCCACCATCTTCAACCTCAGTGGAGGTCCAGCCATGGTCGACAAGTTTGGAGACTGGTTTACTTACGACAAGACCCCGAGAGCCCTCATATTCAAAAGAGATCACACCTACGTTAAGAATATAAAAACCATGATCCGACTGATGCGGTACAACAACTTCCAACACGATCCTCTGTCACGGTGTAACTGTACTCCACCCTACAGTGCTGAAAATGCCATATCCGCCCGCAACGACTTGAACCCCAAGAACGGAACTTACCCATTTGGCGCGCTAGGGCACCGGTCTCACGGTGGAACCGACATGAAGCTCACAAGTTCCAAGATGGCTCCCAGACTACATTTTCTTGCAGTGAATGGGCCAACTTATGACCAGCAGCCAGTGTTCAAGTGGAGTGAACAGGACTTTGCCAGCACTACACCGCACTATGGCCACCCTGATTCTTGGAAGTTCCCTGTGCTGCTTCATCAGTGGTCATAATTACCTCTTCTAGAAAGTACACTCACAACCCATAATATGTACAAACCTATTTGAAACATTTAAGACTACTACTACTTACAAGGTAGTTTTTTAAACACCCTGTTAATTAATTAAAAGTTTGTTTAACGAGACAACTGAGTCTAGAACAAGACTCTCACAGGGCTGGCTTAAACACCCTGTATATATATATATATATATACAGTATAATGTCTTTATACTATCAGCCAAGCTTGAACCACCGACAGTGAAGACGATTGTCTATGCTTTAACCAACTCTACCACGGTGTGTTAAAGGATACTTAAGTATTTATTATGTACAGATATTAAGAAGAGATCTCTTACTTAAAAAACTTAACTCAATTCATACTGTGCACAAGTCGTATGAGGCCAGGACCTACGAGAGTTCCGTATGGAACTCGGTGGTCTGGTTAATCTACTCTACTTAACTAACAAACAAGTCGTAGGATCCATATTCTAAGGTACCATACAGGATTTTTATAAGTACAGCTGTACCCCCATGCACTTCGGGCTGAAATTATATAATTTAATTCTAACCCGACCAAAAATAAGTAATTAATATTAAATATATTTTTCAAATACATGTGAACTAAATGTTTTTATACCCTTAGCGGGGCTCGAACCACCGACAGTCAAGACGATTGTCCAGGCTTTAATCAATTCTACTAAGGCGTGATAAAGTATCCTACTTCCAGCAGTAGTAAAGCTGGTTGAAGCATGGACAATCGTCCCGACCGTCAGTGGTTCAAGCCCGGCTGAGTAAAACAAAGCCATATACAGTAGTTGCTTACTGTACGTATATTTGCGAGATATACTTTATATATATATATATAGTTGGGTTTTCCTTAAATATAATTAAGATGTATGCCAACATGCACTTTATCATTCAATTTCCTTGTTTAGATTATTTTTATTGTATTTAACGATCATGAATCATTACTTATAATGCGGGTCTACCTACAATTACAAATTTTATATATAAATTTTTTTTAATTCCAATCATGTAAAACAGATCTGAATGTGCAAGATTTTATAAGGCAATAGTACAAGTTTTTGCTAACTGTGCATGCTTGCAATTTCCTGGTAAAACTGACCTTTAACTCCCTAAGAGCGGGGTGGAGGGAGTGTATCATGGTAGCGTCTGAAAGGGTGATACAAGAAACAGGTGCTTTTCAAAATATAGGTGGGAATAACTTGGTATACTTATTATTTGAAATTGCTACTTAAATGGTTGCGTTATATATTTTATATCGTGGTAATACTCAAGATCAGAAACATTACTGTATGGATATGAATCTTCCGTTACAATATTATGTACTCGGGCCCATACATAATATTATGACCTATATAATAGTTGTGATATTATGGTTAGTACTTTGATACTGTAGTAGTAAGCTATGAGAAGTGTTGAATAACTACCAAATATATAACACAATTGAAGGTTATAATTTGGTCTATCTTTAAATTTTAAAGATGTAACTCTTGCTTTACTAATCATCTATAGGGTGTTATTATACCCTATATATGATAGTCATATTTGTGCTATAAGAATTACTGTTATCGAGCCAGAATATATAAAAATAATGATAGGTAGAGCAATGTTCTGAATAAATTGTAATATCCTGTTCCGAATAAACTGTATTATCCTGTATACTCATAGGTAATAAACTGTATTATCCTGTATACTCATAGGTAATAAACTGTATTATCCTGTATACTCATAGGTAATAAACTGTATTATCCTGTATACTCATGGGTAATAAACTGTATTATCCTGTATACTCATAGGTAATAAACTGTATTATCCTGTATACTCATAGGTAATAAACTGTATTATCCTGTATACTCATAGGTAATAAACTGTATTATCCTGTATACTCATAGGTAATAAACTGTATTATCCTGTATACTCATAGGTAATAAACTGTATTATCCTGTATACTCATAGGTAATAAACTGTATTATCCTGTATACTCATAGGTAATAAACTGTATTATCCTGTATACTCATAGGTAATAAACTGTATTATCCTGTATACTCATAGGTAATAAACTGTATTATCCTGTATACTCATAGGTAATAAACTGTATTATCCTGTATACTCATAGGTAATAAGGACATTTTATTAACCCTTTTAGTACAATGACACCAATCTTCACTTTCTCTGGCTATCATTTAGACATTCCATATTGGCAGAATCCATGAGTTAATTAAGATTGTACACCCTTGATTTTTAAAACTGATCTCCTCCATCACTTAGACTGAACAGTACACTTCCTCAGATCTCCCTATCTAACAGCCTGTTCCTCCTAAATTAGCCTTATTCCAACTATCTATCAAATAGAAAGGAAGAAAAGGCTGATTTTGGCAGGCGCTGTTAAAGGCAATCTCCCCGACCCAACACCAAGATGACAACTTTTTACAATATTATTTATAAGACACTTAAAGTTCAGATTTTTGTCAAATACAACCAAGTTTTTCACCAATTCCAAGTTTAAGAGATACAAAATCTTTAGGATACTATTCCTTAAATTACCATTTATGACAATTATCTCGGTCTTGTTGCCATTCAATTTGTTAGCTTTTTCTTAGCTTTTAATACAAATATATCCTTGTCAGTGGTGGTCTAATTTTGTTTATGCTAAATGGGATTTATTTTCACAAGGAAAGTCAAATACCTTTAATTTCCTAAGTTCATAGAAAAAACTAACAATGCTGTAATTTATTCAATAACTAAGCAGTTTTAAAGCAATAGTAGGACTCAATTATGGAAATTAAAGTATCAGCCGAGCATCTTATAAAAAATGTTAATATAGCTAAACTGTAAATAAATAAATATAAACACCATATGAGGAGGAGGAGCACTTTATTAACGTTTCACAGATAGCTTCTTCAGGTCACTGCAAAACATCAATAAAGTGCTCCTCCTCATATGGTGTTTATATATGGTGTTTATATTTATTCTGTCAACTTCTCCAAGTTATCTCAACAGTAAATAATTAGTTATATAAAACACACTTTCCAGTATGCAGTAGGCTGCAGTACTGGTATTATAATGTAAAACTTGTTAATAATTTAAAATTAGTTGACCCTTCTGAATCATCCAGATATTAGTATAATTGTGGAGAGATTTTAAAATTATAACTTGCCATTTTTGTTAGATATTGAATGTAAGAACTCACTTAAGGGGAGATGGGTTGTTTTTCAGTCTCCCTTCTTCATGTTTAGTCCCATTAGTTTGGCGATTTTAAGACCATTCACCCTATTTTTTTGTCAATATCAAGACTTTTTGTGTCATTTAGGTGTCTATTTTGTGACCCTTGCATATAAAAAGTTCTTAACACTCGCCAACTAAAGATAGCCCAATAAGGCCTATTCAGTGAATTTCCATTGGGGTCCTGTACTATATATCGGTATACTGTATATATATACTATATACTGTATACAGTACAGTACAGTACAGTACAGTGGGCGGGTGCCCAACCCCGAAAGGGGTTGAAATAGGGGAGCTATCCCCCCGCCAAAGGCGGCTTTCTAGGGCCTTTCCTAGCTGATGCTGAGAGGATTGGGCTCTAGTCATGTGGTGATGGGCTGGTCTATCAGTGAGAACAGAGCGATCTCTGCCATACCCATAGCTTACTCTGACTGTTCCTTTTACTTATATGTTTTCTAGATCTCAAGTGACAGCGTCTCTTCCGTGGATTGACCTCCCAATCTACCAAGATTGGAAGCCAAAGCGTCACATTTTTCTTTTTCCCCTCAACTTTCTCTTCATAATTGCTGAGAGGCACAGGGCCCTGGGTGGGGCTTTGGTTTCCTGGGCGTTTCCGCACCCTCCTCAGCTCCCCGCCATGGAGTGGCTTCGGTCACCCAGGCTTTATTGTGGTCGGCAGGGAGGGTTCTGTGGGGGCACTCGGTTATGGCCTTGCTCGGGGCCTTGGGGCTGTTCGGCCAGGCAGCTTGGGGAACAACAACTGTATACAGTATAACCCCATCCCCTTGCTCAAGGACCTTCTTGGTGGTAGTCACTACACCAGCGAGCCGCTATGTGTACGTGAGTTGTTGGGGCAGAGTTGCCAGTTCTCACCATAGTTTGTGTGCGTGTTCGCCTGGTGCTGTGATGTCGAGTCGTGCGGACATGATACGACTAACGATGCCAGCCATTTTCGCAGCGATCTCTAGTCAATTCGGCAAGACATAATTTTTTGAATCGTAGGTGTTCGTGCCAGTCTTGAAGGGGCTGTCGTGTTAGTGTGCACTAACCTTAAAAGGTAAAGCAAGATACCAAAGTTCGAAAATAACCTCCGATACAGACATGTCAATTAACACGCAGGGGTCCAATTAGTACACGGAAAGGTGATTTTTACCCGAGAAGGGGTGGCCATTAACATTAGGCGTCACGAATCGCTAGGTCAAGTTGCCTGGGCTTGACATCTACTAAAAACACTATCAATAATACTACCTACCAAAAAATTGAGTCTAGTTTGATTAATAAATTTAATCTTCAAACTTATTTTGAGTGAGTATAGAATTTTATCAATATTGAATACTAACTGGACCATTGCGAAATAACGGACTAGTCTATCCTACCGGAAAATTATGTAGAATTAGTGCAATAGTTTGACTGGGGGCATATCCAGCGACTAATCATCATCCGGGTCCTGAGCCCCCATACCCCGGGGCTTGGGTCCTCCTGCTCTCTTGGCCATAATGATCTGGTCAACTCGGAGGATCTGGTTGGCTGCCGAGGTAGCATATTTCAAGGCCCAGAATTTGGTGAGGTACAGGTCAAAGATTTCTTTCTCCAAGGCATCGATGTAGCTAGTGCCATCCTCGCAGTTGAAGCCAGCGTTAGTCTTGCCTTCTGCGTGTGCAGCGAGGAGGTTGAATAATGTCTCTTGGTCCGCTGCACCACAGTTATTAGCCAACACCTTAACATGGAAAAGGGAAATGTATTTTTTAGTTTATAATACAGTAAGGCTTATGGTAAATAAAATGGTAAAACTTGCAAAATAAACAAACCAAAACTTGGACAAAGGCCATAAAAAAGGCAAAAAAATAAATAAAAAAATAATCAAATTAACTATGTGGAAACAACGCTTTAGCAAAATAAAATTATGAAATCAAAGAACACAAAGCCATGTAAAAACATGAAGACAGAATAGAGAACTTGGATTTGAAGTTTATAATACAATAGACGTAAAGGTTATGGGAACCCTTTGTGAAAACACTGAATGAGGACAGATTGCCAAAATTCTTAGAAGTGAGAGGAACTTGTGAATCTGATTGAACAGTTTGTGACACCAACCTTAGGGAAGACCCTTAACGCTTCGGAAAATTTGTTGATGGCGTATTGCTCCAGGCCGGGACACTGGGAGCCATACTGCTCCACCTGGCGACTCAACTCTACCTCTGTGCTACCGGCACCGGCTACACAACGACCATCCTGAATTACACAACAAAAATATTTGAATTAATAAAGACATGTACTGTACCAGGAATACAATATACTGTAGTTAATTGACCAATTGCGAGTTTCAGGCTATAAGGAAGTTGGAGCCGTGAACATCGATATTATACAAAAATGCAAGAATAATGTACGTTACTGATAAATGGTATGTTTAATTGTGATTTATGTATTTATTAAAATACTACAACCAAATTTTAGCTGTAAATTCTGTTAAATATCGTTGTCTACGGCTCCAACTTCCTTATAGAACAAAACTTGCAAGTGGTCAATTGAAGAAGTTTTAATATACAAAATACAGATGCAGTTTTTAACACTGTACACTACCTTGATTGACAGGGTTATGGCGTGTCCTTGGTACAGGGACTGTACATATGCCACGAATCACTTGACTGAGCTGCCCAAACTTTTGCCGTCTACCAATGGCACAGTGTGGGATCAAACTGCTGACCAAAATCTGTCAGCAGTCAGATGCACTACCGACCATGCCAAGACCCGTGGCAAAATATCAATGAATTAACAATTTACTTTATTTTTATGGACAGAATGGGAGAATCTAACAATACCAAAACAATACAAGAACAAAATCTCTCAAATAGTAGTAGATCACTGGAACAAATTATCCAATAGTTTAACTAATTCTAATGACATCAATGAAATCAAGAATCATTACGACAAATACTTTGAGGAGCCTCACCCTACAGATTCCCTTGAAGGTGTTTACAGCATCATCCACAGCTCTCTCAATGTCGTCCATCAAACTGTCTGTAGAACCACGGATGATGATGGTGGCAATTCTGGATTCTTCCCCTTCTTGTCTATTAGGAAGAAAAATATCAGTAAAAATACAGGAACAACAACATTGCACATTCTGTGACGAACTAATACACATTCCCAGGATAACTTACTGCTTCACAATACCTTCCTGCTTACAGATCGTACATTCTATAAT
The DNA here is from genome assembly GCA_032716605.1 of Paralithodes platypus. NCBI lineage: Eukaryota > Metazoa > Arthropoda > Malacostraca > Decapoda > Lithodidae > Paralithodes > Paralithodes platypus. Next base: position 90,911,122 of record CM064513.1, read on the forward strand.
ATGTTACATACCCTCAAGAACAATTCCATGATCAGTGTGCTAAATTAAAATGTAAACTTGTAAACTAAACCAACCAAAACTTGGACAAAGACAATATAAAGGCAAAATAACTTATTAAAATCGCTATGTGGAAACAACGCTTACTAAAATCAAATTTATTAAATAAAAGAACACAATCTATCACAAGCTATCAGAAATGAGAGCCTAACTGATAAGACTGAGGGGATAAATAAATTCTATACATATTACTTTAGGACACTACTCCCATGGGAGTTGTTAGGTTATATGAACAGACTCACGTTAAAGCTGAGGGAGAGTTTTCCCCTCCAGATGCCACTAAGGGGATTAAATAATAACGCCAAGGAATAATACGTGCATCTGGATATAGGGAGGGGGGATACACTTTTTCAGGAGGATACAATTTATCTCTTTACAAACTATCATGGACATCACACGCATCAGGAAGACAAAACAAAACACATACATACAAACTATTATACTACCCACCTGAAGATAGTAACTGGCACATCTCCAACCTCATCCATGAACACCTTATCACAGAGGCCGATCTCCTCGGGTGTGGGACAAATCAGCTTGGGTAGGATAGTGGCCCCGACCGTCTTACACAGGCGCCGCAAATCCCACTTGGAGGTGACACGGACGGCCATCATCTTATATTTGTTTAGGTAGTGGAGGGCCAAGTCACCAATTTTGCCGCCAGCAACGACAACAGTTACACCTGCTGCTGACAGAGCTTTTACCTGGAAACAAAAATAAATATATGGTAAGATATTGGGTACAACTCTTATCACTTGACCACTTCTATCAACAAAAATAATTGCATATCAATAATAACCACAGCATAATCATAACCAATCTATCTATCTATCTATCTATCTATTTACTCAGGTCCATTCCCAATCTAAAAATCCATTGTATTTGTTTTCTTCCATTTCTTTATGCAGGAATGCCTTGCTTTACTTGAACTTGTATGTATGTATGTACTCAGGCACATACCCCACTGCTGGGGGTGGCCGACACGAGACAAAGCCCAAACAGAAACAACATATATACTTAAACCTTTCTCTGCGGGTTTATTTGCGCTATTTAGGGCATATTCAGGCACTCCTGAATGATTAATCAAGCATCTGCATTAGATGAACTGTATTCTGGCGAAAATAGCTTCAAAATGAGACCAGAATGAGCTTCGTAGGTGGCGGGGTTCACCCGCAGCGTTGCCATAGACATTCGGGAAAACTTGCTAATTATTAGCTCTCGCTCGCTCGGCAACACTGTTGTGAGACACCCGCGCGAGACACAGCCTCCCTCAGTGAGCGGCTGGCTGCTCGGAGGGAGGTCCCTCACGCTCCCGCCCACTGACACTCTATTTCTACAGCTTTTACAGGCTTTTAAAGCCTGGAAATTGCTGTAAATTGCCTATGCGTTCCAGAACGTCACCCGCAGGGAAAGGGTTAAAACAATGAACACACAAAAATTAAACAATTATACACACTTACCACCTACTCTTCCCTACCCACATTAACATAATCATCTATCCTTTACTATGATAATACTTTCACTGAGAAGCTCCAGAAAATGAATGGCTATGACCTTTCACAGAACCACTCAACATTGTAAATTAAACTAACATCCTCTTCCACCAAATCAACTAACATCCTCATGATAATACAAGCCATATTCCTAGATCATACACTGTACAGTATAGCAAATAAAGTTAAGTATGTAAATAAAAGAGTTGTGAAATCAGCAAAAAATTTCTAACTCCTGAACTCAAATTCCACAACCCTCGAGTACGGAAAATAAAAAAAATCAAGATTCCAACCACCTTGAATACGAAAAATTTTAAAATCAAGATTCCGATCCACCATAAATTATATTGCCCCAAATCCCCAACCCGCAACTCACATCATCTTCCATTCTGTTTTCCTCGCCCCTGGAGAAGTTGGCCAGTTCATCAGCTGTCTGGATGAGGACGGTGCCTTTGGTCTCTGTGGTGATCACATCAAAGGGGCAAGAGTACACCGCTATCTTAGCCTTGTCTTTGGATGTTACTGCTCCCTCAACCGTCCGCCGGAATACCATACCCTGAAATGGCACACATGTAACATTATTCGGCAAGAGTTGTGTTATCGGGTATATAACTTACCTCTGATTGGGTATATCCTAGTGTTTACTAGAGTATACCCCTTTGAAAGGACATTAGCCTAACCTAACAACCTTACCTAACCTATCCTAGTTGTTGTTGTTGTTGTTGTTGTTCCCCAAGCTGCCTGGCCGAACAGCCCCAAGGCCCCGAGCAAGGCCAAGGCCACAACCGAGCGCCCCCACAGAACCCTCCCCGTCGACCACAATAAAGCCTGGGTGACCGAAGCCACTCCATGGCGGGGAGCTGAGGAGGGTGCGGAAATGCCCGGGAAACCAAAGCCCCACCCAGGGCCCTGTGTCCCTCAGCAATTATGAAGAGAAAGTTGAGGGGCAAGGGAAAAATGTGACGCTTTGGCTTCCAATCTTGGTAGATTGGGAGGTCAATCCACGTTAGAGACGCCGTCACTTGAGATCTAGAAAATATATAAGTAAAAGGAACAGTCAGAGTAAGCTATGGATATGGCAGAGATTGCTCAGTTCTCACTCTGATAGACCAGCCCATCACCACATGACTAGAACCCAATCCTCTCAGCATCAGCTAGGAAAGGCCCTAGAAAGCCGCCTTTGGCGGGGGGATAGCTCCCCTATTTCAACCCTTTTCGGGGTTGGGCACCCGCATACCTATCCTAGTAATATGGGTTACCTAACCTATCCTAGTACAGTAAAAGTCCTTTAATCCGACGACCGATGATTCGAATCTCCCAATAGTCCGAATTTTTCAATTTGAGGCCAAATCCGAATTCACCCGATGGTCCGAATTTCAAGAAGTCCCAAAGTCCCCTTTTTGAGGCATTAGTCCACTCAAATGACACATAATGGAGCACACACATATCATATGTTCATGAATTCACTTTAAAAGTTTACCATTGTCATTGTAGCCTATTACCTACTTCAAAACATTCAGATTAATGGTCAAAGGAAGCTACTGATATAAACGTAAACACCACATCGTCTGCTAGAGAGTTTGTTTTGCTCTTGAACGCATCCTTGGGACGCTCCAATGCGCTACTGGCTTGCACCGCATTTTCTGCAAGCGCATTCAGTCTTGAGCTTGAAAACGCACCTTCGGACGTTCCGATACGCTACTATTTATAGTTCAGTGATCGGAGCGTCCCAAGGGTGCTTTCAAGACAAGACAAGGGTGCTTTCAATACAATATAATATAACAGAGCACGTCACAAAAGGAAAATCACAAAAGGAAAATTACAAGAACCTCTCAGGGAAGTGCCATTGTTAAGGCATTACTTCCCGAACCACATCTGATCTGATCTTCAAGAGCAAGACAAACTCGCTAGTAGACGATGCGGACATATGGTGTTTAAGTTTATATCAGCAGATTCTTTTGACCATTAACCCGGTGAGACCCAGCGTCGCACGTGTTGCGTCGGCAGTATTTGATCACCAACTCCCAGCGACGCATCACGTGCGTCCGACATATAAAAAACACTTACGTGGCTCGTAAGGTAGGAAATGGCGGGAGAATAGGAGGGGGAGGTACCGTAGTATGTGTGGGAGCCGGGCCAGTAGGTGTGAGCGGGCCGAGACAGCCGCGCGGCTGGTGGTGGTGGGCTTAGTGGGGATAGTTTACACCCTTAGTTCACCGCCACTTTGAACCTTCATTACTCCGGTCGTATGGGAGCTAGAGGCTTGAGATTTATGTGAGACACTCCTTAGGATGTATGCCGTACAATGCCATACTCAGTTTTTACCCTAGTGCTCCCGGGCGGGTGGTCATGCGGGGGAGACGAACTATTGAAACCCCCCCCCCAAATGACCGAAATGAGTTTTTTTTATTTTTGTCTTCATTTCTCACCATTCTCTTCCATTTTGACTCAACAAATTTTTTTGAGGCTCCCCCCCCCCCAAAAAAAAAATTTCCTAGGTGATTTTTTTTTCCTTTTTTTTTCATTTCTCATCCTTGTCTTCCATTTTAGCAAACAAAAAAAAGAAGTGAAAATGGCTTGGGACTGGGGTGAACAAAATATTATAACTAGCCGGGGCTCAGCGGGTTAATCTGAATGTTTTGAAGTAGGTAATAGGCTACAATGACAATGGTAAACTTTTGAAGTGATTTCATGAACATATGATATGTGTGTGTGTCATTTGGGTGGCCTAATGCCTCAATGTTTTCATCAGGCCATTAATACACAGGTTCATAGGGGTAAAGTCCGATAATCCGAAAAATCCACTAATCCGAACGAGGGCCGGTCCGCTGCCCTTCGGATTAACGGAAGTTTACTGTAATATGGGTGGGGGCTGCCGTCCCACACCCCCGCTGTTTGACATCAACTTACGTGTTTACACGACGTACGCCCGCAACTCATTCCCATTATTCTATTAAAGTATAAACCTACGCTAGACATTGTAATACGGTCTTTAACCCGTACTGTACCGGTGCCGTCCTTTTAACTTTATTCTGGCTACTATTAGACTATTTCATTCAGTTTAAAAAGGGCCTCCAGCTATTGACAGGCTTCGAACTATCTCGCTTAACCCATTTTACTACCCCACATTCTTCTTAAACTGCATAAAATTGTCTAAACATAGCTATAATATAATACAGAAGACGTCACTGATACAAAAGGGGTTAATTAAGTAACACCCCGTTCTTAACATTAAATCATCAATTACAAACCCCAATGTACTTTAATAAACTAATGAAAACATATGGTCCTCCCGGGATTCAAACTCGGGACACCACACCCAGAACATAAGTATCTAAACCATTACACCACCAACACAAACTAAAACATATTACTGTACTGGTACAACGTAAATTTATTGATCATTGACTAAATGGTAGCCTACTTGCATTTCAGGAACTATGAACGGTCGTGCTAATAAGTCATGTCTCAGCTGTCATTATGTTTGGCTCACTCTGTGCTGTAATAATGTCTGCCAGATGTTGAATAGGGTGGGTAAATGTAGGAATAGGTTAGTATATTCCCCTCGAAATGGATAAATGAAGTCAAGATATTGCTGAAACCAATTACGGATCAAAATATACTTGGTGCCGAGACATCATTTATTAGGCCGATTGTACGTATATACTCCGGCATAATACCCCATTGCTGGGGGTGGCCGACTCGAGACAGAGCCCGAACATAACATTTAAAGTTCTAATTATTAGTGTCTGGGACCAATTTCGTATGTCTTGTCAAATAGGTGCAATTTTACAAGGGGAGGAGGATTCCTAGCATCCCGCCACCGAACTAGTACCCATTTATATTTAATCTAATGAAGTTGGTTTATTACTAGACAATGTTAAACTTTACTAAGCATCTTTCATATTTCATTTGACAAAGCATAAACAATGAGACGATATAAACGAAAGATCAATCAATCAAATTATAATGTAAAATTTTCAAAATAAACAAACCAAAATGTATACGAACACAGTAAAGACAAAATAACTAATAAAAATTACTATGTTGAAACAACGCTTAAGTAAAATAATAATTTATAAATAAAAGAACACAATCAATACAATCAACACAAATAATAAAAGATATTCTCACCTGAACAACTTCCGAATTATGAATGCCAGAGCCCAGAATTTTACATATTCTGACATTATCCACATTGAAGGTAGTTTTCTCTGGTAGGATGGAGATGCATGCCTCAGCTACCAACTTAGCCAAGAAGTCTTCATTGCCATACTGCTTACTCATTATAGTAGTGCGAAGTGCTTTAGTTACCTGAAAATACAAGTATGTACCGGTAACATGACATAACTTCGGACGGGGAGGTAACTTCGGACACTCTAGAAAACATATACTGTACAATGAACATATACTGTACATATACTGAACATATACAGTACAATGAACATATACTGTACATATACTGAACAATGAACATATACTGTACATATACTGAACAATGAACATATACTGTACATATACTGAACAATGAACATATACTGTACATATACTGAACATATACAGTACAATGAACATATACTGAACATATACAGTACAATGAACATATACTGTACATATACTGAACATATACTGAACATATACTGTACATAAACTGAACATATACTGTACATATACTGAACATATACAGTACAATGAACATATACTGTACATATACTGAACATATACTGAACATATACTGTACATATACTGAACATATACTGAACATATACTGTACAATGAACCACAGTTATGGGATAAATACACGATGTTATGGAAAAACAAGTGCAGTATGTCTGCGGTGTTCTTCCATAATGCAGTCATTTTTCCATAACTGTAGCTTACTTACTGTTATCCAGAAGTGTCCGAAGCTAGGGCATTTCAAGGTACAGTATATATACAGTCAAATATAAATATATTACAGGTCTCCCTCACTATCCAATGACCCAATTTACGGACCGGAACTGTACTTCGTGTGGAGCACTGTCTTTAAATTTGTGTATGTCCGGTATGTACTGTACTGTATGTATTGTTAAAATATAAAACTTGCAAACTAAACAAACCAAAACTGGGACGATACAAGATAAAGGTAAAAGTAACTTATCAAAATTGCTATGTGAAATAATTAGCCTATACTGGACTATACCTGCTCCATATTCTTAGGGTCAGCCACTTCCCAACACTTCAATGATGGCAGGATCTCTAGTGCCTTGTTGAGAGCCAGCTGGTATCCCTCGGCAACATCCGTGGGAGTGAGACCCATCTTAATAAGGTCCTCGGCGGCCTCCAACAACGCACCAGCAAACATAATCACCCAGTTAGTGCCATCACCCATCTCCTGCTCCTGCATCTGGGACGCCAGCACCATTAGCTTGGCCGCTGGATGCTGAATCTGAAGTATTACAACATATAGATTTTTTTTTAGTCATTTCGAGTGTTGTGGAAAAAAAAAAATTACTAATAAAAAAATAACATTAATAATAATAATAATAAATGAGGAACGGGCCTGAGTAAATAGATAGATAACAATTTACCAGAGTTAGTTTCCAAGTAAATTGATAATGAAACTTGGTATATATTGTGTGGCTTCTAGACAAACCAAATGATAGCATAGGCTAGCATTACTGTCTATTCTTTTAACATCATACACTAAGTAATAAGTAGCCACTGGTTTTGCACTTTTCTGAGAGAGCGTGGATTAAAGATTAACTCTTCTCAAATGGCAAGAAATATCAGCTCTATTGCTCGTCAATTTTAAGTTATGAGAGGCAGGGGGAGTCGGGATTATTTTCCAAAGATATACTGAAGTGAGCATAGCTAAATTCACATACAGTGGAGTATAAAGTCACAGCAAGCCTCCCTAATATGAGAGTTATGGGCTGCAAAATGTGTCTCATATTGCGAATTCACATATTTTGAAGTCAAGAATCAATGGGGAAAAATTTATATAGTCGGACCCCACCCCCGGGCTTGGTCCTCAGAACCCCAATAATTCTTACCGTACATAGGGTACGATGCCCAATGCAGACGCAAAAATGGGTACTTATTTTTGTTGTCGAGTTGCTTCTGCCAGCCTATAACAGATTGGAAACAGAGTGGGGGGGGATAAATAGCAAAATGTTTATATTTTTAAAGAATATCAACAAAAATTTTGTACCTGTTCTTATTGAAGAGTGAGAAGACAAATAAGACATGCGTCTCCTTTTTATCACAAAACCCTAATGAGACGCACCTGGACCTAAGGAGACGCAGAAGTGTTTAAATCACAAAAACACAAAAATTATATAAGTATTAATCTCATTGGTACTTGAAAGAAAGCATGGTACTTTTGGTTGTACGTTTACAATGCTTAGACAACAAAACTGACTGACATAGGCCATATAATTCATATTATTAAATAGGCAGATAATATAACTTAACATTCTAATTTGCTAATTATAGGCCATTACCAAAAGAGTTTAGAGGGTGCAGGGAAGTTATACATGGAACATTAATGCTAATTTGAGGTTTAAATCTAGTGCCACTCGCCCTCCCATGCATATTTGGTGCTAATACGCCTGCTTATCTCTGTAAATAATAAACGTTCAATAACCAACCAAATATCATGATCTATCTATCTATCTATTGCCTGACTCCGTGATCCCCGAAGGGGTGGCCACGAACGAACCGCCCCCATGCACCTCTGTCCCCAGTCAGTCGACGCCCCTCCCCCCCAACTAGCACCGCCTTCGTTCATATACTTCCTCATTCCATCCTTCCACCTCTCTTTCGGTCTACCTCTCCCTCTCGCTCTCGTACACCCTCTTAGTCATGATCATGTACCTTATTCAGATTGAAAATGGTAAAAACTAACTTTCTGGGTAGTCTGGTAGATATGTGAGCAACTCAAAAGCAATAACAACTTTTTAGGTTTGTGTTTGAATGTGCGTGCCTGTGTGTGTGTGTGCGTGTCTATGTCGTGGCCGGGGGTGAGACGATACACTCAGTCTGACTGACAAAGGCAAGAGTTGGGGTCATTCATGTTGGCACTCTATCGAGTGATAAGGAGGGAAGTTGGGGAAATGGTGGGGGAGAGTAGGGAGAGGCATGAAGGGGGTGGGGGGGCTACAACAAAATTTGATTGTGTAGTGAAAAAATGCTTGATTCGATTCAGATTTGCTGAGAGGGGGAAAGGGGTGCGTCTCCTTAGGTCCAGCAAACATTATTTAGTCCAAAAGAGACGCATTTTTCAAACTGATGCCATACCACACTGGTAGATAGCCATTCTCCCTACTATGTATGGTATACATAAGGTTGAGTTTCCTTCACCTGTGATCAAAGAAAATGTTATTATGTTAATAATGTTACCAAAATAAACACATTTACAAGGACCCAAGGAGACGAAACCCAGCTACCCTAAGCAGACGCGCGTCTCATTAGGTTTTGCGCAGTGCGTCTCTATTGGTCCCAGGGTAGCCCTTGTTCTAGTTAAGGCAGCTCCGTCAATGGTGAAGGAAACTCAACCATATGCATACAAGACAGAGGTGAGTATGGCTTTCTACCACTGTGGTGTACGACCTGGCATCAGTTTGAAAAAATGCGCCTCTATTGGATTTTGTGTTTTTTGCTGGCCCTATGGGGACGGTGCGTCCCCTTCAGCCGTGCAAGTAAAAGCCTCTTGGTCATGCAGGGGTATACTTCAACTCATGCACTATCAACCAACATCAACAGAAAAGAGGATCAAATTAGGGAACTGTGAGAAATTTAGCTTTTAAAAAAAGTAAATTCTTAGGTTTTCCGTAAGGAATTTGCGAAAACATTATTTTTTTTTAGTTCATCTCATCTCACGCAATAACATATGAAGATTAAAAGCTGATACTATGTGAGCATATTAGGTGATAGTTAAAGAATATTTTGGCCCACCATTCATGCATCTATCTACTCATCCTATGCCTGTGCAAGTTGTTTTGTTTCAAGTGCGTCTCCTTGGATCCAGTAGTCTGCATTGGGCATCTTACCCTACATAATTTAAAGAATAACTTTACTGAAATAAGGATACATTAGAATATTAATTATAAATACAATACAGCACTGCAGCATCTGCTACAGGGGTGGTATAGGGTAGCATAGGCCACATGCTCTGCCACCAACCACCCGTTTTTGCCCTAGAATCGTACAGCTGATTCACAAATGGAATTTCACTTTGCAGAGTAGCAGACCGATAAAAATTGAAAAGTTTTGAGATAGATTGTAGCGTTTTGTATACAGTACAGTACTGTATTCCTAGTTAGCACATTAGGGGGGCCTACTGTACCTCAAGCTCCTTAATTATTGTGGCAGCATCATTTGTGACAAAGAGCTTCTCCAAGTGATTGATGACCATTTTGTTGCGTCCATGTGGTCCGTACGCTGTCTTTAGGGTGCTGCTGAACTCCTTACAGGCAGAGATGTTGCTGAACACTGCCTCGTCTAGGCCAGAATAGTGCTGAAACAATTAAAATACTCTTAGTACAGAAACATGCTAAATTATATCAAGTACTGTACAATGATAATGGAACTAAAACTAGTGCAATAATTGACTTTTAGGCATATATTAAATTATATCAAGTACTGTACAATGATAATGGAACTAAAACTAGTGCAATAATTGACTTTTAGGCATATATTAAATTATATCAAGTACTGTACAATGATAATGGAACTAAAACTAGTGCAATAATTGACTTTTAGGCATATATTAAATTATATCAAGTACTGTACAATGATAATGGAACTAAAAACTAGAGCAATAATTGACTTTTAGGCATATATTAAATTATATCAAGTACTGTACAATGATAATGGAACTAAAACTAGTGCAATAATTGACTTTTAGGCATATATTAAATTATATCAAGTACTGTACAATGATAATGGAACTAAAACTAGTGCAATAATTGACTTTTAGGCATATATTAAATTATATCAAGTACTGTACAATGATAATGGAACTAAAACTAGTGCAATAATTGACTTTTAGGCATATATTAACCCTTAATCAATGGAGGGGGAAATCATATGATGCAAAGGCTTTTTATTTTATGACTTAACCCCTTCAGTACCGGAGACGTCGTCTATAAATGATTTAAGCAACATTTTGACGATTTTATAAAGCTCAGTATAGATATATAGTAGCCAAAAGGAGTCTGAGATAATCTGAGTGAAGCTTCCTCAAAATGGCGGCAGCTGCAATGAGTCATATTACAGGCTATTAACCCTCTCGCTATCCTGTGGACTATCAGTGGGCACTGGGCACTGTGGGCAGGCTCCCGTTATTTGTCCCCTGCTGCTAATACATATGATGACAATAAGTCATGGGGAGTGAGCAGGGGCAAAGCGGTAAAAATCCTGTTTTACACCGGGGACGATTTTTACAAGTACTTTTTTATATTTTTTCCGTGTTTTGGGGTTATTTAGGGGTGTTTTTTTTTATGAACCCCATCGGAAAATGCAACAAAATTAGCCTAACCTAACCTAACGTAACCTAACCGAAAACTAACCTGTCTCGCTAACGGTCTAAACCCAGCTCACGTTCCCTGTTTATGGGTGCGCGACGGTCTAAACCCATCTCACGTTCCCCGTTTATATTTTTTTTTAGAGATTTAGGGATTTTTTTATAATGAATTTCCGACACGGTGGACATAGGCTATATGGCAATGAAGTACATGACCTAACTAACATATTTGTCTAAATAATATATCGATGGTTTCGACCCGGTGTAAAACTGGATAAATTCCGGCAAAGCCCCCCCTCAACCCATTATTGTAACTCACGGCCAGCTGATGGGTAAATTGTTGTCATCGGCTGTGGGATACAATAATAGGTTGAAGGGGGCTTTGCGAACCCCCCCCCCCCATGACTTATTGTCATCTTAATATTGAAGGTGACACGTCACACATACGCCCGCTAACACAACCCTTACCCTTCCAACTTAAAGGGACCTGGCTCTTCATAGAGACAGAGTCTTCAACATCATCCCTAGAGAACTGAGGGATTTAACCGCCCGGTGCGGTGTTGCAGTAGCCTTAGACACCTTCAAACACAAACTTGACAGTATTGAAGTTGGTTAAAGCTTGCCTTTCCAACTAGGCTACAGTAGCCTAATGTACTAAATGACTAGCACCAAAATTCAAGACTAGCCTATAGGCCTACCCTAGTCAAAACTGTCAAACCATTTTATGAAGTCCGTTCTCTGGCTACAGATTGGGGTACGATTTTAGTTACTGGACACCTATTTGACAGGTACCACCGAGGATTTAATACATATTTTTTTTTCGGTTTTCACGCATCCAACACCAAGCTACACCTTTTTCTGGTCCGGTAATAGTATTGAAAACGATATAATAACTTTTTAAATGTGGTTTTCGACGAGAATAAAACGAAAATCGGCGGCGGGGGAGTCCGTGAGTCCGTTGTTGCTTCGGATCGTCGCGTTTTTTTTACCCAGGACGCTCGAGGTTACTACGGCCAGCGGTTTTACTTGCCCCCTGCTGGCCACATACATGACGATTATTATAATTCACGGGGGGGGGGGGGGGGGGGCAGGCAGAGCCCCCTCAACCCTGTCCTGTATCCCACGGCCTATAACGCAAGTCTGTATCAAAAAATGGACCCAACAACTGGTTATATAAGCTTAGCCATTTGAAGTCGACCGCCAAGGCGGCGGGACCGGGAAGTCACTCCGAGCGTAAAGTAAACAAAGCGACGCTACTTCCACGAACGCAACCGAGTTGTCTTTATATTTCGTCTCATATTATCATTATTAAAGTGTCCCCATTGCTTTTTTAGTGTTTCGTACACCAGAAAAGGGTGTAGGCTAGCTTGGTGTTGGATGCGTGGAAACCGAAAAAAAATATGTATTAAATTGTTGGCGGTACCTGTCAAATAGGTGTCCAGTAACTAAAATCGTACCCAGATTGACTTATCAGACCGTGTAATTTGAGGTCAATATACAGGCGCTACAATATAGGTAGCAAAATTCTAATGGTAGTTTTGGGTTCCTATTATCATATGCTTCATTTCTATATACTTTTTATCCCCGGGGAAAAAAACAAAATTGTTGGGTTTTTTATTGTTTTCTTGGATTTAGGCCTATTTATTTTATTTTGTTTAACCTAACCAAAAAACCTAACCTAACCTAAATGTATTTGGGGGCTATTAGGTTAGGTTAGGTTAGGTTAGGTTTTTTGGTTAGGTTAATGACCAAAACAAAAAATCCCAAGAAAATAAATGAAAAATCCTAAGATTTTTTTTTTTTTTTTCCCGGGGATAAAAAGTATATAGAAATGAAGCGTATGATGATAGGAACCCAAAACTACCATTAGAATTTTGCTACCTATATTGTAGCGCCTCCTGTATATTGACCTAATTTGATAACCTCACAAATTACATCTGCCTGATATGTGGAAGGTCCAGCGGTGCCAATCTGTGGCCAGAGAACTGACTTCATATCAATGGTTTGACTTGATCTAGCCTACACCATGCAGTAATAACTAGGCTAGGCTATAAATACACGGCATGCATAAAACTTCAGCAGTTTACTTAGCTTAATCATTTTAATCACATATCATGGATTAATTTAAACTCTTGTACAGCAAAATATAACTTTAATATTACTAATAAAGTCACTTGACAGGCACATGTGTCAGGCGGCAAGTCAGACCCAGTACACGCCCCTTATGGAAAATGGAATATTAGGCTACCCAAAGTTTAATATTACCTAAACGTGTATTAACTTACCTTAGCACCATCCTTCAACATAGAGGAAAAACCTGGGGGCTTAGGTACGTGTAAGGCCATGTTAATTTCAGGAGCGACGTAAAGGAGTACAGTACAACAGACTAGTAAAAATGGATGTGAATTAGAGTATACTACCGCTACAACCACCAACGGGTAACTAATGTAAATTTTGCCGCCGCAGAGTATAAATATCTATGTCAGGAATGTCTCTTTACTTGAAGTTGATATGTATTGCAACTGCAGCTGCTAAGTTGCCATCCTGATATCTAATAACTACTCTCTCGGACAGTAGAATACGCTCAAATATCTGTTGCCATGCATTATGCCATAAATTGTTCCATATATACTCGTATATTGAATCATATTATTCATATATATTACTAGATCTGCTGGCATAATAATATTCCATCTCCAAGGTTTTCTAATTGGCTTCAACAATCATGGCTGACAGTAGTTCTTTCCAAGCCATTTATAGATTGACCTCAATTTTTTTTTAGATTTTCTCGAATCTTCTGGATTATTACATGTATAATTTGCTTAATTCCTTTAGTTACACACCCTGGCAATAAGTTGTGAGAGTGTAGTAGTAAAGTTTTCAATAAATACTAAAATTATCCTATAAAAGAATGTCTGTATCTGTATTGTGACCCTCGAGACCCAAGAGAAGAAGCATCACCGGCCAAAGAAGAGAAAAAGGAGGAAAGTCAGTCTCCAAAGCAGCCATGGCTCTTCAGGTGGCACCGTTCTTGTCTCGGGTAAGCGTATTGATTATTGCGTTAATACGTTTAATTATTGTTACTGTGTTGTTTTGAGACACTCTTCGGCGTAGCAAATAATGGCTGGTTGAGATTAGAGCAGTGTAAAAAGGTGTAAATTATTGGCAAAGAGTTAAAAACCGGTTGATGTTATGGTGGGAAGGATCAGCTGACTGGCCGGTGGAGTATATCAATGACGCAACTTTCACACACTCGCAACTCATGATTAGCCTCAATACACCTTGCAATCTCACATGCATGACTTGGATGATGGAGTGATTTAATTGTCCTATACTAATTATGCTACAAATGTGTTTAATTTAGTTATTAATATGATCTAGGCTTATAAGAACATAAGAACATAAGAAAATGGGAGTCTGCAGAAAGCCGATTGGCCTAAGCAAGGCAGATCCCTGTCCCACACAACCCCAATTCAATTACAAAGCCCAATTATAGGCTCAACACTCTAATACCCTGAGGATCATCTTACCAAAACGGTTAGAGATTAACGCAGGATTATGGGGGTCTGCAGAGCGCTGATTGGCCCAACCCGGCTGATCCCCCTTCACACCCAACCCTTCTCGTCCATATGCTTATCCAATTTTATCTTAAAGCTCCCTACAGTTTTAGATCCCACTATAGCACTTGGTAGTCCATTCCACCCATCTACAACTCTGTTACCAAACCAATATTTGCCTATATCTTTTCTGAAACGAAATTTATATAATTTGAAACCATTGGTACGAGTTCTTTCGCTATCACTGAGCTTTAGTACATTTGTCATGTCCCCTTTGTTAATCCCACTAACCCCCTTGAACACCTCTATCATATCCCCACTAACTCTGCGTCTCTCTAACGAACGTAAACCTAATTTCTTCAACCTTTCTTCATACGAAAGATTTCTAATATTATGGATCATATGTATGGATCATATTTCTAATATTATGTAGGTTAGATAGGTCTGATAGGGCAACGTAAAACTGCCTCCTAACCTACTTCGGAGTTCCTATAGCCTAGGCCTAAACTGGCTAAACATAAATAGTCCAACTATCTAATGGATACCCCACACTGCCTATGGATTGACAACACTGGTCTGCCCTGCCCAAAGACTTTTATTAGGTGTAATTTGATACCACAGCCTCCACAGGAGATAGACCAGTGAGTCAGTGACCTCTCTCTCTATCTCTATCTCTATTCCATTTACATCTCATTATCAATTATTTGGTGCGATTTTACTATAGGGGCCCGCAATTAACAGGATTTAATAGTTTTGTTGATAATTAGGTCAATATACAGGAGGTGCTACAATATAGGTAGCAAAATTCTAATGGTAGTTTTGGGTTCCTATTATCATATGCTTCATTTCTATATACTTTTTATCCCCGGGGAAAGAAAAAAACAATCTTGGGATTTTTCATTTATTTTCTTGGGATTTCTTGTTTTGGTCATTAACCTAGGCCTAACCAAAAAACCTAACCTAACCTAATAGCCCCCAAATACATTTAGGTTAGGTTAGGTTAGGTTTTTTGGTTAGGTTAATAAAAAAAAAAAAAAAAATCAAATAAAAAAACCCAAGATTTTTTGTTTTTTCCCCGGGGATAAAAAGTATATAGAAATGAAGCATATGATGATAGGAACCCAAAACTACCATTAGAATTTTGCTACCTATATTGTAGCGCCTCCTGTATATTGACCGATAATCATCGCGAATAGACTCTCAGCGTTATTATACATAATTTATTAGGGAAAGTGAAGCTCTATGGAATCCTTATAGATAAATGTGTAACTATGGTCCCGTTAAAATATCCTCAAGTAACCTATTAAAAACTGTTCAGGGGACTGGTTAGAACTTGTAGGATGTTTAATTGTATGTCGGAAATCAGTATTTACTGAGAAATAAGTCTTAAAATGCGCTATGGGTCACCCAGGGTCCCTGCCCTCTCTTTCCCAGGTAATGTTATGTTATATTATATTATATTATATTATATATTATATTATATTATATTATATAAGAACATAAGAAAATGGGAGTCTGCAGAAAGCCGATTGGCCTAAGCAAGGCAGATCCCTGTCCCACACAACCCCAATTCAATTACAAAGCCCAATTATAGGCTTCACACTCTAATACCCTGAGGATCATCTTACCAAAACGGTTAGAGATTAACGCAGGATTATGGGGGTCTGCAGAGCGCTGATTGGCCCAACCCGGCTGATCCCCCTTCACACCCAACCCTTCTCGTCCATATGCTTATCCAATTTTATCTTAAAGCTCCCTACAGTTTTAGATCCCACTATAGCACTTGGTAGTCCATTCCACCCATCTACAACTGTTACCAAACCAATATTTGCCTATATCTTTTCTGAAACGAAATTTATCTAATTTGAAACCATTGGTACGAGTTCTTTCGCTATCACTGAGCTTTAGTACATTTGTCATGTCCCCTTTGTTAATCCCACTAACCCACTTGAACACCTCTATCATATTCCCTCTAACTCTGCGTCTCTCTAACGAATGTAAACCTAATTTCTTCAACCTTTCTTCATACGAAAGATTTCTAATATTATGGATCATTTTTGTCATTCTACGCTGTACTCTCTCCAATGAATAGTGGGATTAAATAGATATAGCAATGAATAGCTATAGTGGGATTAAAAACGATAGGGAGCTTTAAGATAAAATTGGATAAGCATATGGACGAGAAGGGTTGGGTGTGAAGGGGGATCAGCAGGGTTGGGCCAATCAGCGCTCTGCAGACCCCCGTAATCCTGCGTTAATCTCTAACCGTTTTGGTAAGATGATCCTCAGGGTATTAGAGTGTTGAGCCTATAATTGGGCTTTGTAATTGGGGTTGTGTGGGACAGGGATCTGCCTTGCTTAGGCCAATCGGCTTTCTGCAGACTCCCATTTTCTTATGTTCTTATGTTCTTATGAATCTATGTCCATTCTGTAATAAGGACACCAAAATTGGACAGCATAATCCATATGGGGTCTCACTAATGACAAGTAAAGTTTTAAGATAACATCAGCAGTTCTGTTACTCACACTCCTAGAGATGAACCCGAGAATCCTGTTTGCCTTATTACGAACGCTTATACACTGTTTTCTAGGCTTCAAATCATTGCTAACAAACACACCTAGATCTTTCTCGCAATCTGAATTTTCTAATTCTAAATTAGCTAGTTTATATTTAACATTTGTTTGCATCTTCTCTATCTTTAATACCTTGCATTTGTCAATGTTAAACTTCATCTGCCAATTTACTGACCATTCATGTAAGGTATCTAGATCCCTTTGGAGGCACTCTATATCGCTATCTGAATCAATTGATCTCCCTATTTTAGTATCGTCTGCGAATTTACTTATCCTACTAGTTATACCTAAATCTAGGTCATTTATGTATATAAGAAACAACAGTGGACCTAATACCGATCCCTGGGGGACACCACTTTTGACTGCTCCCCACTCTGACTTGGTACTATTTATGCTGACTCTCTGTTTCCTACCAATTAGCCATGACCTAATCCATCCCAACCATGCCCCACCTATTCCATGTGCCTCAACCTTTCTCATCAATCTCTCATGAGGGACTCTGTCGAAAGCTTTACTGAAATCTAAATATATAATATCGTATGCCTTGTCATTATCTACTGCTTCATATACCTCTGAGAAAAAACTAAGCAAATTAGTAAGGCAAGAACGTCCCTGTGTGAATCCATGCTGAGAAGAATTGATTAAGTTAAATGTTTCTAAGTGGTTTCTCATTTTCCTAGCAAAGCTAGGAAAATTATATTATATTATATTAGGGTTAGCTTAGGTTAGGTTAATCTAATCTAATCTAATATTTGTACATTTTGGGCAGTGGGCGGGGCCGCGCGTATGTGGCGGCGTACAGACCCTCCCGTAAAACGTAGCGCATGTTAAGCCTTATATTTCTCGGTAAAAACTTATTTCCGACCTTCAATTAAACATCCTACAAGTTCTAACCAGTCCCCTGAACAGTTTTTAATAGGTTACTAGAGGATATTTTAACGGGACCATAGGTAAATTTGTACCTCCTTATAATATACAGTACTCACATAGATTCCGTTGTGGGAGAATAGTTTTGATAAGTTTTGGGTTTAATGTTATTTTAATACCACAAATGTTGTTGATATATTTGAATAAATAATAATCTATATGCTCTAAAGATCATAAGAAAATTTATTTTTACCCTCGGCAAAACCTAATAAAAAAGTATGGTACTAAAATGTTTTTTTCGTAACAAGGTTGTCAATATGGTACTTTCAGTCATCGATAGCTCTAAAGATCATATGAAAATGTGTTAAATCCTCGGAAAAACCTAATATAAAAGTATGGTACTAAAATTTAATTTTCGTAACAAGGTTGTCAATACGGTACTTTCCCGTTATCAATGTACAATCAAGCTGAAGATTGCAGAGTAAACACCATAGACTTCACCGACTTTTCTTTCACCTTCGTATAATCGACAGCCAATTTTTTTTTTTTTTTTACTAAGGGATTAGTACTCAACCGGCGGGGGTGTGGGGGCAGCAGCCCCCACCCATAATACTAGGTTAGGTTAGGTAAGGTTGTTAGGTTAGGCTAATGTCTTTTCAAATCACTATCGGGGGACGTGTCTCAACATGGATCGATAGGCCTAATGGGGAAAATAGGTTTTCCCGAGATTTCTAATTAATTACAAACACTATAATATTGATGTAAATGAACAATTATTTTTATAAAAAAATGAAAATTTGTGGTATTAAAATAAAAAAAATACAATTTTTTTTCTTTCTTTCTGAGGTTCTTCCTAATTTGAACAAAATCACCTGGCGGTTGTCACTATTAAAATATTTGATAATGAGAAGTAACTAATGAAGGAAGAGGAGAGAGAGAGAGAGAGAGTCACCGTCACTGGTCTATCTCCTGTGGTATCAAATTACACCTGATAGTCTTGGGACAGGGCAGACCAATGTTGTCAATCCATACTTCCATAGGCACTGGCAGTGAGGGGTCTCCATAAGATGGTTGGACGCCCGTGTAAGTGATCAGATTCAGACATGATCACATGCCTGGTAAAGGGTTAAGCAAGTTTCTGAATTAAATTAAATTTATTCAGCCAAAAACTAGAAGAAAATAGCTTTAAAATTACACCAGAACGAGCTTCGAAGCGCGTGGTGTTCATCCGCAGCGCTACCATAGACATCTGCAAATATTTGCTAATAATGAGCAATGTCTCGCTACATTTGCCTTTGGCAGCGCTTCATAGGTCTCGCAAGATATGGGTTTCATCCCTCGGTGCACCAGCCGCCGTGCTGGAGAGCGGACGGGTCTGACGGGGACCTGCAACGCCCCCGCTCACTCACACTCGTCTCCACAGACTTTAAGGGCTTGTAAATTGCTATAATTGCCAGAACATTCCTGAACTGGTCCCGCAATGAAAGGGTTAAGTAATCCTGTTACTCGGTACGTAATAGGATCTTGAAGGCTATATCTGCCAAATGCGAAGTAATTGCATAATGGGATCTGCTAAGGATTAATATGTACCTATTGTTTGCAGAGTTTGAGAAGTGTGGCACGTGGCGGTATACAGTCACGATGCTTCCACCACTCCCCCATCACCTTTGCTGCCCAAAAGGTGGCCATGTCTCACTTGGACCCTGGCTCAGAGATGCCATACAGCAAGCTCCAGGCTAACTATCAGGTTGTCAAGAAGAGGTCAGTTGTATGTTGAGGTTTATTTTAACTGATTTATTCCATTGTAGAACTAATTGCCTACTTGCGAGTTTCGTTATATAAGGAAGTTGGAGCTGTAGACAACGATATTTAACAACATTTACAGCTAAAATACGGTCGTAGTACATTTATAAATGCATAAAACCCAATTCAACATATATACCATTTATCCATCAGAAATGTACATTATTATTGCATTTCTGTTTAATATTGATGTTCACGGCTCCAACTTCCTTATAGAACGAAACTCGCAAGTGTTCAAATTATTATACAGTAGTAGAATGTCACCAGCATCAATTCCCTAGTTTCGCTATACCGGTATCCCTCCAGATTCCCTTTAATTTTATAATACAGTACTGTTATAATACACTGTATTTGGTAAGTTCTATTGTCGAAAGTGCCAGTTTTCCACATCACCAAATTCAATAGCGCTCACATTATGTACCGTAATAATTTAAAGATCCTTTATTATATAATCTTTTACGGTAATTTCCACTTAAAATGAGCGTGTTTTTAAACTATTCCAGACTGGGTCGCCCCCTGACCCTCTCAGAGAAAGTGCTATACTCTCACCTGGATGACCCAGTTAACCAGGACATAGAGCGTGGGGAGTCCTACCTTAAGCTGCGGCCGGATAGAGTGGCCATGCAGGACGCAACGGCTCAGATGGCAATGTTACAGTTCATCAGCTCTGGCCTTCCTACTGTGGCTGTACCTTCTACCATCCACTGCGACCATCTTATCCAGGCACAGGTATCCGCTATATATACAACATTTGTTCATATCAGTAGTGTAATGCATTTTTTATTTTGTTTTGTTGTTTCTGTTCTGGCTCTGTCTCGAGTCGGCCACCCCTAGCTATGGGGTATGTGCCTGAGTATATACATACATACTGTACATTATTGAACTATTATGGATTTGTTTGTACATGTATCTTACTTATATTTTAACCCCTCAGGCCCGGTTGGGCTCTGAGGCAACCATAAAAAACATCCCCGCGGAACCCGGAAGGGTGCTGAGGCTCCGGCAGCTTGATAGCCTGTAAGCTTGGTGTGCGAGGCGTCCGTTCGACGCATGTAAACAAAAACCGGCTGGACCGACGCCGCGCATCTCCGACCACTAGAAGGAGAGCGTCGCTTGTTCGTGTGTGCCTGTATGTTATTGTTAAGTACCGGGTAGTCAAAAGTAGTGTAAAGTGGCTGATTTTGCCACAAAGTTATCTCCACGGAAATCGTCATCACAACTGAACCAGTTTACTTAGAAAGCTCTACTTAATGCCATTCTACAGGTACGAAACACATCTACGCTTGGGGATGTGCGGGAATGCGGAAGCAGTCAAAATAACAAAGATACGGTAGCCTAGGCGTAGACGTTTTTCGGCCAAATCCCCGGGTTTCGCTATGGAATACATAGCCGGGTCTGATGGATTAAGTAATTACAAAATATGGAAGGTTTTATGTTATTTTTCAGATTGATGGTCCCAAGGATCTGAAACGAGCAATTGAGCTAAACAAGGAAGTGTACGACTTCCTGTCTACCGCCGGTGCCAAGTACGGTGTTGGGTTCTGGAAGCCTGGCAGTGGAATCATTCACCAGGTACTGTGTAATGTTCACCTTGAAGTTTTGGTTGTGTTCTTAAATTTTATTTTGCTAAGGTGTTATTTCCACATAGCGATTTTGATAAGTTTTTTGCCTTTATATTGGTCCCAGTTTTGGTTTGTTTATTTTGCAAATTTTCCAATGTAATTAATATAGGCTACACGTTACCTCTGTACTGTATAAGCAAGGTAGCTCACAAAAGCTCAAGAATAACAAGAAATATTATTCAGAGAGTTCTCCACTCCTGAAATTTTCTTCTTTATATCCATTGAAAAATATTTGCAGGAACCAAGGTTTCCACTCTACACTCCACCCTATGCACAGTGAGTGCCGAGGGGGTGATTATTTCTCCTCCATCCCTAAAGTGAGGCTGATTACACCCCCTTTGTGGCGGGCGATGGGTTTGCCATTTCCCTATCGCGTTATTACGGAATTTGGATTTCAAATAAAAGTATCCTATCAACATTCATATCCAGTTTTGGCAGCTTAGACATGTACCATAGCTTTAAATAGAAACCAATAAGTTTCCTAGTTAAAACTGCTTTGTATTCCCAAGGGAACTTTTGTTATTTTTAGGAATTGACAAACTAACTTTTACAATTTTTATTCCATCTTCTGTGTTTTTTTGTTTTCTAGATTATCCTGGAGAATTATGCGTTCCCTGGTCTGCTGATGATTGGTACCGACTCTCACACCCCTAACGGAGGTGGTCTGGGAGGTCTGTGTATCGGTGTGGGTGGAGCTGATGCTGTTGATGTTATGGCTGATATCCCGTGGGAACTCAAGTGCCCCAAGGTACAGTAATAGGTTTGACTTTTTAATTAAACCGTTTAGGGAATGATAAAAACTGCACAATTCCTATCTCAAATTATAATAGTTATGCATAATGTAATTTGTATAATAATTAAAAAAAAAAAAAATGGAGTAAGTGCCAGAGTACATAGGCCTACATGCATACATACAGTAAATATATACATACATACAGTACAGTAAACCCTCGCTCTTTCGTACTTCACACTTTCGGAATTCCAAGGCTTTCGGACAAGCATTTCAATTCGGACTCATGGTTCAGCCTTTCGGATTTGTCCGAAAGGCCGAGAAAATAGCTCCGTCCTTTTCGGACTCATGCTTCAGCCTTTCGGATTTGTCCGATAGGCTGAGAAAATACCTCCGTCCTTTTCGAACTACATTTAACTTCGGACTCATGCTTCAGCCTTTCGGATTTGTCCGAAAGGCTGAGAAAAATTAAATCTCATTCGGACCAAAGAGCCGAGTTTCGGACTTGTCTGGTTAGGTGAATGTGTATTCGGATTTATAAACTTCGGACATTATTTCAGCCTTTCGGATTTGTCTGAAAGGCTGAAGTGTGAGTTCGGACTCGGCCCTTTCGGACTTTTGACACTTTCGGACAGGGATCTCCCCCAATTAGTCCGAAAGAGTGAGGGTTTGCTGTACATACATAATGTAATTTGTATAATACTATATACTATAACAGTACTCATCGATATAGAGAAAGGGGCGAGGGAACGCGAAAATGGTCCCGGACCCTAAGAATTGGAACTTTAAGGGTTTCTGTTCGGGCTCTGTCTCGAGTTTAGTGTCACATATTTTAGAGCTTAATTACACTGTCCAAAAAGTAGAGTTTGAGTGGTGACTATAAATCTATTTCTATCAATCTATTTACTCAGGCTCATTCTCAATTTTTTTTTTTTTTTTTTTTTTTTTTCTTTCTTCCCAAGTACCAGGGACGTCCTTCATTATATTCTGGCAACTATTAGACAATTCCATTCAGTTATGAAGGACCTCTAGCCATAATAAGGCTTCAAACTATCTTAGCCAATCCTTTTAACTACCACAGATCCTTCCTAAGCTGCATAATATCGTCTAAATATAGCTAGAATGAAATATAACACACGTCGCTGGTACTCCGAGGGTTAAATGGTTGAGTATAATTCCAGGTTATTGGTGTAAAATTGACGGGTGAGCTGAGAGGTTGGACGTCCCCCAAAGATATCATCCTGAAGGTGGCCGGCATCCTGACAGTGAAGGGGGGTACCGGGGCCATTGTGGAGTACTTTGGACCTGGGGTGGACTCTATATCTTGTACTGGCATGGCTACTATATGCAACATGGGTGCAGAAATTGGTATGTTTATATAAATATGGCTCTATTTTCCCATGCTTTCTAACCATTTTGATAAGTTGTTTTGTCTTTTTACTGTGTTCTTCCAAGTTTTGGTTTGTTTATTTTGCAAGTTTTACAATATATTACTATGCTAAAAAAAAAATAGTAATATTATATATACTCAGTACTGTACATGTATTTATTTGGTTGGCATCCCATCTAGAGGAGAGAACCTTATAAAAATCCAGGTGGATGCGACTTGTCAGCCTTGGTCGGCAACCTGTCTTGGGGAGTGAACCTTATACAAATCCGTACTGCTTACCTAAGGACGAAGCAGGTTAGTGGATGAACTAGCGGCTAGCCACACACCACTGTATAAAAATAGTGCTAAAAAGATACACAAGGGCCTCTGAGTTGGATGGACTTTAAGTTGAGTGGTCAATCCTGTAAGTCCTTAAATGAAGTGGCACAGGTTTTCCTTCTCACAAGGGACAGGTCTGCTTGAGGGCATTTTGTGTATGGCCACCCTTGTAAAGTGGAGTAAGACGTCCGGCAATAGATAGTTAGATAGAAATTCCTATCCGTACCAGGAGGGCCCGGACGATAAATAACCACAATCCTTATGACCTGGCCATGAATGTATATTAACCCCTTCTGTACCGGTGCCGTCCTTTAAACTTTATTCTGGTTACTGTTAGACGATTATAGTCCGCTTAAAAATGAGCCTCCAGCAATTTACAGGCTCTGAACTATCTCCCTTAACCCTTTTCACCACCACAGATACTTTTTAAGCCATACAAAATCGTCTAAATATAGCTAGAATAAGTTAAAAAGACGTCGCAGTACAGATATAAACAGCCTTGCAACTCAAATTTTTTTTATTTTCAGGAGCCACAACTTCAGTGTTCCCCTTCAATAGCCGTATGAGAGACTACTTGATTGCCACCAACCGCGCAGACATTGCTAAGCTGGCTGAAGCTAATGCCTCCTTGTTGACACCTGACGAGGGAGCTCCCTATGATCGCCTGGTGGAGCTCAATCTTTCAGAGTTAGAGCCTCACATCAATGGACCTTTCACACCTGATCTGGCTCACCCTGTCAACAAGGTACACATCAATTATATTATAAGTTTGTTGTTTTCAAAGTTTAATTTCCGATGAATTTAAATGCATTTTCCACATATTGATTTTGTTTAGTGTTTTCATTTTTATGAGTTTGTTATATGGAGATGGTTGACAAGTTTTGCTACTTGGGTAATACCATCTCTGCCGGTGGTGGGACTGAGGCTGCAACTATCACCAGAATAATATGCGGCTGGGGAAAGTTTAGAGAACTTTTGCCAGTACTCGCCATGAGAAGACTCCTCCCCTTGAAGGGAAAGGTGTACGCTTTATGCGTTTGAAGCGCAATGACATATGCTTTAGAAACGAGGCCTGTCAAAGCGGATGATATCAACAGAATGGAACGCAGTGAGATGAGAATGGCGAGATGCAAGAGAGTTCGCTTTATCAATTTGTTGGAACGCCGACCCGTGGTAATAACGTTCTTGACATTGTACTTGCAACAAAAGAAGAATTAATAGAGAATTTGAATGTTAGTGATTAATTCAGTAACAGCGACCATCGTACGATAACTTTCACTTTAAAGTTTACTAGTAACGAACCAAATAGTAGCATCGAAAAAGTCCCTAATTTCAAGAAAGCAAACTTCCATAAACTTAGAGCTATGTTTAAAGAAACTGACTGGAGCTTTTTAATTCACAATAACGACATAAATTACATCTTGGAAGTTATTCGAAGCCAACTTACCTAAAAGCAGTGCAAGACTGCATACCATCGAAAACTCGGCGTCCAGGCCATAATAATAAGCCCAAATGGTGGAATAAAGATATTTCAAACTGCCTGCTTGCTAAAAAATTTGCTAATGATAGATTAAAATCCTCACAAAATGACGAAGAACGGCTGAAATTTGTAGAGCTACGATGCAAAGCCAAAAAGTTAATTAAGCAAAGTAAAAAGACCTTAGAGTTACATATTGCGAATCAAAGTAAAACAAACCCGAAACAATTCTATAGTTATATCAGAAAGAAAAAAGTCGTTACTTCAACTGTTGGACCGTTAGTCGATGAAAATGGAGAATACACCAAAGACGAAGAACAAATGAGTAATGCCCTCAATATCTTCTTTGCATCAGTTTTTACAACAGAAGACCTCAGTGATATCCCTACACCATCAGCCGATTCAGATTGATAATTCAGATGTTCTAAGCAATATCACCGTTACAGAGAGAGAAGTATTGAATTGTTTAGATAAACTCAAGGTAAATAAAACGCCCTGGACCTGATACATCTCGCCTAGAGTTCTAAAGGAAGCTAAGGATGAGCTCTCTAAACCACTGACATTACTATTCAATAAATCCTTGCAGTCTGGAACTATGCCCGATCAGTGGAAGCTAGCCAAAGTAACACCGATATTCAAAAAAGGCAGCAAATCCCTACCCAGTAAACTATCGTCCAATTAGCTTAACCTCAGTTGTATGTAAAATGCTAGAAAACGGTCATACGAGACAGACTCGTAAATCACTTAGAGGAAAATAACATACTTAAAGATACTCAACACGCTTTCGTATAAAAAACGTTCCTGTTTAACAAACCTCTTAGACTTCTTCCACGATATCCTCAACCTCTACGATGAGAGTAAAGCTGTAGATATTATATACCTTGATTTTCAAAAAGGCCTTTGACAAAGTTCCCCACAAACGTACATTGCTAAAAACTAAATGCACATGGAATACAAGACGGTGTGTTGAAATGGATAGAAAATTGGCTCCGCGACAGAAAGCAAAGAGTAGTCATAAACGGTAAGGCATCAAAATGGACCAATGTAAGTAGCGGGGTACCCCAGGGATCGGTACTAGGACCAATTCTCTTTCTAATTTACATCAACGACATAGATGAGGGTCTCACCTGGACAATCTCTCAAAATTTGCTGACGATACAAAAATTGCAAATAGCGTACTCTCAAAAGAACAAGTTGACGATATGCAACACAATCTAGATAAATTGTCATGTTGGGCCCAAATTTGGCAAATGAGTTTCAATGCGGATAAATGTAAAGTACTACATATCGGATACCTAAATGAGAAGCAAACTATTCGATGAATGGCACTCAGCTTAAGAATGTAAACAGAGAAACCGATCTGGGAGTAACAATATCGAGTAACCTAAAACCGAGTCAACAATGTTCAGAAGTTGTTAGAAGGCAACAACAAAATAATTGGCTTTATAGGCAGGTCATTTGAGCATAAATCCAAAGAAGTTATCCTAACCCTTTACAATTCATTAGTCCGCCCTCTTCTGGAATACTGCGTTCAATCCTGGTGCCCTTATTACCAAAAAGATATAAACAAGCTAGAACGAGTCAACGTAGAGTTACCAAAATGATACTAGCCTAAAGAACAAACCATACGAAGAGCGTCTTAGAGAATTAAATCTATTTCCTTTAACCCAGCGCAGATTAAGAGGTGACTTAATTCAAGTGTTCAAAATCATCAAAGGCATCGACAATATGAACTGTAGTAAGTACTTCACTATCGACCAATCTAATTACACGCGGGGAAACGGTTTGCAAAATTATTGGTAAATCTTTTAACTCACACGAATCTAAGAATTTCTTCTTCAATCGAGTTGTCAACTTGTGGAATGGGCTTCCCCGAAACGTTATAGACTGCATCACCGTTGATTCATTTAAACTCCGCCTAGACAAATATCTCGCATCAAACCCGCGACTGACTGCGTTTGTAAATGAATAACTTTATTTTATCCCCCCCTCAGTTACTAACCCATCTGTCCCCTACTAACTTCCTAATCCTGCCACGGACATTAGTTCCAGGGCAGTAATTCCCTTTCCAATGTTCCCTTACCCACTCTAAACCACTGTTTGGACACGTGATCCTCAGTGTTTTGGAGGACAAGCAACCTAGAAGGGTCACTAGATCTGTTGTTGCTTGATTTCCTTTGTACTTTGTACTCCTTTGTACTATGTATGTGTGGTGCCAAACTGCAAGATAGGATATAATTTACTTGCCATGCCCCCTTTCCATCTTCTGAATTTGGCCTCACCAACCTGCACACTATCTGCGATAAGAACTAGGTCGAAGTCCTAATGCTTAAAAAGTTTTGTTATCCGTTTTTACTAGGTTGGTGATGCTGCCCGTGAGAATGGTTGGCCCCTGGAGGTGAAGGTTGGACTGATTGGCTCGTGCACCAACTCCTCCTATGAAGACATGGGTCGGTGTGCGTCTATCGTGAAGCAAGCCATGAACCACGGACTCAAGGCCAAGTCAATCTTCCATATCACGCCCGGCTCAGAGCAGATTCGCGCCACCATTGAACGCGACGGAATTGTGAGTTTCTTTACTGTATTAGTAGTTTGTTTATGATAGAAACTTAACCTTATTTGCTAAATTGTAATGTAAAACGTAACTCAATGCAAACTTGTCAAGTACACCAGGGATAGAGGATTGTAGGAACTTTTGAAAGCAATGACAAGGAATAAGGTGTTCAGAATGAAAGTATAGAAGTCATCGCTTGATAATGGTAATCCTGACATTTGCATATGAGAATCAAGCATTATTTGACATTATTTGAGACATAAATCAAGAGTGAGAGGGATGGAAATTAGTTACTTGAGAAATGCTTGTGAGTTACAGGGAGAGATTGACAGACAAATAAACTAAGCTTGATGGAAGTCTAGTGAGGAAACTCAAAAATAAATAAATAAATAAATATATAGACCAAAAACCAAGCACTACCCCCTTAACCAGGGAGCAAAGAATTATAATTATTGTATATTTGCAGGCGGAGACTCTTCGTTCCTTCGGTGGCACAGTGCTGGCCAACGCTTGTGGTCCGTGCATCGGGCAGTGGGATCGCAAGGACGTCAAGATGGGCGAGAAGAACACCATCGTTACCTCCTACAACCGGAACTTTATCGGCCGTAACGATGCCAACCCGACTACTCATGCTTTCGTCACGTCACCAGAGTTGGTCACCGCTATGTCACTGGCCGGACGCTTGGACTTTGACCCTAGAACCGACACATTGGTGCGTATGTCTTCAGCTTGTTACTATTAAGCAACCCTTGTTTTGTCTCAAATTTCAGTGTGAGTATCCTAGGTTCGAGTACTTGGGGTGCCACATGTATTTGTTGATTTCATTAATTGAGTTTAGAAGTAATGTACACCCTATGTGGTGGATTGTGTTCTTTTATATCAAATTTTATTTTACTGAAGCATTGTTTCCACAAAGCGATTTTGATTAGTTCCTTTGCCTTTATATTGTCTTGTCCTCGTTTTGGTTTGTTTATTTTGCCAGTTATACATTATTATTTATAATATTTATAGTTTGATAACAATTGACTGATATATGAATACTTGACAGGTTGGAGCTGATGGTACTGAGTTCAAGTTGGAGGATCCATTTGCAGCTGAACTACCACCCAGGGGTTTTGATCCCGGCGAGGATACTTACCAGGTAACAATTATGTATTTGTAGTTGTTGTTGTTGTTCCCCAAGCTGCCTGGCCGAACAGCCCCAAGGCCCCGAGCAAGGCCAAGGCCATAACCGAGCGCCCCCACAGAACCCTCCCTGCCTACCACAATAAAGCCTGGGTGACCGAAGCCACTCCATGGCGGGGAGCGGTTTACTATAATTGTGTCAAGCTTGTTACTTGTATTAGGATTAATAATAATAATAATTTTACTTATTTTAAAGAGCGCTCATTCTTCAAAATGGATTCGCAAGCGCTCGAGCACAAAAAAAATCAATAAAACCAACTAATAGTGGTGTCCCTGGAGAACCATATACTTTCATTAGTTTATTCAAGTACTGTACATTGGGGTTTGTAATTGATTATTAATGTTGAGAATGGAGTTTTAATTATATATAAATTGATTTGGGCATGTGAATAATACAATCCTTAAATTAAATGATTACAAAACTAATTATCTGACAGTCCCCAGGTGATGGGTCAGGTGTTAATGTTGAAGTGAGTCCAGAATCTCAGCGACTGCAGCTTCTCTCACCCTTCGACAAGTGGAGTGGCAAGGATCTGGAGGACTTAACCATCTTAATAAAGGTTCGTATTGACTGTATGTATTTATGTAGTCATATCACTATAGGTAGCGCTAGTGAACTTGACAATATTCTTACCCCTTAACTTATTATAACTCAAAATGAATGAAAGCAATCAGGCTGAAATTCCTCTCAATTGGGAAGAGTCCACCAGGTAATAGGTGTGGGTATTTACAGCCAGTTTGCTCCAGGCCCTTTTGAGTTACGAAGAGGTCAGAGATCAAAATTATTGTCAAGTTTGTTGGCGCTACCTATAGGCTGTGTTCAAAATTATTGTCAAGTTTGTTGGCGCTACCTATAGGCTGTGTTTAAAATTATTGTCAAGTTTGTTGGCGCTACCTATAGGCTGTGTTTAAAATTATTGTCAAGTTTGTTGGCGCTACCTATAGGCTGTGTTTAAAATTATTGTCAAGTTTGTTGGCGCTACCTATAGGCTGTGTTTAAAATTATTGTCAAGTTTGTTGGCGCTACCTATAGGCTGTGTTTAAAATTATTGTCAAGTTTGTTGGCGCTACCTATAGGCTGTGTTTAAAATTATTGTCAAGTTTGTTGGCGCTACCTATAGGCTGTGTTTAAAATTTTGGGGAGTCAATATGTAGAGTACCGGTAGGTTCAGAAACGTTTTATATAACAAAATGTTGCTATTTTAGTAATCCTGATCAGCCAGTCCGCCATGTCCGAACGTTTACCCGCAACTACATTACTAAATTCTATATAATTACTTAAATCTTTCCTAAGCCTTATATTATCTGAATACAGTACTTGAAAATATATAATGTGAAAAAAGTCCAGAATGCTGATTATTTCCGAGTCTTGGTTTTCATAATTTGTGATTTTTGTGTGTATTGTGAACGTACAGGTAAAGGGGAAGTGCACAACCGACCACATCTCTGCCGCCGGTCCCTGGCTCAAGTTCCGAGGCCATCTGGACAACATCTCCAACAACATGTTCTTGGCGGCGGTGAACGCGGAGAACGAGGACATAAACAACGTGCAGAACAAGGCGACGGGAGAGTGGGGACCCGTCCCCGCCACCGCCCGGGCGTACAAGGCTGCTAACATCAGCTGGGTGGTTATTGGTGATGATAACTACGGTGAGTTTACACATTATTATTAGTAGCTAAGGAGCCTTGCAATAGATAGATATATGTATATTTTAATATTTCTATATACTGTACAGTATATATATATTTTTGAGAGACTGGAGATGCACTTTTTGTGGAAAACTCTTTAAATATATGTTTGTATATGTATGTATGTATCAGGTGAGGGCAGTTCTCGGGAGCACGCAGCCCTGGAGCCTCGTCACCTTGGGGGCCGCGCCATCATTGTAAAGTCCTTCGCCCGCATCCACGAAACCAACCTCAAGAAACAGGGCATGTTGCCGCTCACCTTCGCTTCCCCGAGTGACTACGACAAGATTGGACCCAACGATAAAATTTCCCTCCTTGGGTTGAAAGATTTTGCTCCTGGAAAGGTTGGTTTGACTGTTTGACAGTTTGACATTATACAGTACAGTACCTGTATGTATTTTATGATGTAGAAATTTCTTGTCAATTTTAATATTATTAATATATTTGATAGCGTAATGCATAGTGCGCGGAATTTCGATGCGAGTAACCTAGGTTCGAGTCCTTGGAGTGCCACATGTATTTGTTAATTTCATTAATTGAGTTTAGAAGTAAAGTTGGTTGGTGAAAAAATATGAATACTACATGTACCGGTATCCATTATAATACTTCAAGCAGCTAAAAGGAGCATTGTCTTTTTCCAGCCCATGTCCTGCGTTGTTAAGCACCCAGACGGCAAGACAGAGACCATCAGCCTTAACCATTCTTTCAACAAGCAACAAATCTCCTGGTTCAAGGCGGGTTCAGCGCTCAACCGTATGAAGGAAGTCGCCGCCGGACACTGAGAGGCGCCGGGGGGGTCGCACTACTGTATATAATAGGTTGTATCGCTCTAGAAGTTTGTGTTACTTAGCACCGTATTGTTAAGAAATGACAACACCCGTTCTCGTAGCTAGTAGTACACAGAATATTGTAATAAGGGTTAAGTTAAGGGGGTAGTGATTGTATTTTGGGCCTTTATATTTATTTATTTTTGAGTTCCCTTGCTAGACCTCAATCAAGCTTTAAAGAAACATCCCCTAGACCCCTTTTCAAGATAAATTTGTATATTTTTCGGTAGAAAATTTTCCCGGCCGATGGCCGGTTCCTTGTAAAATTACAGGCTCGCTATCGCTCGACAGGAAAAAAATCAACACGTAAATGGCACGAAAGGTCTTAATATTGACAAAGAAATGGGGTGAAAGGTGTCAAAATTGCCAAACTAACGGAAATAACGTCTTAAAATCTCAAAACTAATATGCTAAACATGAGGGAGAAGGAGGGCCAGAAAAAGCGAGTACTATCCCCTTAACGTTGCTTGTAAGTTCTGTTAATATCTCGTGATAAAGATCTTATTGTATATTAATTTTTGTGTAACCTTTTTAGTCCGATACCTGGTTTGAAACTACGGTTATGTTGATCGGTACAGTAGGGGTCAAAAGTCATGTAATACCTTCATAATTCCTACCTAAGGTTCATTAGAATATTTCAATATAACATAGGCAAGATTACCTCTATTAATCCCTTCGATCAGATGACAATTTATTTATTTTACCTGTATGCATGTACTGTATATACACGGGCTCTTTCCCCAGTTTCTTTACCTATCACCAAAGTATTTTTATTCAGTTTAGGTCCAATCTCTAGGAATCAAGACGTTTAAATACTGTATTATCTTAACTAAACTTTTAAAAACTTATAATTCCCAAGTTTAGTCAAATAATTTGGGAATATCTTGACCCCTTGAAGCTCCGACGCATTTTAGCAGTTTATTTTTAGGTATCATTAGACGATTTTATGCAGCTTATGAAGGATCCATGGGTATTAAAAGGGTAAAGAATATCTCAATCAACCCTCTGACTTCCATATACCCTTTCTAATCTGAATAAAATCATCTAATAATAGCCAGAACACAAAAGAAAAGTGTGTCATCGATCCTCAGAGGGTTAATAACGATTGAAAGGTGTCATGTGATTGAAAGGGTTAGAGTAACATTTATTATACCTGGAGAGAAATTTTATTCGTAGTTCTTGAGGTGCTCAAAGACTATCGACCCTGACTGTACAGGCCACATAGGGAAAATTATGCCATAGGGTAGACTATACGTTTTATTTTCATCTGTCGGTAAATTGAATCCCTTAGCAGCTAATTTCTCCATACAGTATTTAATGGGAAAATATTAATCTGTTGTAAAGGCGTATCCCTCACGACCTTCACCTGACCACTATGTCTCTGCATCATATTAAGACCAAGTGTATAATAATTAGCACCATTTCTCACTACAAAATCTTCAAAATAACTGAGAAATATTGATGGGAACTTTGTATTTACCATCAGTTGGAATGAAACCGAGTATAGCCAATTTGTACGTGGTGGACCAATTAGGACTCTATATAAATTATTAACAAATACCCACCAAAATTCGGTTAGATATTTAATTTTAGTGTCAATATATTGGTACTTTAATTTTTATTACATTTTGAAACTAAACTTTAATCTAACTTCACTAATTTTGTGTGGGTAGAAATTTTATCTATTTATCAAAGTAATTGGATCAATCGTCTACCCTACTGGAGCCACATAGTTTATAGATTAATCATGCAGTATCTTAAATTACGACGTGTAATAGTTTTATGGTTGAATGTTTTTATAGTTTTATTGTGGGATATTAAAAGGAAAGTTTGTAAAGATGGTATTTATTAATAAGCCGGTATTGTTGATAAATAATATGATAAAAGTGACATTGATCCTTTTAGTGTATGGTGCACCAGTATAACATTTTCTGAATCTAATTGTAAAATATATAAAAACACAATTTTGTATATATTTGTCAATAAATTGTTGTAAAGTTACTTTGCTTTTTTTTTAAACTACAGTATATATCCTCCGCTTTAACCGGCCACGTCTCCGAGGCATAGGTCATTGCACTCCTAACAACAAGGTAATATGCAGGATTCGAAACTGCATAATGTATCGTAGGTTTGTGCATATTTCTTTAACGGTCTTGATAGCGTAATGCATAAGTGTGCGGAATTTCGGTGCGAGTGTCCTTGGAGTGCCACATTTATTTGTTGATTTCATTAATTGGGTTTAGAAGTGAAGTTGGTTGGTGAAAAAATATAATACACTTTCCCTTTATGGGGAAGTGAGAGTCCTCTCATTGTCAGGAGTGGCAACAGCTCTCAAAACTTCCCCCAGCCACTTATGACTCTAGCAATGGAGCCAGCTTCAGCGCCACCTCTTACGGAAACCGAACACTCCACTTGTTCCAGCATTTCCCCATCCAGTCGTACATTTAGATTTTCCCTAAGAGTATCTCTATTACACACATCACTTTACTACTTTTGCTGACATTCACCCTAAGCTTCCTCCTCCCACATACCACACCAAACTCTTTTACTACTCGCTGCAGTTCCTCCTCAGAATCTGCCACCAGTGCTGGTGTCATCAGCAAACGGCAACTGATTCAACTCCCAATCACCACTATTTTTTCTTACTAAACCCAATCCTCTACCCATAGATCTAATTTATACCTCTCACCGGACCATTCATGTACACATTAAACAACCACGGTGACATTACACAACCTTGTCGCAGACCTACATTTACCTCAACTCCTCCCCTACTTGGGGGTGGCCGACTCGAGTCGGCCACCCCATAAAAAAAAAAAAAAGGGAGGGTGCCAGAGTATATACAAACATACATACATCCCCTACTTTAATTCATGCTCTGCTCTTTTCATAAAATCTCTTCACCCGGTACATACATATATATACATAATAATTATAATATGAATATATAATATTTATTACTGTGATTATCTAAAAATTACTCTTTATATAGCCAATATAAATTATTAATGACTTATAATTAATATACCGGTAGTTATTGGTTTAGTATCACATTAAATATGCCTCCAATAGAAAACTACTTTATTAATTTATTGATTTAGAAAATTTCTTCTAGCCTAGGGTTATAAACTGCCTTGTACGTACATTTTCCAACTTGTCTGACAACCCAACCTTTAAGGGAGCCCACCTCGCTTTTTTCCTTTCTCTCCCTCTCTTTGGCTTGTATCCATTCGGCTCCATTCAGCCTACTCTTTTAAGATGTTTACCTCCATCCAGGTGTCAATATTTTCTGTGAGTAAGCATATACTGTATATATATTTTTTTTGGGCAGCAAGCTAAATTTGTAAATTTTTCGATAGAAAAATGTCTCCGGCTAAGCCAGATTTCTCCATACAGTAGAATGCTGGCTCGGGGAAGAAATCAACACCTGGATGGAGTTTGTAAGTTTTACATTTTAACTTAGCCCGAGTTGCAGCATATTTAAATACATGTCACTAATTGGGTATATTGACAATGATGTGGTTTCTTTCAAATACCAAAGCACCTTTATCCAATATGTACTGAATGAGTGTGGGGCTGAGGTGGGTTGCAAATTTTCTAATTTTAACTGTCTTGATAGCGTAATGCTTAGTGCGCGGAATTTCGGCGTGACTTTCCAAGGCTCGAGTCCTTGGAGTACCGTACCACATGTATTCATTACTTTAATTGATTTAATTAGTTAGGTTAATTTGTAAAGTAATTGGTGGGTTGGTGAAAACAAATTTGAATTAGAATTCATGTCACAGTACCGAAGAAACTAATTGGGTTTGTTGACTTTAATGTGGTCTCCTTCCAATAACAAAACACCTTTATCCATCATGTACTGAATGAGATTGTCGGGCTGAGGCGGGTTGGACAGTTCTCGACCGGCACCCGGCAAAAAGAGCATGTTGAAGATGTTGACAACGTTGTGGTGCTTGAGGTGACTGTTGGCCCCATGGTAGTTTGAGTCGATGAGAAAGTTGAGAAAGGATTGACTCCATTCTTCTAGGGAGCTGCTTTCTGTTGAAGTTGGCTGACTCATGTTGACAAGTTTATATCTGGAAGAGTGTAAAAGTCTAAGGGGGTAGTACTGTACCCACTTTTTATGGACCCCCTTCTCCCTCATGTTTAGCATATTAGTTTTGAGGTTTTAAGACATTCGTTCCGTTAGTTTGGCGATTAGGTTAGGTTAGGCTAGATAAGTTATATTAAGGGGACACTGACTGCTTTTTTGGACTATAAATTCATTCATAAATTCTTAGTTCCCTCGCTCGACATCCCTTAAACTTAGAAAAACGTCCCCTACACCCTCCCTCAATATAAATTTGTAAATTTGTCGGTAGAAGAATGTCCTGGCCGTAGGCCGGTTCCTCTTACAATTACAGGCTCGCTACCATCGCCAGGAAAAAATCTACACCTATATGGCACGATAGGTCTTAACATTTATAACAAAATGGGACGAAAGGTCTTAAAATTGCCAAACAAATGGGCCGAACGTCTAAAAAATAATGGTACTAAACACGAGGGAGAAAGGGGACCAGAAAAACTACCGTCTCCCCTTAAGTTAATTACAGTTATATACACAGTAGGCTACCCTTTTATGAGGAATATTCAGAGGGATTGAATTACATTTTGGGCCATATTCCACTCTTTGATATAAGGGCCGCGGCGGTCGAGTGGAGAGCACGCTCGATTGTGAATCTGCTTGAACTGGGTTCGATCCCAGCCAAGGTTTAGTGTTTAGTAAATTCAGTGGGTGTGGTTGTTGTTGTTGTTTTTCCCCAAGCTGCCTGGCCGAACAGCCCCAAGGCCCCGAGCAAGGCCAAGGCCGTAACCGAGCGCCCCCACAGAACCCTCCCTGCCGACCACAATAAAGCCTGGGTGACCGAAGCCACTCCATGGCGGGGAGCTGAGGAGGGTGCGGAAACGCCCGGGAAACCAAAGCCCCACCCAGGGCCCTGTGCCCCTCAGCAAATATGAAGAGAAAGTTGAGGGGCAAAGGAAAGATGTGATGCTTTGGCTTCCAATCTAGTGGGTGTGGTAGTACGCCCTAGCGTGTTTCACATGCTTGCACCCAGTCGGGGGACACCTCAATGACAAATACAGACTAATAACACACAAGAAAGCCACTCCAACAGCTTCCTCTCGCTCCAACCCTCCTTCTCCCCTCTCTACACTTTTCAGAAAATAAGAAAAGAAAGTAGCTACGAGGTGCCATTTTAACCCTTTCGGTGCGGGTGACGTTCTGGAACGTCCTGGCAATTTACAGCAATTTGCAGGCTATAAAAGCCTGTAGAAGCCGTAGAAATTGAGTGTCAGTGGGCGGGAGCGTGAGGGGTCTACCTCCGACCCTCAGAGCAGCCAGCGGCTCACTGAGGTAGACTGTGTCTCGCGCGGGTCTCTCCCTGCCTCTCACAACACTATTGCCGAGCGAGCGAGTGCTAATAAATAGCGGGTTTCCTGCGTTTCTATGGCACCGCTGCGGGTGAACCAGGCCACCTACGAGGCCCGTTCTGGTCTCATTTTGAAGCTATTTTTGCCTAGTTTTCGGCAGAATACAGGTAATTTAATGCAGATGCTTTATTAATCATTCAGGAGTGCCTGAATATGCCCTAAATAGCCCAAAACACCCCGCAGAGAAAGGGTTAAAGGCTTATCCCTCAATGCCTTCACCTGACCTGATAAGAGAAAGTGCTAAAACATGGCCTATAATAAATATGTCGGCACTTAATTAAGTAGGCCTACAGTATCATAAATATTTACCCAAATAAACTCATTCAGAAATACCGCCAAATCGAGTGGCTTTGGGTATATTTGGGTAAGTGCTCTAACATTCGTTGTTATTGGCGCACTCTCCTATCCAAACGTATAATTAAATCCCTCTGAAAATGTCCGAAAAAGTGGACTGTGAAGATAGAAACATTCACTACATTACCTAACTACTGCTGCCAGCCAGCTACTGAATGGGAGGTGTGTGATATGACGCATACAAGAGCTTATCACTAACAGCTGCAACTTCACTGTGTCAGTTATTAAAATGTTTATCTTATCATATTAATCTTAATCAGGATATAATATAATATAATATAATAATATAATATCAGTGTATGTCTATTTTTAGTTGAATTTTGTAAAAAAAAAAAACAGATAGACTTGTCCGCAAGTGTACCTGTCAGCATGTACCGCTCCGCCCTAGCAGATTAGTACCTTACCGCACGCCAGTGTAGGGCGGGAGGTTACTAAATACATCATCATCATGTACGATACCGCCCTTGCAGATTGGACCGCACCGCTCATGAGTCTGGATCAAGTCTTACGTAAATGTAAAATAAAATATATAGCTATAGCCTTGTATTTCGTGATTGTATCTATAACCTTGTATGTATGTTGCCTTTTTCCAGAGGATCTACTGTAAGAAACTGTAAGAAATGTATGGCCATGTCAGTTAATTAACAAAATATCTATCAATTATCAATTCGCCAATTTAATTAAATAACCTATATATCTTATGTCTAGCCTAATTTTATCACTCATATAGACTAATTATAATACAAAAACAAAATTTACCATGGGTTTTTGAGACACAGCTGATTTGTTAGTTTACTTAATTGGGCAAGGAATGAAACTATAGTGAAATGCTGGGTGTGAAGGGAATTTCTCTGTCCCCAGGCCCACTTAGGGTCAACCTTTCCTGGTGCCTGGCACGGGGCTCGAACCTCTGAAGGGAGTTTAACCCTCCTAAAAAAAACACAGGTTTTGAGATGCCTTGGGTGGGGTTCGAACCCTGGTTAGTGACCATGACCATCATAGGTCAACCAGGCCCGCGCGCTAACCCACTGTACTACCACGGATGTACAAAAGTATAGTAACCTTAGTCCGATTTGTAAGAACCAGGTGATAGTCTCGTGGTGATTCACGTGATGAGTTTATTGGACTTCCCATCAACGACTATTTTACACTATACCTGACGTCAACTCGGGTAGTACATTACGATAGGGAGCTTTAAGATAAAATTGGATAAGCATATGGACGAGAAGGGTTGGGTGTGAAGGGGGATCAGCAGGGTTGGGCCAATCAGCGCTCTGCAGACCCCCGTAATCCTGCGTTAATCTCTAACCGTTTTGGTAAGATGATCCTCAGGGTATTAGAGTGTTGAGCCTATAATTGGGCTTTGTAATTGGGGTTGTGTGGGACAGGGATCTGCCTTGCTTAGGCCAATCGGCTTTCTGCAGACTCCCATTTTTTTATGTTCTTATGTTCTTATTATTGGGATTGCGGGATATTTTCGAGGGCATTACATATAGCCTATAGACATGCAATGGGGGGGGGGGGTCTTAGCCCCCCAAAGCAAGGGCTCAGCGAGTCAGCCCTCCAAAATTGCATACCCCAAAAGTAATAAAAAAGTAAAAATAGGCATAGACTACAGTAGTCTATGAAATTAGTAATATAGCCCCCCCCCCCAATCCAAATATTATTCATATATCCATATGAAGTACGTTAAATACGATATTTTTTTTACAGATAATGTGAATATGTAGCCTAATCACAATTTACGTAAACCTATGGCTCAAATCATTATAGTAATAATAAAAATAGTTTCCCCTATACTTTCACCAAGCTTGGTTTTCTTTAAACAGTTTTATTTATTGCAAATATAAATGCAAGATTGTGTTGTTTTTATCATACTCATTTTTATATTGTATAATATAAAATTGGTTTATGCAGTCTAGAAATATAAAGATCTAGGCTATTAATATTATATTATTATGCATTTTCGAATGTTCGGATAATCGGATTTATTTGTTTACGTTCTTGAGAAGTGGCTGACTGTGGCTGTGTTGTTTTCGGTTTTATTTGAATGTATCGATTTCATTGGCTGTATTACGTTCCTATGTGCATTGATACTACTAATAGAACACTACCGGTATATTGCTAGCCACTTTACCTATGCATTTTATATCTAGGCTATACAACAGACAGTTAAAAGTGATTAGCCTAGCCTAGTTGGTTCAATCAGAGCTGAATATGTTTTCCCTTTTATGTTATCCTAATCCTATAATTAACTAACCTTTGTGGATACCAGCCACTCAAGTGATGAAAAGGTCATCTGAAAATTGTCAGAGACAAGGTGACTTGAGGAAATTCTTTGGCACCCGCACCTCCAAAGATGAGTGCCAAGAAAAAAAAGTGTCTGTTGTTGTTTCAACCCCAGAAAACCCCCAAGCTGAACCCACCCAGTGACCCAGACATGTGTAAGTAGCCCTAAATCAAGCTGTTCCAGTGGTAATTTTATGAAGCTTAGGCCTAGGCCAGGTTTATTATTTCTGTAGGCCTAGACTGTAATGACTTATTTTTATATTCCTAGGCAGCTAGGCTAGGCCTAGGCAGCTAGGCTAGGCCTAGGCTAAAGGCTACCCTGTTTCTTTTCAACTGACGGTAAATTGACCACTTGCCAGTTTTGGTCTAGCCTATAAGGAAGTTGGAGCTGTAGGTACCGTATCAATATTTAGCAGAATTACCAGCTAAAGTATGGTCTTATTACATTTATTAATATGTAGCCTAGCCTATAGCCTAGCCAAATTGATCATACTTTTAATCCATCGGAAACCCACATTAGGCTAGCCTATTATTGCATTTATCTTTAATATCGATGTTCACGGCTCCAACTTCCTTATAGCCTGAAACTCGCAAGTGGTCAATTGGAAAGTTCCCATCAAGATTTCTCAGTTAGAGTTAGCCTATTAGGCCTATAAAGATTTTATAGTGAAATATGGAGTTAATTAGGCTAGCCTAGGGCCTATATAAAATTGGTCTTAATGACTAATATGATGCAGAGATCACCTAAGCTAGTAGGCTTGTTTCATATTGTTTCCAATAGGCTAAGTATCGATAAATTAGCTGCTAAGGGATTCAATTTACCGTCAGATGAAATGAAACTGTATACGGGCTAGTTACAGATACTGTATATATACCGGTATGCCTAAAGGTACACTGTCAATGTGGGTAAGTAGGCAGCAGGCTAAAAAAACTAACCTTGGTTTTATTTAATTATTTTCCAAAGTTAGCCTATTAAGTCGTCTAATTACACAGTTGGACGGGTTTGGTAAGGTTACTTTAAATGACTGAAAGACCATTCACCAACATATGCATAGGCCTAACCTAAAACTGCATCTGGAAAATTGATGATTTTGGTAACTTAGGTTATCACTTGATGTATCATACTAGCCTATCCATTCTTCTTTATTTTGATGATGGGCTGGTATTTTTATGAAATTTATGACTCCCTCCTTATGCTCTGGGCAGCGGGGTAACCTGTTTCACATAATACGGTAAAAATTGAAGAGACCCCAGACAGCGTTTTTACCAGTTAATTTTAGTTTTTTGTTTATTTTTCTTTGATATAGGCTACAGTGTTGTTTAATGCCGAGGACCATCGCATTTTAGTATTTTCAACATTAGCCTAACCTAACCTAACTTAACCTAACCGAAAACTAACCGACGGTCTAAACCCAGCTCACGTTCCCTGTTTATGGGTGCGCAACGGTCTAAACCCAGCTCACGTTCCCTGTTTATGGGTACGCGACGGTCTAAACCCAGCTCACGTTCCCTGTTTATCGGTGAACAATCCAACAGTTTCTCGTATTTCACTTATAGTGAATTTGCGACGGTAGGCTAATTACATGTACACCAACATAATGAAACTTCTAGAACACTGATAATTATCGTTGGGGCTCGTATCCGGGTTGTCTTAAATTTTAACCCATAATAGTTTAGTTATGATGTTATCATTAGGTGATTTTATGAACTTTAAGAAGGAATTATATCTATAGGCCTAATGGGGTAAGAATTATCTCTTATGACTCCCCAAGATTATCGATTGAAGCTTCGAGATGTTGGGTGCTTCATATGTGTAGCACTAGGCTTTTTTTTTTTTTTTTTTTTTTCTCTCAACCTCGGGACTAGGCTGTTCAGTAGTAAGCCTGTAACTATACTATTACCGTAAACCCTCGCTAACTCGGACTAATGGGGGGGAGACCACTTCCGAGATGTCCGAGGTCCGACTTAAGAGAGGGAAAATTACGAATTATAAGAGGAAAGTCCGCGTCCGAGAAAATTGAGATAATTTTTGTTTTTTTTTAATGTGAAATTCATCATATTAATGACAAATATGAACCTTATTATGTTTTCAGGGACAGTACAGTACATAGTAATTAATATTAACACAATAATTAAAAAGGCACAGGCTTCAATTCATCCTAAAATCACTTAAAACCGAGTGAGAGAACATTGTAAACCGGACACAAATCCCGCCCAACTCGGAATTTTCCGAGATATACAGGGACATTTCCGAGAGGCCTATGCCATTCCGAGAAGTGCGGGGTTCCGAATAAAAAAAATCTGAGTTAGCGGGGGTTTACCGTACCGGTACTGTATAAGCATACACTCTCTGATTATAAGGCCCCAAGATTATCGATTGAAGTTTCGAGATGTTGGGTGCTTCATTTGTGTCGCACTAGAATCACTAGATGACTAGATGGTCTCAATTGTGATTCAAGGTGTTGGTTGGTTCCTTTCTGCCACGCTAGATGATGACACCTTATTTATACACGTCACTTGATCGATTGTAAGTAAGCATGATATTCAAATGTCAAGAATAAGCTGCATAATTTGTAATTTTTATTATGGCCAAATATACATACCGGTACTTATGACGAATCTATTGCTAAGCTACAAACACACCAGATAACTGTAATACTGTACTAAGATTTATGTTTATACGAAGAATTAATTAATACATTTGTATTGACTGACTGACTGATGGCTAGAGTAAAGACATACGGTAATACTGACTAATAATAGATTGGAGGAATCTGGAACTTGTTTTTGTATGGAAGACTTATTGGAGGGGATTGGGAGGTGGGATAATAGGTGAAGAATAGCTACCGGTATCTATCTACTTACTGTACTCAGGCCCATTTCCCACTTTTCTAAAAAAAAAAAAAAAATCTGTGGGTGGCTGACTCAAAGAATAGCTAGAAGTTAGAAATACAGTTAGAGAGTATATAACAGATTCTGGGCTTGTAGGCATCACTGATAATTTGTACCGACTCACTGTAACTGACCACTTGCTAGTTTCTGGCTGTAAGAAGTTAGTCATGTAGTGTACAGTCGGCCTAACAAGTGATGTCTCGGCACCAAGTATATTTCGATCAATAATTGGTATCAGCAATGTCTAAAACTTGATTTATTCGTTTCAAGTGAAATATACAAGCATGTGCCTCCACTTACCCACCCTATTCAACAGCTGACAGACATTAATACAGCACAGAGTGAGACAAATGTAATGACAGCCGAGACATGACTTATTAGCGTCACTGTACCTCGATATCTAGCAGATATACAACAGTCATATGAGTTTGTCATCGATAGAAAGTTTCCCCAATGGAAATACGCCTAATGGCCTTATTGGGCTATCCTTAGTTGGAATTATGCAAGGCTGGTACATGTCATATTTGTAACATACTATGTGGTACCAACTCTGTAAATTGCTAACTGAATAAATATTATTATTATTATTATTATTATTATTATTATTATTATTATTATTATTATTAGGCCTATTATTATTATTATCTGTAGGCTATATATATAGTACCGGTATAGGCCTATGCACTACGATCGCATTTTAGCTGGTAATTCTGTTACATTAACCCATGAACTGCTAGAACATGTGCAAAATAAAAGGCCAAGTTGAGGGAGGGAGGGGGAGTGAGGTATAAAGAGGGGAAGGAGTGGAAGATGTGGTATGGAAGGATGCCACTAGTTTCTATGTGTCACCCAAATTTCAGACATTTCTTGGTACTGGCATGGTTTTTGAAGGGTTATTTTTCCACGTTTAAATACCATACGAGAGGCCCTTCGTAGTCCATGGGTTGTTGTTGCTGTTCCTCAGGCTGTCTGGCCGAGCAGCCCCAAGGTCCCGAGCAAGGCCAAGGCCATAACCGAGCGCCCCCACAGAACCCTCCCAGCTTACCACCAATAATGCCCAGGTGACCGAAGCCACTCAAAGGCGGGGAGCTGAGGAGGGTGCGGAAACGCCCGGGAAACAAAAGCCCCACCCAAGGCCCTGTGC
This sequence comes from Paralithodes platypus, assembly GCA_032716605.1. Classification (NCBI taxonomy): domain Eukaryota; kingdom Metazoa; phylum Arthropoda; class Malacostraca; order Decapoda; family Lithodidae; genus Paralithodes; species Paralithodes platypus. The sequence continues at coordinate 90,954,927 of CM064513.1, forward strand.
CCCTCAGCAATTATAAAGGGAAAGTTGAGGGGCAAAGGAAAAATGTGATGCTTTGGCTCCCAATCTGCCAGGGTTGGCAGTAGGGAGGTCAATCCACGGAAAAGACGCCGTCACTTGAGATCTAGAAAATATATATATAAGTAAAAGGAACAGTCAGAGTAAGCTATGGGTATGGCAGAGAATGCTCAACTCTCATTCTGATATACCAGCCCATCACCATGGGTTAATATCTACGGTTTCAACTTCCTTATAGCCCAAAACTCTAAAGTGGTCAATTATCTCTCCCTACCCGATTATATGATATATTTAATGCTGGATAGGCATACGGTAGTTTGTGTGGAGTGAAAATTTGAGAGTGCTGTGAGTACAACAGTAGCAAACTAAACCCACATTGAAATCAGTAATTACTGTAAAGACACGATAGTTATGGCTATCTTGAGCCCTTTTCTGCTGTGTCTAATTTTAAGTTCAAATTGACTCAACGTGGTCCACTACATAATTATCAAAATTGCCTAACATTTAGCCTAATTGAAAGATAGGTAAGTTAGCCGACTCAGTAAAAACTACCAAGTACAGTATGTCATAATATGTAAAATAGTAATAAGTGTATTGAAAAACATAATCATAAAACGGCATTCTTAAAAACCTTTCAACAGTGTTTCACTAAAATTAAGCGTATACTAATTGGACTGGTCCAATTGTGAAAGAAAGTCTACCCTACTCCATCTTTACTCTATTGAGCTTAGGTGTGATTTGCGTCAATTCTGGCATATTTCAAATATTTTCTAATCCAGAGTGAAATTAATATTATACTGTAGTTTACCATAAGCTGCTGGAGTTTTCTATAGACCGTGCATGGAAAAGGACTATTTTTAGATGGATAACTTAGCTAGGTTTTTACAGCTGTCATAGTTTTTCAGGATGCCTACTAACTGGCAACCAAGGGCCTCCGAATATGCTCTCAGACACTCAAATTATTTATTGACAAGCAAATCTGTAGCATTATTGTGTTGACATATAAACTGTAACGTAACCTATAGTCTAGCCTACCGGTATTTGGTCATTATTGAGTTAACCCATTAAACGCGAAAATACCCTAGGGGCAAGGGTACTTATTTGTGAATTTCTAGCCTTGGATTCTGACAGAATTAGTTAAATTTACGATATAGAGCATTATTTGTTTTCAATATGCTTTTATTTTACATATATGATGTATATAATTATGAACCTTCAAGAGTGCTAAAATAAGTTGGAAAAGCATTTGGGTGGTGAAAAACTTATATATTGGCCACCCGGTCATAATCTCAGGCGAGAGTGAGCAACAGGCAACCCTCCCCTCTTGCTGTCTGTGAGGTAACTGAGGCGAGCGGGCGGTGTCTGGGTGTTATATAACGATCTTTTATGCAACCCACTTGTGCTACATTATCGCGGAGAGAAAAATAACCGATAAATGATGAAAATAAGAGGAAAAATAGGTGATAATTGAGGAGGGGGGAATAAGGTGGGGAAGAAGGGGAAGGGGGTGGGTGAGAAACACATGGATGAGTACTAGAGGGGAATTATTACACCAAGAGACAAATTCCTTTGTTTTGATAGCCCCTGGGATGTTTTGGAAGGCTTTTTTTATGGTCTTGCTTCCATGAGGCCTATCGCGTTCCCTATGGTAAGCCTTCCGTGAGGCCTATCGCGTTTGACGGGTTAATGTATGAACTGTCTCGTGAATTTCATCATTGTTGTGTGCATGTATTTACCGTCTAGTGTCGTTAGTTATTTGTGTGTTCATGTATATACTGTAGGCCTATAGTGAATTTTGTCATTGATGTGTTCATGTATAAACTGTCTAGGCCTAGTTGTTGTTGTTGTTGTTGTTGTTGTTGTTGTTCCTTTTCCTTAAGCTGCCTGGCCGAACAGCCCTGAGTCCCTGAGAAAGGCCAAGGCCACAACCGAGCGCCCCCACAGAACCCTCCCTGCCGACCACAATAAAGCCTGGGTGACCGAAGCCACTCCATGGCGGGGAGCTGAGGAGGGCGCGGAAACGCCCGGGAAACCAAAGCCCCACCCAGGGTCCTGTGCCCCTCAGCAATTATGAAGAGAAAGTTGAGGGGCAAAGGAAAGGTGTGACGCTCTGGCTTCCAATCTTGGTAGATTAGGAGGTCAATCCACGCAAGAGACGCCGTCACTTGAGATCTAGAAAATATATAAGTAAAAGGAACAGAGTAAGCTATGGGTATGGCAGAGATCGCTCAGTTCTCACTCTGATAGACCAGCCCATCACCATTGTCTAGGCCTAGTATATTTTGTCACCGTTGTGTTTTTGCATACCGGTATTTGATAATGCAGCCGAGACTAATGTAATATTGAACCTTACTGTACCGGTAATTGGGGCATTAGGCCTACTGGTATTGCCCTGTCTGACTGTATAGGCTATTATTTAAATTGTTCACATTAGGTAGGCTATAAACTAATTACCATTTTCCTACTTTAAATGATTATTCAGTATACTATAACTCCAGCATACACACACACACACACACACACACATTTTTTTTTTTAAAGAAAAAAAAAAAAAAAAAAAAAAAGAGGTGCCACCCCTTTCCTATTCTTAAGTAAGCCATTTTAGATTTACAGAAGAGTGACCATTACTTGCATTACTGCATGTCCACAAACATTTCAGTAATGTAAGCATGTTTCCTTCTATTTTTTTACACACACACACACACACACACACACACACACACACACACACACACACACACACACACACACACACACATTAGATGAAGAGATGTTAGCAAAAATAATAGGGACAATAATACGACCAAGACTGGAGTATGCAGCAGTGGTGTGGTCTCCACACCTTATAAAACATAATAACAAACTGGAAAGAGTTCAGAGAGTTGCCACTAAGATGATAGCTAGCCTTAGAGACCTACCTTATGAGGAGAGATTGGAGAGGCTAAAGCTGCCAACGCTGAGGGAGAGGAGAGAGAGAGGTGACATGATCATGATGTTTAAGTGTGTGAAAGGTTTTGAGAAGATCGACAAGGGAGATTTTGTGGTGAGGGACGAGGGAAGAACCAGGGGTCATGATTGTAAGTTGAGGAAAGTTATATGTAAGTCTGATGTAAGAAAGTTCAGCTTCCCGTATAGAAGCATTGAGTGTTGGAATAAGTTGGATGGGGAGGTGGTGGGAGCAAGAAATATCCAAACTTTTAAAGCAAAATTGGATAAATGTAGAGAGAGAGACAGGACAACACGAGCTTAGGCTCAAATCCTGTATACTACAATTAGGTGAGTACAATTAGGTGAGTACACACACACACACACACACACACACACACAGCCCGTAGCCTAGTAGGTAGAGCTCTCGTCTCACACACGAGGGGTCGGGGGTTCAATCCCCGGCCGGGCGGAGACAAATTGGGCTTGTCTCCTTTCATGTGTTAGCCTCAGTTCACCTAGCTGTAAATAGGTACCTGGAATAAGTGGACGACGTTGTGACGTCCCATCTGGGGTTGGCAAAAATGGTACAAGGCGAGATTGGTATCATATGGTTCACCTAAGCTGATGGCTACCTAAGCCTTCGGGCGAGACGGTACCGTCTATAGTGAGAATGGTACCATACAGATCCACCCTAAGCCTTCGTTTTCGATGTCGCCAATTGGCTAAAATACAGACTACACACACATCCACAGCCATTCCAACAATACATAAAACACTTAACATGCATTTCACGCAATACATTCCCAGTTAAGGAGGCGCGATAATAATGAGCTTAGCTCGCATTGCGTGGATTCCCCTTGACGAACAAGTAACTGAGTAACCCTAAGTACAACTTTAAATTAATTATTATGCTAGAAGAGGGTGCCGGTGCCAATTTAAAAATAAAGTTTTATATAGTCAAAGCGCAAGACTATCGATTACACTATTGCAGTTCTTAGACTATTATAAAACCCGATACTGTGATATAGTTGTTGTTCCCCAGGCTGTCTAGCCGAACAGCCCCAAGGTCTCGAGCAAGGCCAAGGCCATAAACGAGCGCCCCCACAAAACCCTCCCTGCTTACCACTAACAAAGCCCGGGTGACCGAAGCCACTCCAAGGCAGGGAGCTGAGGAGGGCGAGGAAACGCCCGGGAAACTGTGATATAGTGGTCTATAATGCTTCACTATATGAATCACGGTGCACAATAATAGTGTACGGTACATTAGGATATATATTAATAGCTTACATAGCCTACAGGGATGTGTCCACCCCATTGAGGATATGGGGACAGTGGGATCAAGAACGATAGATAGCTTTAAGATAAACTTAGATAGACATATGGACGAAATGGGTTGGGTGTGAGGGGGATCTGCCTGATGTGGGCTAATCGGCTCTCTGCAGACTTATGATGACCTCTGACCGTTTTGGTGAGGTCGGTCCTCATGATGTTAGTGAGTTGGGCCTATAATTAGGCCTTTTAACTAGGGTTGGGTGTGAGAGGGATCTGCTTTGTGTGGGCCAATCGGCTTTCTGCAGACTCCCATTTTATTATGTTCTTAAATGCGTCTAACAATAAGTAGATTGATAACGATCGGTAAAATACCAAGCATGAGAGTATAATGTACAGTATGTTAATGCACTATAGTCTATTCAACATAAATACCAAGCATGAGAGTATAATGTACAGTATGTTAATGCACTATAGTCTATTCAACATAAATAAGCCAGACATTTGAACCCCTAAGCTCTTACTACTCAACAAATATTAGGCAATCAAGCTGACATTTATATCATCTGGACAGGTTTAACTAGATAATAGGTGTGGATATTATTCACCTTGTTTACTGTTACCCTTTACATTTATATCATCTGGACAGGTTTAACTAGATAATAGGTGTGGATATTATTCACCCTGTTTACTCTTACCCTTTACATTTATATCATCTGGACAGGTTTAACTAGATAATAGGTGTGGATATTATTCACCCTGTTTACTGTTACCCTTTACATTTATATCATCTGGACAGGTTTAACTAGATAATAGGTGTGGATATTATTCACCCTGTTTACTCTTACCCTTTACATTTATATCATCTGGACAGGTTTAACTTGATAATAGGTGTGGATATTATTCACCCTGTTTACTCTTACCCTTTACATTTATATCATCTGGACAGGTTTAACTAGATAATAGGTGTGGATATTATTCACCTTGTTTACTGTTACCCTTTACATTTATATCATCTGGACAGGTTTAACTAGATAATAGGTGTGGATATTATTCACCCTGTTTACTCTTACCCTTTACATTTATATCATCTGGACAGGTTTAACTTGATAATAGGTGTGGATATTATTCACCCTGTTTACTCTTACCCTTTACATTTATATCATCTGGACAGGTTTAACTAGATAATAGGTGTGGATATTATTCACCCTGTTTACTGTTACCCTTTACATTTATATCATCTGGACAGGTTTAACTAGATAATAGGTGTGGATATTATTCACCCTGTTTACTCTTACCCTTTACATTTATATCATCTGGACAGGTTTAACTAGATAATAGGTGTGGATATTATTCACCCTGTTTACTCTTACCCTTTACATTTATATCATCTGGACAGGTTTAACTTGATAATAGGTGTGGATATTATTCACCCTGTTTACTCTTACCCTTTACATTTATATCATCTGGACAGGTTTAACTAGATAATAGGTGTGGATATTATTCACCCTGTTTACTCTTACCCTTTACATTTATATCATCTGGACAGGTTTAACTAGATAATAGGTGGATATTATTCACCCTGTTTACTCTTACCCTTTACATTTATATCATCTGGACAGGTTTAACTTGATAATAGGTGTGGATATTATTCACCCTGTTTACTCTTACCCTTTACATTTATATCATCTGGACAGGTTTAACTAGATAATAGGTGTGGATATTATTCACCCTGTTTACTCTTACCCTTTACATTTATATCATCTGGACAGGTTTAACTAGATAATAGGTGTGGATATTATTCACCCTGTTTACTCTTACCCTTTACATTTATATCATCTGGACAGGTTTAACTTGATAATAGGTGTGGATATTATTCACCCTGTTTACTGTTACCCTTTACATTTATATCATCTGGACAGGTTTAACTAGATAATAGGTGTGGATATTATTCACCCTGTTTACTCTTACCCTTTACATTTATATCATCTGGACAGGTTTAACTTGATAATAGGTGTGGATATTATTCACCCTGTTTACTGTTACCCTTTACATTTATATCATCTGGACAGGTTTAACTAGATAATAGGTGTGGATATTATTCACCCTGTTTACTCTTACCCTTTACATTTATATCATCTGGACAGGTTTAACTAGATAATAGGTGTGGATATTATTCACCTTGTTTACTGTTACCCTTTACATTTATATCATCTGGACAGGTTTAACTAGATAATAGGTGTGTATATTATTCACCCTGTTTACTCTTACCCTTTACATTTATATCATCTGGACAGGTTTAACTAGATAATAGGTGTGGATATTATTCACCCTGTTTACTCTTACCCTTTCGGGATACATTAGGTTAAAGGTCAAGATTTTGTGCTGAGTTATAGTTAATAGTATAGTATTATATAGTGCCTATAGTATTAATAGTATTGTTTATGTACAATGTGCTCTAAAAGTAATAATACATTACATTTAATTAATAATAGGACGGTCAATGAATCATAATAAGCTCACTGAAATTAAGATAGGCTAATATATATTGCCTAGTGAGCTTTTGTGTCATTTAGGTGTCTATTTTTTCCTGGCGAGCAATAGCGAGCCTGACATTTTTTAACTAAACGGCCTTCGGCCGGGAAATTTTTCTATCGAAAAATCTACAAATTTATCTTGAAAGGGGAGACTAAGTTTTTTTTTATTTAAAAGCTTGATGGAAGTCTAGCGAGGAAACAAAAAAATATAATAATAGATAAATATATAGACCAATAAACAAGCACTACCCCCTTAAGTATTAACCCTCACGGTATACCATAACGCATGTGGTAATTATATTCCAGGGCTACTGATAGACGGTCTGAGGAAGTGTAGAAAGAGTCGGTGTGGCTTTAACCCTCTCAGTACCAGGGACGTCCTTTTTTATCGTATTCTGGCAAGAAGGTATAAATATCATTTCTCATTGAGGATAGAAAGGCATATCATTTAATCTAGGGTAAATCACTATCTATATAGCCTACGCAGTTTGATTTCATAAGCTATAGTCTGCTTCTTTTTAACTGACGGTAAATTGCAAAGTTCCCATCAAGATTTCTCCGATATTTTGAAGATTTTGTAGTGAAATATGGCGCTAATTACCGTATATAAACTTGGTAATATGATGTACGGTAGCGACATAGTAGTTTAATTTTTTCCCTATTAAGTATCGATAAATTAGCTGCTAAGGGATTCAATTTACCGTCAGATGAAATTAAACTATAGTTTTATACCATTGATATTTTTACAGTTTAAAATTAGTTACAAGTGTGGGTATAGGCCTGATGCGAACAATTCTGGCACCGCACCGCACAGCACCATATGACCCGACACTTGCACGGCTTGGTGACCCGTTCCAGCGAAGTGTGGTGACCCCGCCCACAACACAGGTCACCACAGTTCCCCCCCGCTTGGCACTCCCGCCCACCCGTTCCACCCCACCACTTAGAGAGGCGGCAGAAGTTGGGTGAATGCTCGAGGTACACTAGTCGACCCGGCTCCCCAACGGCCGAGTGATGGTGGCTTCTGGTTCGCTGCGTTTGTTTACCCAGCGCCTTAGTGTCGCTTCTATGTCGCTGGATGTTGTTATTAGTTGGCTGTCTCTTGTTGTATCTTATCTTGACCTCGTGTGTTCCTGCGTCCTGTCTATATCCTCGTCCGGGGTGAATCCTGAGCTCCCCCCAGTTAGTGTTAATCTTTGGGTTCTGACGGCTGTTGGCATCCAAGGTCGGTTTACGTTTTCTATACTTGCCGTGTCGCCGCCTTCGTCGCCGCCTCTGGAAACAATAATTTAAATACAGTAGCCTATAAATCAGAGACCACATGTTTAATTCAAGAATTTTAGGTCTCTCTCTCTCTGTATATATATATTTACACACACACACACACACACACACACACACACACACACACACACACACACACACACACACACACACACACACACACACACACACACACACACACACACACACACACACACACACACACACACACACACACACACACACACACACACACACACACACACACACACACACACACACACTTTGTTTCCTAAACAACCAATTGGCATCCAATTATGTAGATTATATTCATTTGTCTATGCAAAGAAATTGACTTTGTGGATGCAGTCCTAAAGAGAGACGGATAATATTGAGGAAGACGTTAAAGTAACAGTCTGAAGAGAAATACAGCAGTGAGAGGAAAACAAACACACAACAAACAACATACTTGAACAGCATTGGTGGTGGTGGCTGTGGTGGCGGAGTGGAGGAGGTTGAGGATGGTGGAGGCAGTGGTGGAGAAGGGAGGTAGCTGCACCCAACAGGTCTGGACGCTACAGGAACCAGACACACCGTGACACTTACACACTCGGCCCGAACCTTCTATCACCGTCTGGAATGTAGTGGCCGAGTAAATATTCCGGCGATTTTGCACACTTGGCTCCATGATATGCCTATTAACACACACACACACACACACACACACACACACACACACACACACACACACACACACACACACACACACACACACACACACACACACCGTAGCCTAGTAGGTAGAGCTCTCGTCTCACACACGAGGGGTCGGGGGTTCAATCCCCGGCCGGGCGGAGACAAATTGGGCTTGTCTCCTTTCATGTGTTAGCCTCAGTTCACCTAGCTGTAAATAGGTACCTGGAATAAGTGGACGACGTTGTGACGTCCCATCTGGGGTTGGCAAAAATGGTACAAGGCGAGATGGGTATCATATGGTTCACCTAAGCTGATGGCTACCTAAGCCTTCGGGCGAGACGGTACCGTCTATAGTGAGAATGGTACCATACAGATCCACCCTAATCCTTCGTTTCCGATGTCGCCAATTGGCTAAAATACAGACTACACACACATCCACAGCCATTCCAACAGTACATAAAACACTTAACATGCATTTCACGCAATACATTCCCAGTTAAGGAGGCGCGATAATAATGAGCTTAGCTCGCATTGCGTGGATTCCCCTTGACGAACAAGACGTAACTGAGAGTAACACATACATACATACCGGTACTATCTTCCCTCGCGCACACACACACACACACACACACACACACACACACACACACACACACACACACACACACACACACACACACACACTATCTTCCCTCGCACACACACGCACATACACTATCTTCCCTCATACACACACATACGCTATCTTCCCTCATACACACACATACGCTATCTTCCCTCGCGCACACACACACACACACGCACGCACGCACACACACACACACACACACACACACACACACACACACACACACACACACACACACACACACACACACACACACACACACACACACACACTATTAATCTGATAACTATAGTACTGTATAAGAAATTCAACCAAGAGCACTTAACAAATCCTTAATAAACCGTCAATATTTACCTTGATGCCAACACGAGCATTGTGAATATCAATCTGTGCCTTGAAATCTCTGCTTGTGGAATAGGGCGTGATTTTCTGTAGATTTGTCCTCTTCTTTCTCTTCTTGGTCCCGCCAGTGAAAAATCTCTCGGCTAATCTGTAAGAGGAAACCATTAATAATTTTCATTTACCATAATTAGGCTATCATTCTTTATTGGTGTATTAACCCCTCTTTGGCGGGGCTCGACTTAAGGCGGTCTAGAAAACCAAGGACTGTGTGGCGGGGCCCGCCTTAAGTCGGTAGCAATTTTGAGCACATAATTGGCTCTGAGAGAGAGACGAGCAGCGGGAGGAGCGTAGGTTGGCTCTGACCGTTCGGCACGGCTCCCGCGCCGCGACTGCCCTCCCCTCCACACACATCCACACCCATTGCCTCGCTACACAGGGAATTATGTAAGGAAATTACCGTATTTTAGCGATTTTTCCTTCGTGTTGCACGATCGTTGCAAGAGAACGCGTGGTCGTAGAAGGATGGTTCTGGTGTCATTGGAAAGCTCAATTATCGCCCTTTCACGGATACATAATTGTATTACGCTCTGGCTCTTGTTTATGCATGAAAAAGAGCACGGAAATAAGCTCGTTTAGGGTAAAACTACCCGCTTGGCAGGTAGTAGAAGTTACCGACCTAGCCGCTCCTTGAGTGTTAAAGGGGTAGGTAGTGGCTTTTTCTGGATCCCCTTCTCCCTCATGTTTAGTATATTAGTTTGGAGATTTTGAGACCTTTTGCCCAATTTCGTTGTCAATATCAAGACCTTTCGTGCCATTTAGATATTGATTTTGTCCTGGTGAGCGATAGTGAGCCTGTAATTTTGGAAGGACCAGCCAGCCGGGAAATTTTTCTACCGAAAAATGTACAAATTTATCTAGAAGGGGATCTAATCAATGTGTTTTTTAAGTTTGATGGTCTAGGGAGGAAACTAGAAAGATAACAAAAAGATACATAAATGAAGAAGTATATAAGCCCATCCCACTTTAACCCCTACTGTACCAGAGGGTATTACCATAAATGTACCCTCCAGTACCAGGCAATATGGCAAGAATGGCTTCAGAGTCGATAGAGAACACCCTTCCACCTCAAAAGTTGGAGGAATACTGAGCCAGCCAGCCTGAGGGAGATTGGATATAAGCTGAGAAGTGTTGCCAACGTCTAACAACAGTGCGTACAAGTCATGGTACCAGTTACCGCTCGATACGGGCAGTTACAGGGACCGCATACTACTGACGGCGATCTTCCGTCGCTGGTACAGGCGAGTGACTTTTTTACTGACAGCGATTCGCCGTCGCTGGTACAGTACGGATTAATCTGTCCACCCACCTTGCTCCATATCTGGTGTTGTCGCCACAGCCTCCCCAGCGCCAGGCCCTAAGCCGCTCCTCTGGTCTTGTGTCCCCGGCAGTGTCACAGGAACAGTGTGGTAGCCTCCCTAGGGCGCACCAACGGGACACCACGTGGGCTACTGACGCGGCCGAGAGAGACTGCAGGAACGCTGTCTCCGGGTAGGCTGGAAAACGTAAAATTGGAATTGATGTATGTGTATTACTGTTTCTACATTATATAGACCGGTAAACATTAAAGTATATAGACATACACATTAACTGGCATTGTGTCCAAACCATGTGCTGGCCATTGTGACGTCATCAGTAGCCCTCCCTGTGTCATTGAAGTAGGATCTTTTCATGCTGAGAAGGGCTTGAAGATCTTTGGCTTGTATATTTACAGTAAGTTGGGGGATAACTCTTTTATTAATATAGCTTCTAAGATAGGCAATATTCTTTGATCTTGATTAATTGCTTATATTTCTGTGTTCTCAACCAAGATCTCTCTCTTCAAGGTCGCATTTTGTTCGTCTCTGTGATGGTTTTTAGGGGTTCCTGAAGATAAATGGTAAGACAGACGACATGATAACTTCATGGTTGTCATGCCATTATAGGTAGAAGGTTGGGTTGCACAGTTCCCATATTTACAGGTGTAGCCTACCTATAGATGACATGATATTTTTTTAAGATCACTGTCGGTCTGCCTGGTATTATTCTTCAGTAGGAGATTAGAGGTCTTCTTGTTCTGATAGTAAATAATTAGGTTGATTTTAGCATTGGCTTCAGTAGGTTGGATGTTCCTTTTGATGATCTGTTGTATAAGTCTTTTTATCATTATAGGCCGTTGAGAAGAAGGATTTATAATAAATATTGATACAATTTTCGGCAGTGGAGTCTGGGTTGTTACTTGTTAGAAAAACCTCCATTGTTGTACCATCTGTCGATGATTTTCTTAGTAACTCTCGATATCCTTATTTGCAAAGCCATTGTTTATTAGGATCTGAGAGACTCTTTGTATGTCTGTATGTACTGCCTGCCACTTATTACAGTGGCTAAGTGCTCTTCTTATGTATGCTTGCTTTTTGTGGGCAAACTGTTTTATATGTGTTCTTCTCCTGTCACCTCTTTTTCCTTTCTTGTGTCTCTTGCTGATCCTCCCTACCCCTTGTGGGAGTAAGGGCTGGCTACTGACTGACTGGCTGGCATAAAGACCGGTTGGTTTATCATATACAAAATTATCTAAAATAGTTCAAGTACCGGTACCCCGTTTTCTATTATATCGATCCTGCATATTTGGTTCACCTTTCTTGACAATCCTCCGTCTAGCCGGGCCCAGTGAGCAGTTCCAGCGATGGTAGTACAGTAGGTGTCGGCAGTGAAGGGCCCCCACCACTGCCGCCTCCACCAGGGCACCCGCTATCTTGGGGGACCGACGACAAGCCACCTTCGCCGACCCCTGCACCCCTACGTCCTCACACAGCTGAAGGAGGGAAAGGTGGATTTATATTTCTGAAGGAGGGAAATTTGGATTTACGTTTTTGAAGGAGGGAAATTTGGATTTATATTTCTAGCCTACCTAATGCCAATGGCACTACTTTCAGTCTTATGTATATGTACTGTACTTTCTTCTATACAACAGCTAAGCTCTGGAACTCTCTCCCAGAATCAGTCTTTCCCTCATCCTATGACTTAAGTAGCTTCAAACTCCGCGTGTCCAGGCACTTAGGTCTTAGGCTAGAACGTCCCTTGATTTTGGCCCTGTCAATTTCAACTCTGGGGGAGGCACTCGTCACAGGCAGTTCTGCCTTTAGTCTCCCTCACTCCCATAGAAGAAAAAAAATCATATACCGTATATTATACAGTATATATATATATATATATATGCGAATATGCTTCCACACTAAAGGTGTGTAGACAAGGTTAGGTTCACTGCACAAAGTTTAAAAAATTTTAGTGCTAAAATTAAATTGCATCTAAAATATATTGCATGCACAAAATAAGGGTTTAAAAAGTATGTCCGAGTATCTTATTAGAAGGCTCGGACTGTTGTGTACATATTAAAATAATGTTTATGTAAAAGTGTTAAAATGCATTTCTCTACTTTCGTAGATCTTCAGTTATTATAAATATTTGCAAGAGTGGGAGCCAGCCACTCTTGCAAATTTTTATAATAACTGAAGATCTACGAAAGTAGAGAAATGCATTTTAACACTTTTACATAAACATTATTTTAATATGTACACAACAGTCCGAGCCTTTTAATAAGATACTCGGACATACTTTTTAAACCCTTATTTTCTATCTATCTATCTATTGCCGGACGCCTTACTCCCCTTACGAGGGTGGCCATACACAGAATACCCCCAAGCGGACCTATTCCCTGTGAGAGGGACAACCCGAGCCAGTTTTGTGAAGTACTTACAGGATTGACCACTCAATTTAGGATCCGTCTGACTCCGAGGCCCTCAGTGTGTCTTGTTAGCACTATTTTTCTACAGTGGTGTTCGGCTAATCCATCCTCTAACCTGCCTTACCCTTAGGTAAGCAGTACGGATTTGTATCAGGTTTACTCCCCAAGACAGGTTGCCAACCAAGGCTGACGAGTCCCATCCACCCGGATTTGTATAAGGTTGTCTCCCCTAGATGAGTTGCCGACCAAGGCTAACGAGTCCCATCCACCCGGAATGGGTGCAATTTAATTTTAGCACTAACATTTTTTAAACTTTGTGCAGTGAACCTACCCTTTTCTACACACTTTTAGTGTGGAAGCATATTCACATATATTTTTACCACAAGAATCAATATTTTTCATGTTTTATATATATATATATATGTGTGTGTGTGTGTGTGTGTGTGTGTGTGTGTGTGTGTGTGTGTGTGTGTGTGTGTCGTACGAGTGTATGAGCCGAAAACCCCAAAATAGAAACGCAATAGAATATACTGAGAAACCCAAACCCCTAAGGAAGAGAGGCAAGACAGGCAGCACACAAGTAAGGTAGAGAGGGGGAACAATGAAAAACTAGTAATTTAAACAAAGGGGGACTGGGAAAGGGAGACAGAAGTGGAATAGGAGGTGGGGAATAAAGGAAACGGAAAGGAAACACTGGAACAAAAGGAAGGGGGGAGGGGAAACGAAATAAAACATCTACCCCAAGCAGATGCATTAGGAGGAATTAAGGGGAGGTTTTTAGTTGATTCCCTAGACTTCCATCAAACTAAAATTACTCCCCCTAGACCCCCTTTCAAGATAAATTTGTACATTTTTCGGTAGAAAAATGTCCAGGCCGAAGGCCGATTCCCCTTAAATTACAGGCTCGCTATCGCTCGCCAGAAAAAAATCGACACCTAAATGGCACGAATGGTCTTAAAATTGATAGAAATGGGGTGAGGGTTCTTAAAATCGCCAAACTAATGGGCCGAACGTCTTAAAATCTCAAAAGCAATGGGGCTAAACATGAGGGAGAAAGGGGTCCAGAAAAAAATCCTCCAAGTGTAAATCTCCCCTTAAGTAACACTTAAGTAACACCCCGTTCTTAACATTAATCATCAATTACAAACCCCAATGCACTTGAATAAACTAATGGAATCTGTGCTGTTTATCTCTCCCCTGATTCTACTGACTATCTAAAATAATTTGACTATCATACTTTTAAAGTGGAACACATGCTATCTTTCCCTTCTCTGAAATCTCCATCTTAGGAGCTTTCAATGTTCACCACCGCCATTGGCTCTCCTCTCTTTTCACCACCACCATTACCACACCACTACCACCACCTTCCACGATATCCTCAACCTCTACGATGAGAGTAAAGCTGTAGATATTATATACCTTGATTTTCAAAAGGCCTTTGACAAAGTTCCCCACAAACGTTTACTGCTAAAACTAAAAGCGCATGGAATACAAGACGGTGTGTTGAAATGGATAGAAAATTGGCTCAGCGACAGAAAGCAAAGAGTAGTCATAAACGGTAAGGCATCTAAATGGACCAATGTAAGTAGCGGGGTACCCCAGGGATCGGTACTAGGACCAATTCTCTTTCTAATTTACATCAACGACATAGATGAGGGTCTCACCTGTACAATCTCAAAATTTGCTGACGATACAAAAATTGCAAATAGCATACTCTCAAAAGATCAAGTTGACGATATGCAACACAATCTAGATAAATTGTCACATTGGGCCCAAATTTGGCAAATGAGTTTCAATGCGGATAAATGTAAAGTACTACATATCGGATACCTAAATGAGAAAGCAAACTATTCGATGAATGGCACTCAGCTTAAGAATGTAAACAGAGAAACCGATCTGGGAGTAACAATATCGAGGAACCTAAAACCGAGTCAACAATGTTCAGAAGTTGTTAAGAAGGCAAACAAAATAATTGGCTTTATAGGCAGATCATTTGAGCATAAATCCAAAGACGTAATCCTAACCCTTTACAATTCCTTAGTCCGCCCTCTTCTGGAATACTGCGTTCAATGCTGGTGCCCTTATTACCAAAAAGACATAAACAAGCTAGAACGAGTTCAACGTAGAGGTACCAAAATGATACCTAGCCTAAAGAACAAACCATACGAAGAGCGTCTTGAGAATTAAATCTATTTCCTTTAACCCAGCGCAGATTAAGAGGTGACTTAATTCAAGTGTTCAAAATCATCAAAGGCATCGACAATATGAACTGTAGTAAGTACTTCACTATCGACCAATCTAATTACACGCGGGGAAACGGTTGCAAAATTATTGGTAAATCTTTTAACTCCCACGAATCTAAGAATTTCTTCTTCAATCGAGTTGTCAACTTGTGGAATGGGCTTCCCCGAGACGTTATAGACTGCAGCACCGTTGATTCATTTAAATTCCGCCTAGACAAATATCTCGCATCAAACCCGCGACTGACCGCGTTTGTAAATGAATAACTTTATTTTATCCTCCCCTCAGTTACTAACCCATATGTCCCCTACTAACTTCCTAGTCCTGCCACGTTAGTGGCAGGGTAGTAGTTCCCTTTCCAATGTTCCCTTACCCACTCTAAACCACTGTTTGGACACTTGATCCTCAGTGTTTTGGAGGACAAGCAGCCTAGAAGGGTCACTAGATCTGTTGTTGCTTGATTTCCTTTGTACTCCTTTGTACCACCACCATATGCTCCACCACCATTACCACCACACTACCACCATACCACACCACCACCACCACCACAACCACCACACACACCACCTCTCTCACCGTTCGTGTGTCCCTGCCAGTAAGGTTGAGGGCAGACGTAGGAGTGGTCAGCAGCCTCTGGTCTACTTTACGGCGGCTTGATATTCTGAAATATATAACGTAAGGACAGTTAAGAAGTATATAAGCGAAGGCGGTGCTGGATGGGAGGAGAGGCGTCGACTGACTGCGAGAGGTGCATGGGGGCGTTTCGTTCGTGGCCACCCCTTCGGGGATGACGGCGTGCGACAATAGAGAGATAGATAGAACTCCCCCTCAGCTATCTGATCAGCAGGTAAAACTGATTCTGGTGCTGCCCGGTCTTTGTTTATTAAAGGGTCAAGAGGGGCGAGGGTTTGTGTGTCTCTCTTGGGTTTTATGCGCACCACCAACAAGCAAAAAGTGGCTGCTTCTTGAGAACCAGGAGGGTTATGTAGCTTTTAAATTATTCAACTTGGGGGGGGGGGGGGGGGGGGGGTGGCGTGGCTGACAAGAGCTTCATCATCCTTTGGATTTGTATTGGTGGTGTTGTTGTTGTTGTTCCACAGGCTGTCTGGCCGAACAGCCCCAAGGTCCTGAGCAAGGCCAAGGCCATAAATGAGCACCCCCACAGAACCCTCCCTGCTTACCACTAATTAAGCCCGGGTGACCGAAGCCACTCAAAGGTGGGGAGCTGAGGAGGGTCCGGCAACGCCCCGGGAAACCAAAGCCCCACCCAAGGCCCTGTGCCCCTCAGCAATTATGAAGGGAAAGTTGAGGGGCAAAGTAAATATGTGACGCTTTGGCTCCCAATGTGTCAACATCTAGGTTGGCAGTAAGGAGGTCAATCCACGGAAGAGACGCCGTCACTTGAGATCTAGAAAATACCGGTACCGGTACCGTATATAAGTAAAAGGAACAGTCAGAGTAAGCTATGGGTATGGCAGAGATCGCTCAGCTCTCACTCTGATAGACCATTACATCAGGTGGTGTAATAATAAGTGATGTCTCGGCACCATTTATGTTTTGATCAATAATTGGTATCAGCAATATCTAATCCTATACATGATTTCTTCTTTTGAGTGAGATATACAAAAATGTTCCTACATTTATCCACCCTATTCAACATCTGACAGACATTAATACAGCACATAGCGAGCCAAACGTAATGACAGCTGAGACATGACTTATTAGCTTATTAGTCTGTCAGATGTTGAATAGGATATGTAAAGATTGGAAATGTGTATATATCTCACTCGAAAAGATGAATTAATGCTTAGATAGTGTTGATACCAATTATTGATCAAAACATAATTGGTGCCGAAGCATCACTTATTTGGGCAACTGTACAAGCGGTCTAATAAGTGATGTCTCGGCACCAAGTATATTTTGATCCATAATTGGTATCAGCACTATCTAAGCATTAATTCATCGTTTCGAGTGAGATATACAAACATGTTCCTATCTTTGCACACCCTATTCAACATCTGACAGACTAATAAGTCATGTCTGAGCTGTCATTACGTTTTGCTCTCTGTATGCTATATTAAAGTATGTCAGATGTTGAATAGGGTGGGTTAATGTAGGAACATTTTTGAAATATCTAAAGTTGATTTATTCCTTGCGAGTGAGATATACAAACCTGTTCCTACATTTACCCACCCTATTCAACATCTGACAGATATTGATACAGCACACAGCGAGCCAAACATTATGATAGCTGAGACACGACTTATTAGCGCCACTGTACACTCGCGCTAATAAATCGTGTACCAGCTGTGTC
Organism: Paralithodes platypus; assembly: GCA_032716605.1. NCBI lineage: Eukaryota > Metazoa > Arthropoda > Malacostraca > Decapoda > Lithodidae > Paralithodes > Paralithodes platypus. The sequence goes on from CM064513.1 coordinate 90,972,938, forward strand.
ATTACGTTTGGCTTGCTCTGTGCTGTATTAATGTCAGTCAGATGTTGAATAGGGTGGGTAAGTGTAGGAACATGTTGGTATATCTCACTCAAGAAGAACAAATCATGTGTAAATATTGCTGATACCAATTATTGACCAAAACATAATTGATGCTGAAACATGACTTATTAGCCCGACTGTACAATGGCACTAAATCCTCCCCACTGACATTATGGTGAAAAAAGGTGTGGGGTCTCTTGTCATTGTAAGCATCTCCCCCTCCCTCGCTTTTTTTTTCTCTCTCTTTCTCTCCCTCTCTCTTTGGCTTGTATCCATTCGGCCCCATTCAGCCAACTGTTTTAAAACGTTTACCCCATCCAGGTGTCAATATGTTCCTGGCGATCGGTAGCGAGCCAGCATATATATATATATCTTTGTTTTGACAGCAAGCTAAATTTGTAAAAAAAATCGATAGACAAATGTCTCCGGCGAAGCCGGATTTCTCCATACAATGCTGGGGAAGAAATCGACACCTGGATGGGGATAAGCGTCTTAAAACAGTTGGCTGAATGGAGCCGAATGGATACAATTAAGTCATAGAAAGAGAGAAAAGGAGATAAAACAAGCAGGTGACCCCCCTTAAGCATCCCCCTCCCTCCCTCGCCCCGTTTCCACCCCTCCCCTGCCCAGTAAACAAGGCAGAGTCGTTAATGTGGCTTTTATTGTGCTGCATAAACAATTACTGGGGTTTATGGTGGTAAGGTGGTAGTGGTGTGGTGGTGTGGTGTTGGGGTACCGTGGTTCGAATCTTTGGTTGTGGTTGTGGTGGTGTGGAGTAATGTATTTCCGTGGTTCGAATCTATGGTTGTGGTGTGGTGGTGTTGGTGGTGGTGGTAGTGGTTGTGGTGGTGGTGGTAGTGTGTGGTGGTGGTGGTGGTGGTGGTGGTAGTAGTGGTTGTGGTGGTGTGCTAGTGTAGTACCGGTATTGGAGTACCGTGGTTCGAATCTATGTTGTGGTTGTGGTGGTGTTGTGTTTTGCTGTAGTCCCGTGGTTCGTATCTACTGTACAGTATATATGGTGTACGGTACCGTACATAGTTTTTTTTTTGAGATTGAGGGAGACAAAAGGCAGAACTGCCTGTGCAGTGTGGTGTGATTGTGGTTGTGTTGCGGTGGTGGTGTAGTGTTGTGTTTTAGTCCCGTGGTTCGAATCTATGGTTGTGGTGTGGTGTTGGTGGTGGTGGTGTAGTGTTGTGGTCCCGTGGTTCGAATCTATGGTTGTGTGGTGGTGGTGGTGGTGGTGTAATGTTGGAGTCTCGTGGTTCGAATCTATGGTGTGGTGATGGTTGCGGTGATGGGAGGATCAGCAAGAGACACGAGAAAGGAAAAAGAGGTGACAGGAGAAGAACACATATAACAGTTCGCCCACAAAAGGCAAGCACACAAGCTTTCAGAAGCACCAATCACTCATCAGCCCCCGAAATCAATGGCTTCACCTCAGATGTTAAAGGGGGATGGGCGTATTTATTTCCTCATTTATGTATCTTTTCGATAGAAACAAATTCCGGGGTTTCTCTTAAATTACAGGCTCGCTATTGCTCGCCAGGAAAAAAATCGACACCTAAATGACACTAAAAGTCTTCATATTAACAAAAAATGGGACAAAAAAAATCTTAAATCGACAAACTAATGGGCCGAACGTCATAGAATCTGAAAACTAATGGGGCTAATCATGAGGAAGAAAGGGGGGGGGGGGACCAGAAAAAGGACCCATTTCCCCTTAACAATAAGATTAACCCATTGGCTGTGGGAGACATTCCGGAACGCCATGGCAATTTATAGCAATTTACAGGCTTTTGAAGCCTATGGAGACGAGTGCGAGTGAGCGGGAGCGGGAGCGCGGCCGGAGCTGTCTCCGGCCAGACGGCCGAGGCACTGAGGAGTATGAGCCATGCTCTCGCTAGATATACAGCGCTGCCAAAGGCAAATGTAGCGCAACATTAGCGATAATCGCTCAGTATTAGCAAATGTCTATGGTAGCGCTGCGGGCGAAGCTCGTTCTGGTGTCATTTTGAAGCAATGTTCTAGTATTTGGCTGAATACATTTAATTTCATTCAGCCACTTGGTCAATCATTCAGGAGTGCCTGAATGAACCCTAGTATAGCGGAAATATGCCCACAGCGTAAGTGTTAATATGGTTAATACTGCGACTTACCCACAGTAGCCATAGCCGCCTCCGCACCAGAACAGCATCAAGACGAAGACGATACGGGATGCGCAACACAGTGACGTCATCGTACCAGTTCAAGCAGTACGCGCGTAAAACATATTGGAGACATTGTTTCTTATTTGTCTGAGGTTCTTTATGTTTTTCAGTTCTCTACCATCATATAGTAATGATGGCTCGTTTATTCAAAGTTTTAGAAGTTTTGTTTATTTGTTTTTTGTTCTGTTTGTTATTCTGTACTTACGTATTGTTTTTTTCTTTGTTTGTTTGTTAGCAATAAGTTACTATAGTGCAGTTGGGTATATGTACAGTCGCGCTAATAAGTCATGTCCCAGCTGTCATTACGTTTGGCTCGCTCTGTGCTGTACTAATGTCTGTCAGATGTTGAATAGGGTGGGTAAGTGTAGGAACGTGTTTGTATATTTCACACGATATGAAGAAATGAAGCTTAGATATTGCTGATACCAATTATGAGCAAAACATACTTGGTGCCCAGACATCACTTAATAGCGCGACTGTAGCCTACAAGCTCAGATTAATATTCAGTATTCGAGAATGCATAATATATCGTAGGCTTGTGCATAAACCTTTAACTGTCTTGATAGCGTAATGCTTAGTCTGCGGAATTTCGGTGTGAGTATCCTAGGTTCGAGTCCTTGGAGTACCACATGTATTCATTACTTTCGCTGATTTCGTTAATTAGGTTTATTTGTATAGGTAATTGTTGACTTGGTGAAAACAAATATGAATTCGTAATTTTGTGTTTGTTATTAATGTACTTACGTATTGCTTTGTTATTAATGTACTTACGGTACGTATTGCTTTGTTATTAATGTTTGTTATTAATGTACTTACGTATTGCTTTGTTATTAATGTTTGTTATTAATGTACTTACGTATTGCTTTGTTATTAATGTTTGTTATTAATGTACTTACGTATTGCTTTGTTATTAATGTTTGTTATTAATGTACTTACGTATTGCTTTGTTATTAATGTTTGTTATTAATGTACTTACGTATTGCTTTGTTATAGTCCCTTCATTCTAGGTTGGGGGCAGAAATCATAACCTCTAACCTCTGTAACTCAAAAAGGGCTGGAGTAAATGAGCTGTCAATTTTCACACCTATTCCCTAGCCAAGTCTTCCTGTATGGTAGACATATTAGCTCGATTACACTAGTCCTTTTTGAGTTATGAGAGATTAGGGGTTACGATTTCTGCCCACCTTAAAATGAACGGACTATAGTGATAGTAGTTCATATATAGAATCTGGATATTTGTTTTTGGTCTGAATATTTATCTATTTATTTATTTTTGAGTTTCCTCGCTAGACCTCCAACAAGCTTAGAAAAACATCACCTAGACCCCCTTTCAAGATAAATTTGTACATTTTTCGATAGAAAAATTCCCCGGCTGAAGGCCGGTTTCTTCTAAAATTAGAGGTTCGCGATAATCGACACCTAAAGGGCACAAAAGGTCTTAACATTGACGAAGAAATGGGACGAAAGGTCTCAAAATCGCCAATCTAACGGAACGAACGTCTTAAAACCTCAAAACTAATATGCTAAACATGAGGGAGAAGGGGGTCCAGAAAAAGCGAGTAGTACGTACCCCCTTAGCCCCTTCTGTACCGGTGCCGTCCTTTTAACTTTATTCTGGCCACCGGTACTATTAGACGATTAAATTCAGTTTGATAAAGGCCTCCAACAATTAACAGGCTTCGAACTATCTCACTTAGCCCTTTTTACTATCACAGATCCTTTTTTTTTTTTTTTTTTTTTTTTTTTTTTTTTTTCTATGTGATTAAGGGAGGCAAAAAGCAGAATTGCCTATAGTGAGTGCCTCCCCCATAGTTGAAAGAGTGACAGGGCCAAAATCAAGGGACGATCGAGCCAAAATGCCTGGACACACGGAGTTTGAAGCAATTTAAGTCATAGGAAGAGGGACAGACTGATTCTGGGAGAGAGTTCCAGAGCTTAAGGGGGTATTGCTGGATTTTTGGTCTATATATAAATGTATAAATATTGTTTTGAGTTTCCTCGCTAGTCTCAGTATTAACCATATTAATCTTATTGTGTTAAGGGGAGGTGGGTCGTTTTTCTGGTCCCCCCTCCCCCCCCCCCCCGCCCCCTTCTTCCTCATGTTTAGCCCCAATAGTTTTCAGATTTTATGACGTTCGACCCATTAGTTTGGCGACGTCTTTTCCATTTAATTCTAGCTATAATTAGAGGATTTTGTGCAGATTTAGACAGATCTGTGGTAGCAAAAAAGGGTTAATTGCGATAGTTCGAGGCCTGTTCATTGCTGGAGGCCCTTCGGAAACTGAATAAAATCGTTTGCTAGTAGCCAGAATAAAGTTAAAGGACGTTGCCGGTACCGAAGGGGTTAAGGGGCTGTTGACTGTGGTTTTTGGTCTATTAATTCATTTATTAATTTGTGCTTTAGTTTCCTCCCAAGACCTCCCTCAAACTTAGAAAAACACCCCCTTGACCACCCCTCAAGATACATTTGTACATTTTTCGATAGTTCGGCCGGTTCCTCTTATATTTACAGGCTCGCCATCGCTCGCCAGGAACAAAAATGTCACCTGAATGGCACGATAGGTCTTAAAATTGTCAACGAAATGGAGTTAAGGTCTTAAAATCGCCAAACTAAAGGGCCAAACGTCTTAAAATCCGAAAACTAATGGTGCTAAACACGAGGGAGAAGGGGGTCATAAAAACCAAGCACTACCCCCCTTAACCCCTTCTGTACCGGCGACGTCCTTTTAATTTTATTCTAGCTATATTTAAGAAGGATCTGTGGTGGCAAAAAGGGTTAAGTGAGGTAGTTCGACGCTTGTTAACCCTCTCACGTTCTTGACGCAATTTTGAGCCTATTAGGGATACTTTAAAGCCTTTGTTACCATCAGGGGTATTTAGAAACCTTTAGTTTAGTTACTTCAACCTCTGCAGTTGTCTTTGAGTTAGCTGTGGGAGAAACTAATTTGGAGAGGTAATTATAAGAGTGAGAGAACTCTATTTCTTATTGCTAATCTGGCAACCTCTGCGTCATATGGTCGTGAGAGGGTTAATTGCTGGAGGCCCTTTTATAACCGTCACAAATCGTCTAATAGTAGCCAGAATAAGTTACAAATACGTCACCGGTACGGAAGGGCTTAAGGGGAGATCTCCACTTGAGGGATTGTTTTCTTGACCCCTTTCTCCCTCATGTTTAGCCCCATTGCTTTTGATATTATAAAACGTTTGCCCCATTAGTTTAGCGATTTTAAGAACTTTCACCCCATATTAAGACCTTTCGTGCAATTCAGGTGTCGATTTTATCCTGGCGAGCGATAGCGAGCCTGTAATTTAAGAGGAACCGGCTTTCAGCCGGGACATTTTTCTACCGAAAAATGTACACATTTATCTTGAAAGGGACTCAAGGGGGTGTAATTTTAAGCTTGATGGAGGTCTAGGGAACAAACTAAATACCTCCCCTTAAATGTCCTATACTCTGCAGTAATTTAGGGAGTGATTTTCTAAGCTTGATCGGGGTCTAGCGAGGAAACTAAAAAAAATATTGGAATACATTAATTAATAGAACAAAACAATATTGGAATACATTAATTAATAGACAAAACTATAGGAATACATTAATTAATAGACAAAACTATAGGAATACATTAATTAATAGACAAACAATATTGGAATCATTAATTAATAAATACATTAAAAAACAATATTGGAATACATTAATTAATAGACCAAAACAATATTGGAATACATTAATTAATAGAACAAAACAATATTGGAATACATTAATTAATAGAACAAAACAATATTGGAATACATTAATTAATAGAACAAAACAATATTGGAATACATTAATTAATAGAACAAAACAATATTGGAATACATTAATTAATAGAACAAAACATTTGGAAACATTAATTTAATAAGAACAAAACAATATGGGAATACATTAATTAATAGAACACAAACAATATTGGAATACATTAATTAATAGAACAAAAACAATATTGGCATACATTAATTAATAGAATACAAAACAAAACAATTATTGGAATACATTAATTAGAACAAACAATATTGGAATACATTAATTAATAGAACAAAACAATTGGCATACATTAATTAATAGAACAAAACAATATTGGAATACATTAATTAATAGAACAAAACAATATTGGAATACATTAATTAATAGAACAAAACAATATTGGAATACATTAATTAATAGAACAATATTGGAATACATTAGAACAAAACAATATTGGAATACATTAATTAATAGAACAAAACAATATTGGAATACATTAATTAATAGAACAAAACAATATTGGAATACATTAATTAATAGAACAAAACAATGGCCCATCTTCCCTTTATCTATGAAGGAATCAATCTTTTGAAGCCGTATTAAATAACACCCCGGTCTTAACATTAATCCCCCATTACAAACCCCAATCCACTTGAATAAACTAATGGAAATGTATGGTCCTCCTCCCGGGATTCGAACTCGGGACACCACACCCAGAACATAAGCATCTAAACTATTACGCCACTACGTTTAAGGGGGTAGTGCTTGGTTTTTGGGGTATATATTTATTTATTAATATTTTTTTTAGTTTCCTCGCTAGACCTCCATTAAGCGTAGAAAAACACCCCCTAGACCCCCTTTCAAAATATATTTGTACATTTTTCGATAGAAAAATGGGTTCCTTCTTTAATTAGAGTCTCGCTATCGCTCGCCAAGAAAAAAAACACCTAAAGGGCACGACAAATCGACAAACTAATGGGGCAAACATCTTAAAATCTGAAAACTAATGGGGCTAACCATGAGGGAGAAGGGGATCTAGAAAAACGACCCATCTGCCCTTATAACTTAATAATAAATCTGAGAAGTGTCCACATTTCACTACCCCAGGAACCGTATATGTCACTAGTTCCTCCTCGCACTGCACTCATTCACACACTCACACACACTCACTCACACACCTCTCGTGCTCTTCCTTTCCTTCTCTTTTACACCTCGCCTCTGATTGGCCATCTCCCGGCCAATGGGGTGCTCAGTGACCAATCACAGGCCAGTATGATGTAAACAGTAGCTTGGGTTGAGTTGCCAGCTATCATTACATAAGACCAATTATGAAACGCCTATAATATTCCATCACATGAATTAATTGGTATATGCAAATTCACTGCCCACACGAACGAAAGTAGGTAAATACTGATCACTTTTCAAAATATGTCACTTAATATTACTCCCATTCCCATAACACATCTTGCTTCATCTAAACTGCAGGTGGGGCAATAAAAGTGTCAGTGTTTTGTGTCATGTTTAGACAATAGCAGACAGACGAGAGGGGGGGGGGGGGGGAGCAATGTTGAAATGTTTGGCAAGGGGTGATTTACAGATCCACATCATCATGACATCTGTTTGGCTATTTTAACACCTTTCGACCCATTTAGTTGTCATTTTTAACACCTTTCGCCCCATTTCGTTGTCATTTTTAACATCTTTCGTGCCATTTAGGTGTCGATTATTTCCCGGCGAGCGACAGCTAGCCGGAAATTTTAACAGGAGCCGGTATTCAGCCGGGAAATTTTTCTACCGAAAAATGTACAAAGTAATCTCGAAGGGGGGGGGGGGGTATTTAAGCTTGCTGGAGGTCTAGGGAGGAAATGGAAAAACTTGATAAAAATATAAATCACTAATTCAATAAATACGCCCAGGCCGGGGCGCCCCCCCCCCCCCCCCCCTTCAAGGCTTCCTAGGGCTGTGGGTAGGGGCGGATGTGAAGGCTTGTTTGATATCCGGTGAAGGGGTGTGGGCGGGAGTTGGGTGGGAAATGGGCGTATAGGTATGGGTGTGTGAATATAAGTGAAGGTGGCTGGATTATAGGCTGTGATTGTGGGTATGTGGATATTTTATGTGGGTATGGTTGTGGGTATTTGATGTGGGTATAGTTGTGGGTATGCAGGTATAGTTGTGGGTATGATATGTGGTTATGGTTGTGGGTATGCAGGTATAGTTGTGGGTATGCAGGTATAGTTGTGGGTATGCAGGTATAGTTGTGGGTATGATAAGTGGGTATGGTTGTGGGTATGCAGGTATAGTTGTGGGTATGTGGATATGCAGGTATAGTTGTGGGTATATGTGGGTATTTTATTTGGGTATGATTGTGGGTATGTGGGTATGGTTATGAGTATAGTTGTGGATATGTGGGTATATAGATATGGATGTGGGTATGTGGATATTTTTTTTTGTCCTATGTGGATGAGGGAGACAAAAGGGAAAACTGCCTGCGACGAGTGCCTCCCCCAGAATTGAAAGAGTGACAGGGCCAAAGTCAAGGAATGTTCGAGCCAAAATGTCTGGACACACGGAGTTTGAAGCAATTTATAATATATATATATAATCTAATGTATTAATTCAACTCCCAACACCAAACACCTCCCAATGACATTAATGAAAACCTATGACCTTCCCGGGATTCGAACCTGGTACCGGTATATAACCACAAATGTCATGAATCAAATAGTTGTGGTGGACCAGGTGGGCTTCTGACCAAGTGTGTGTGTGTGTACAGTTGGCCATATAAGTCCTGTTACAGCTGTCATTACGTTTGGCTCGCTGTGTGCTATATTAATGTCTGTCAGATGTTGAATAGGGTGTGTAAAGAAAGGAACATGTTTGTATATCTCTCTCGAAACGAGGAATTGAAGCTTAGATAGTGCTGATACCAATTATTGATCAAAATATACTTGGTGCCGCGACATCACATATTTGTCCGACTGTTCGTATCATAGAGGAGGGTGTAAGGTATGTTATCGTAATAGGTGCATTAAGATCAGTTCCTTCTCCCTCAGGCATTAGGACAATACGGAGGTAAGCGAGAGAGAGAGAGAGAGACTTACATAGACTTACATAGATACACTGGCCACACAGACCTTACGATCCAAACGAGGTGGTCAGGACTTAATTCTAGTAGAGATGGCATATCCGATAGAAAAGGAAAGGATAGAAAAGAATAAGGCTCTCTCCCCACCCTCCGTTCCCTCCGGCAATTGCCGGAGAGAGAGAGAGAGAGAGAGACTCGATAGCCTTGGTGGGCAACCCATCTAGGGAAATAAACCCTAAACAAACTACGGATGGGTGACACGCAAATCGGTGCCACTTGCAGGTGGCGAACTCTATAACAGATAACAGAGAGAGAGAGAGAGAGAGAGCTAATTTCGTATACGCTACCTGAGTCGTGTCGAAATCTTAACCCCTTCTGTACCGGCGTTGTCTTTTTAATTTGATTCTAGCTTTATTTAGACGATTTTGTGCACTTTAAGAAGGATCTGTCGTAGTGAGACGGGTTAAGGGGGGTCACCTGTGTTTTCTTTATCTTTCTCTCCCTTTCTCTGTCTTGTATCCATTCAGCCAACTGTTTTAACACGTTTATCCCCATCCAGGTATCGATTTATTCCTGGCGAGCGATAGCCAGCCAGCATTGTATGGAGAAATCCGGCTTTGCCGGAGAAATTTTTCTATCGAAAAATGTAAAAATTTAGCTTGCTGTAAAACAAAAATATATACAGTACAGTATATATATATATGCTGGCTCGCTGTCGCTCGCCAGGAAAATATTGACACCTGGATGGGGGTAAACGTCTTAAAACAGTAGGCTGAATGGGGCCGAATGGATACAAGCCAAAGAGAGAGGAAGAGAAAGAGAAGAAAGCGAGGTGGGCCCCTTTAAGCGAGATAGTTTGAAGCCTGTTAGTTGCTGGAGACCCTTTTTAAACTTGAGAAGATTATACAACACAGCAAAGATTTGTTGTGTCTAGTTTGCGTTTCATTCAACTTTTAATAGTTTTCCAGGAAACACTGAAGGCAAGTGAACGTATAGTGCGTTGTAACATCTACGATCACACGTGAATGTGCTTGACCTGGGTTCGATCCCAGCCGTGGCGGACATTTAGTGGGTGTGGTAGTACGTCCTAGCATGTATTTCATGTTCGCACCCAGTTGGGGGACACCTCGCCGACGTATACAGACTAATAACACACATACCAAAGCCACTACAACAGCTTCCTCTCTCTCCAACACCCCCTTCTCCCTTCTCTACACTCTTCAAAAAGTAGGAAAGTAGAAAGTAGCTACGAGGTGCCGTTGTAAAGGCTTATCCCTCAATACCTTCACCTGACCTGAGGAGGATTATACGGGAGGATCGAAGAGTGGGAGCTGAAGAGGGTACATAATATAGAAATCTGGACCAGCATAGAGATGTTATGTGGGAGAGATTAGGAGGTTGTGGGAGGGAGAAGGGGGGGGGGGGTCTAAAGTAAGGGAAAGGAAGAATGCATGATGTAGAGATCTTCGTTTGAGGGATGAGGGTGGAATGGGGATGGAAAATGGTGTGTGTGTGGTGAGAGAGAGAGAGAGATTGACATTATTGAGGTGGGACGCGACTTTTGGCCGTGATTGTAGTTTAGGGGCAACAATGTGAGGAGGCCCCTGATGTAATCTCAGAAGAGACAGAATGGGTCCGCATTACTGTCCAAGAGTGTACAATTGCCTAAGTATTTCCTGGATATCAAACTTGAGAAGACCATACAGCGCACAGCAAAGAGTTGTTGTGTCTAGGAGGCCCCTGGTAGAAGAGGAGCCCCCTGAGAAAGAGCTATGGTAGAGTAGAGGTTCCTAGCTGAGGGGCTAGAGGTAAACCCAGGATGTTGCTCCGAGGGGGAGGACCCTACACTTCTCTATTTACTTGGTCATCCAAATTCAATCTCCCTGTAGTTGTTGTTTTTAACCCTTTTGCGCACATAAGGACGCGATTGTGTCCTTACAGGGATACTTTAAAACCTTTGTGACCATCAGGGGTGCTTAGAACCTTTAGTTTAATTACTTCAACCTCTGCAGTTGTCTTTGAGGGAGTTGTGGGCAGAAAACTAATTTTGGAGAGGTAGCCTAATTATGAGTTTGAGATAATGTTGTTTCTGAATACTAAACGGCAACCCGCGGACCTGAAAGGGTTAAGCGTTACACACATACACACACACATACACACACTTTCTCTCATTGATTAGATTACGTACAGTCGGCCTAATAAGTGATGTCTCTGCACCAATTATGTTTTGATCAATAATTGGTATCAGCAATATTTACACATGATTTCTTCTTTTTGAGTGTGATATATAAACATGTTCTAACACTTACCCACCCTATTCAACATCTGACAGACATTAATACAGCACAGAGCGAGCCAAACTTAACGACTGCTGAGACATGACTTATTAGCGCCACCGTACTACATAGATACATAATATGCAACCTTAACTTGATAATTATGTTTCTTCGACGGTACTCAGTTGTTTTCGACGTTTTTTCTGTGCTGTTTACTTTCTCCCGTAGGATTAACGTGTCTTTACTAGGATTATTTACACTGTAATGCCCACGATGAATAGAGCAGCCATGAACACCACCCATAACACCGGGTCAGGAAGGACAACACTTATATATTTAGTGATAGTCCCAGACAAATATCATCACGCGATATAAGAGAAAACATAAAGTCGTGATCAACAATAACCCGACTCACTTCGCTAACAAAATTACTCGGTGTGTCAATAGCTTGGCTGCCATTTCCATGTCCAAATGCATTATGTGTTGTCCATATTGCCCGTCAATTGACCACTTACGACTGTCATGCTATAAGGAAGTTGGAGCTGTAAACAACGATATAAAACAGATATGCAATAACAAAGCAGCAATCTTATGGTTAGAAAGTATAGTGAATTTGATTGTATGTATTTTGTTATGCTACTAATTATGTTAAATATCGATGTCTACAGCTCCAACTTCCTTGTAGCCTGAAACTCGTTGACCCCTTAAGCTGCCAGATAAATGTTGACTATAAAAGCTCTCGTGTGATACCAGCTTCACACTTACTCAGCCATCACCCCGCTGTCCCACCCCCCTGTCGTACTCACAAGTGGCCGTGTGAGGGGTGGAACAGCTTCATCTAAACAACCAGTGTATTGTTTACTGTACTAGCTTAAAAAGACACGCCAGTTGCAGTCATTAGTGAAGGTCTTGGTGGTGTTGGTAGTGGTGGTGATGGTGGTGGTGTTGGTAGTGATGATGATGATGATGGTGGTAGTGATGATGGTGGTGGTGGTGATGGTGATGGTGGTGGTGGTGATGGTGGCCCTCGGTCGTGACATTTTTCTACCGAAAAATGTACAAATTAATCTCGTAGGGGGATCTAATGGATGTGTTTTGTTAAAGTTTGATGGAGGTGTAGGGAAGAACTATAATAATTATAGAAAGATACATCAATGAGGAAATGAATACGCCCATCCCCCCTTAACCCATTCAGTACCAGGGACGTCCTTTTCATCATATTCTGGCAACTATTAGACGATTGTATTCAGCTTAGGAAGGACCTCTAGCAATAATAAGGCATCAAACTATCTCAACCAAGCCTTTGAACTACCACAGATCCTTCCTAAGCTGTATAATATCGTCTCTTAAGTATAGCTAGAATAAAATGTAATACACGTCGCTGGTACTCAAAGGGTAAATACAGGGATAAAGAGATATATTACCTGTCAGTTATATAACCAGGTCCAGTTGTAGGGTAGAGTAATCTTTGTCTAGGTTCCTAGAAATGTATTAGGCTAATTTAGAGTTCCACCATCATAACTATACCCCGTTTCTTTTCAACTGACGGTAAATTGCAAAGTTCCCATCAAGATTTATCAGTTATTTTGAAGATGTTTTAGTGAATTATTGTGCATGTCTGCCTGCCGAGATCGGAACCTCTCCGGGTGGTCAGGGGCCGGGGGAGTGCTGGAGCGACCTTGGTAACCCTGGTCTCTGGGTCTTCTCCTGGGTGACCTGGATGTGTGAGAGTTTGTGTTTTTTATCTGTGTTTATTTTTTGTTTTATGTTGTTTTTGTGTTTTCCCTGTTCTTGCTCTGTCTTGAGTCGGCTACCCCCAAAATGGGGATTGGGCCTGAGCATATAGATAGATAGATAGATAGATAGATAGATAGATAGATAGATAGATTGTGCTAAATATATAAACTTGGTCTTAACATATGAGGCAGAGGCATAGTAGTTTCATATTTTGTCATTAAGTATCGACACATTTGCTGCTAAGGGATTCAATTTACCGTCAAATTGCATTAAACCGACTAGGCTATACGTAGAAGCAGAAGAGAGGGTGGTCACTAGGTTTGGGGGACATTATATTATTTGGAGAGAGAGGTATCCTGACCAGGCTTCGAACCCACTAACCCCAGGTATATGTGGGAGAGTTGAGCACCGTAACCAATTCGTAACCAAAAGGGCCTCCAGCAATTAACAGGCTTCGAACTATCTCACTTGACCCTTTTGACTATCACAGATCCTTCTTAAACTGCACACAATCGTCTAAATATAGCTAGAATAAAATGAAAAAGACGTCACCGGTACAGAAGGGGTTAAGTAATGCACGAAATAAGACATAACGTAATGGAGACACCAGATGACTAACTGTTATGGGGGAAGGGTTTGTTTTTTGGTCGATTATTTCATATATTTTTTAGTTTCCTCCCTAAACCTCCATCAAACTTAAAAATAACATCCATTAGATCCCCCTTCTAGATTAAGTTGTACATTTTTCGGCCGGTTCTTCCAAAATTACAGGCTCACTATCGTTCGTCAGGATAAAAATCGATACTTAAATAGCACGAAAGGTCTTAATATTGGCAAAGAAATGGGACGAAAGGTCTAAAAATCGCCAAATTAATGGGCTGAACATCTTAAAATCTAAAAACCAATGGGGCTAAACACGAGGGAGAAGGGGGACCAGAAAAATCCGCCCATACCCCCTTTAACTATGAGGGAGGCACATCAGGGAAAGTCCCTCTTGTTATTTCCAAGAACACGTTAATTTTTTGTAGGACTGTACTCTGTTATATTCTCTGTTTACACAAACATACACACACACACACACACCTGCACATACACACCATCTCTCTCTTGTCACACACACACACACACACACACACACACACACACACACACACACACACACACACACACACACACACACCTGCACATACACACACACACACACCTGCAAATACACACCATCTCTCTCTTGTCACACACACACACACACCTGCACATACACACCATCTATATCTCCTGTCACACACACACACACCTGCACATACACACCATCTCTCTCTCCTGTCACACACACACACACCTGCACATACACACCATCTCTCTCTTGTCACACACACACACACACCTGCACATACACACCATCTCTCTCCTGTCACACACACACACACACACACACACACACACACCTGCACATACACACCATATCTCTCTCCTGTCACACACACACACACACCTGCACATACACACCATCTCTCTCTCCTGTCACACACACACACCTGCACATACACACCATCTCTCTCTCCTGTCACACACACACACCTGCACATACACACCATCTTTCTCTCTCTCTCTCTTCTGTCACACACACACACCTGCACATACACACCATCTCTCTCTCCTGTCACACACACACACACCTGCACATCCACACCATCTCTCTCTTCTGTCACACACAGACACACCTGCACATACACACCATCTCTCTCTCTCTTCTGTCACACACACACACACACCTGCACATACACACCATCTCTCTCTCTCTCTTCTGTCACACACACACACACACACCTGCACATACACACCATCTCTCTCTCTCTCTCTTCTGTCACACACACACACACACCTGCACATACACACCATCTCTCTCTCTCTCTCTTCTGTCACACACACACACACCTGCACATACACACCATCTCTCTCTCTCTTACACACACACCTGCACATACACACCATTTCTCTCTCTCTCTTCTGTCACACACACCCACACCTGCACATACACACCATCTCTCTCTCTCTCTTCTGTCATACACACACACACCTGCACATACACACCATCTCTCTCTCTCTCTTCTGTCACACACACACACACCTGCACATACACACCATCTCTCTCTCTCTCTTCTGTCACACACACACACACACCTGCACATACACACCATCTCTCTCTCTCTCTCTTCTGTCACACACACACACACCTGCACATACACACCATCTCTCTCTCTCTCTCTTCTGTCACACACACACACCTGCACATACACACCATCTCTCTCTCTCTCTTCTGTCACACACACACACACCTGCACATACACACCATCTCTCTCTCTCTCTTCTGGCACACACACACACACACACACACACACACACACACACACACACACACACCTGCACATACACACCATCTCTCTCTCTCTCCTGTCACACACACACACACACACACACCTTATTACCAAAAAGCTAGAACGAGTTCAACGTAGAGTTACCAAAATGATACCTAGCCTAAAGAACAAACCATACGAAGAGCGTCTTAGAGAATTAAATCTATTTCCTTTAACCCAGCGCAGATTAAGAGGCGACTTAATTCAAGTGTTCAAAATCATCAAAGGCATCGACAATATGAACTGTAGTAAGTACTTCACTATCGACCAATCTAATTACAGGCGGGGAAACGGTTGCAAAATTATTGGTAAATCTTTTAACTCACACGAAGCTAAGAATGTCTTCTTCAATCGAGTTGTCAACTTATGGAATGGGCTTCCCCGAGATGTCATAGACTGCAGCACCGTTGATTCATTTAAACTTCGCCTAGACAAATATCTCGCATCAAACCCGCGACTGACTGCGTTTGTAAATGAATAACTTTATTTTATCCTCCCCTCAGTTACTAACCCATCTGTCCCCTACTAACTTCCTAATCCTGCCACGGACATTAGTTTCAGGGCAGTAGTTCCCTTTCCAATGTTCCCTTACCCACTCTAAACCACTGTTTGGACACTTGATCCTTAGTGTTTTGGAGGACAAGCAGCCTAGAAGGGTCACTAGTTGTTGCTTGATTTCCTTTGTACTCCTTTGCACTTTGTACCTGCACATACACACTATATATCTCTGCTGACACACACACACACCTGCACATACACACCATCTCTCTCTCCCTCTCCTGTCAATATCACTGTTTTACTACCACAGATCCTTCTTAAACTGCATAAATTCGTTAGAATAAAATTCAAAAGATGTCGCTGGTACAAAAAGGGTTAAGGGGAGGCTTTTAGTTCTCTCAAGACCTCTATCAAGCTTAAAAATACCCCCAATCCCCCCTTCGAGATAAGTGTGTAAACATTTTCGGTAGAAAAAATGTCACGGCCGAAAGCCGGTTCCTTTTCAACAAGAGGGTCGCTATCGCTCGCCAGGAACAAATCGACACTTAGATGGCACGAAAGGTCTTAAAATTTACAGGAAGTGGACGAGAGGTCTTATAATCACCAAACTCGCCCCGAACGTCTTAAAATCTCAAATGTAATGGGGATAAACATGAGGGAGAAGGGGGTCCAGAAGAAAAGCCCTTAAGTGAAAATTTCACCTTAATTCACAGGACCAACACATTATTTTTGTAAGTCATTCCTACTATTTTTACTTCCATACGCCAAAACCGCATGGTATGGTCAGGTGAAGCTGTTGGAGTCGCTTTGTTATCAGGTCAGATGAAGGTATTGAGGGATAAGCCTTTACAACGGCACCTCGTAGCTACTTTCTACTTTTTCTATTTGTTTCTGAAGAGTCTTATATTTGGAATCCCATTACGCCATCAGACAGTAGTACACTAAGACCATACAGCTGGGAAAGTGTAGATAGCAGAGAAGAGGTGTTGGAATGGCTTTGTTGTGTGTGTTATTATTAGTCTATACGTCATCGAGGTGTCCCCCGACTGGGTGCGAGCGTGTGAAACACGCTAGGACGTACTACCACACCCACTAAATGTTCGCCTTGGCTGGGATTGAACCCAGGTCAAGCAGATTCACACGTGAGCGTGCTCTCCACTCGACCACTGCGGCTCGATAGAGAGGGGAGAAGGGGTGTTGGAGAGAGAGGAAGCTGTTGGAGTGGCTTTGTTATGTGGGTGGGGTAGATGAAAAAAGAAAACGATGTGGAGGCAACTTAAAAAAGAAAACGATGTAGAGGCACCATAAAAAACGGAGGGTAGGGTCTGAGGGGGAGGGGGGACTAATCTGGCGACACCCAATAGCCTTGTCGCCAATCCTTTACGAGTGTGGCCTCCTGTGCCGGGCGACACACAGTTAATGGCAGGGAGGGAATGCTACACATCTTAAGGGGGTAGTGCATATTTTGTGGTATATTTATTTGTTTATAGTTTCCTCCCTAGACCTCCATTATGCTTTAAAAAAACACCCCTTCAAGATAAATGTGTAAATTTGTCGGTTGAAAAATTTACCGGGCCGAAGGCCGATTCCTCCTAATATTACAGGCTCGCTATCGCTTGCCTGGAACAAAATCATCACCTAAATGGCACGAAAGGTCTTAATATTGACAAAGAAACATGACGAAACGCCAAACTAATGGAACGTTATTTGTTTGTATATTTCAAAACTACTGGGGCTAAACGTGAGGGAGAAGGGGGTCCAGAAAAAGTGACTACCTCCCCCTTGATGGTAGGGAGGGAGGGGGGCTGGGGCAAGGGGTGTGGACATGCTGGACACCTTAAAGAGACATTAACACACTTCTTACTAGTGATCTGTAAAGAGACGGTAGGAAAGTTTGGGCAGGCCTTTTTAATCCCTTCACAATCAGAGGGTCTTGCTAAGCTTGGTAAAATCGCCTGGTGGCAGTTAGAATAAGTAACACCCCGTTCTTACCATTAATCGTCAATTACAAACCCCAATGTACTTGAATAAACTAATGAAAGCATATGGTCCTCCCGGGATTCGAACTCGAGACACCACACCCAGAACATAAGCACCAAAACCATTACACCACCAACACAGTTAGAATGTAAGGAATATAATGTAGGCTATACAAGAGCAGAAATCCTAGAACTATACTTCATAATACGATGATACAGTACCGGTACACTATTGCATTTTAGGAATCATAGGTACGGTGGAGCTAATAAGTAATGTATCACCTGTCATGACTTTTGGCTCGCTCTGTGCCATATTAATGTCTGTCAGATGTTGAATAGGTTGGGTAAGTGTAGGTAGCGGTTTGTATATCTCACTCGCAATGAAGAAATCCTGTCTAGATATTGCTGATACCAATTATAGAACAAAATATGCTTGGTGCTGAGACATCACTTATTAGGCCGACTGTATTTGCATTTATATCAAGTTCTATAAATGATATAGGAATAAGTTATGCTGTGTTCTGTTGATTAAGCCGTGTTCAGTTCAGTTTTCTTGCAGTCATGCCTTTTGGCTTTGGTGGTGTACCGTAATGGTTTAGATGCTTACCGGTATGTTCTGGGTGTGGTGTCCCGAGTTCGAATCCCGGGATCATATGCTTTCATTAATTTATTCAAGTCATTGGGGTTTGTCTATTCTATTTATATCTATCTATCTATATGCTCAGGCCCAATCCCCATTTTTCCTATTATTATTTTTATTTTCTATTTAATTCTATTTTATTATTTTGTTTTCCTTTTTCTTGGGGGTTTGCAATGGAGGATTAATGTTAAAAACGGGGTGTTCCTTAATTACCATTGCTTGTTTTGCATATATTTTCTACTCTTGTATGTGTGGAGATGACCGATAATAATAAGTTTCAGATTCACCCTGATAACAAGTGTCCCTCATGCTTATTATTCATTATTCCCGCGTCTATATTTTTTGAATCAAGGAAAAACTTATCATAAATATTAACAGGCCCAATCGGTTGCAGTGCATTTTATTGAACGATTATAACACGCTGGTGGATTATTCTGAAACATTCCCTCAATCACCATTAACCCTTTCACGTTTTTATGACGCAGAGGTTTCCAGATTAGCAATAAGAAATAGAGTTCTCTCACTCTTATAATTACCTTTTTTTTTCTCCCCCAAGCAGCCTATACTCTGTTTCTTTCCAACTGATGGTAAATTGCCAAGTTCCCATTAAGATTTCTCGGTTATTTTTAAAGATATATGTAGTGAAATATGGTGTTAATTATATATACTTTGTCTTAACATGATGCAGAGACATAGTGGTTTCATGTTTTTTTCCATTAAGTATCCAAAAATTAGCTGCTTAATGGATTCAATTTACCGTCAGATGAAATGAAACAGAGTATAGTAAAGCCTATTAGGTCTGTTGTTGCTTACCTTCCTTTGTTTCTAATCATATTGTAGTGTACAGTCGGCCAAATAAGTGATGTCGCAGTACCAAGTATATTTCGATCAATAATTGGTAGGCCTATCAGCACTATCTAAGCACCGTATTAATTCATCGTTTCGAGTGAGATGTACAACAAATTGTTCCTATCTTAACACACCCTTTTCAACATCTGACAGACATTAATACAGCTCAGAGCGAGCAAAACGTAATGACAACGAGGACATGACTTATTAGCGCGACCGTATCAGCTACTTAAACATACAGTGAATTAGATAAGGTGTTGGTGTTAGAGGTGTAACGAACGGTATATATCCGCCTCTACCACCGCCGCCCCTCATTGTTTGAAGTTCACGTCCACCCACCCTCCATAACACAACATATCCTTTACACAGGCAGGGCCTATAGTCTATTCGCTGCTAGTAGGCGAGAAATCATGACCATTAACCTCTATAATTCAAAAACTACTTGATTAATGGAGTTAATATGTCTACCATTTGGGAAGAGTCAGTCAGGGAATAGGTCCCGAGTTCGAATCCCGGGAGGACCATATGCTTTCATTAGTTTATTCAAGTACATTGGGGTTTGTAAATGAATGATTAATGTTAAGAACGGGGTGTTACTTATAACTGATATTTGTAAAATTTTCCTACTCGAAGAGACAGAAAGGGGCGAGGGACCGCGAAAGTGGTCCCGGACCCTAAGTACTGAAACTTTCAATGTTTCTGTTCGGGCTTTGTCTCCAGTCGGCCACCCCCAACTATAGAGTAGGCCTATGTGCCAGAGAATATACATGCCTACATAACTGAGTGTGGTGTCCTGAGTTGGAATCCCGGGAGGACCATATGCTTTCATTAGTTTATTCAAGTACATTGGGGTTTGTAATTGATGATTAATGTTATGAACGGGATGTTACTTTATTACTGTATGGTATAACTGAGGAATAACTGGTAAACATGTATGGTATTACTGTGAGGTTCAAGTGTGAGGTGTATCTACCATAACTAAATATCTGGTGTAAGTGTGAGGTGAAGGGTTCTGTGGCAATTATCTACCCCTCCCTCATTCCTCCCAAAATCTATGTGCTACTTCAGGTCAGATCAGATGAAGGTATTAAGGGATAAGCCTTTACAACGGCACTTCGTATCTACATTCTACTTTTCCTATTTTTCTGAAGCGTGTAGAGAGGGGAAGCTGTTGGAGTGGCTTTGTTATGTGTGTTTAGTCTGTATAGTTCAGGTTATATTAATTGTGTAGCCTATGTGTATAAACAAATAATGTTGTCTATAAATAAGGGAAAGGTTTCCTCGGTTCAAGAGTCTTTACTTCACTGTAACCTGTAATGTGAACACAACAGCATCGAAGTAGAATGTAATTCTATATTACGCACTCTCTCTGGTCGCATGTGAGACGTGCGCATAGCAACAAGAAAGATGCATAGCAACCAACAGCGATCTAGCGACAAGTTATTTTGCTCTAGCGGCAAGGATTTTAGCTACATCATGGAGATTTGAGCCATTGTAAGCGATATTCGAAGTTGGTGCTAGATTGTGCCATTTTGCTAGTGGTATTCTAGGGAATGTACTTTATTTATAGCGATATTCTGCATGTTATACTATCTAGCGAAATTTGAGGATTAATATAGCGATATTCTGCTACTGTTGGTAACCCTTCCGCCTCCTGGCAGTCGATGAAATTGAAATGGATTGCCCAGCAGGTCGTCGGAGGACATTATAATATGGAATATGAAAGAACAGCCAGAGATAATAGAGGGGGTGAAAGTAACTGAAACAAAGTATTTAGGACTTAAATTGGAAAATATAAGAAATATATTTAAACAGCAAAAAGTTAACATGATACAAAATGAAGAAAATTAGCAAATTTAACATATTCAGTAATAGCCAAAAGTTGTAATAAGATAATGGTTGGAAAGGCTTACTGGAAAGGTGTAGTAATACCATCTGTACTATATGGAGCCAGCATAATCAACATAAACGAAACTGAAATTAAAACATTAAAAAAAATAGAAAATGGAGTATATAGACACATACTGGGAGCAACAAAATGGGCACCAATATGTATCCTACATTGAGAGGTGAAATAGGGGCCTCACTAATGAAAACGAGAATCATAAGTGGAAGGTTACAATATTTAAAAAGTATCGATGAAGGAGAAAACCAGCTGCTGAAATAGTAAGGGAAATGTGTGAGGATGATAGAAATAAATGGATGAAAGTGACAAAAGCTTACATGAATACTGTGGGAATGAAAAGAGAAAATATCATAAGAATGAAGAAGACAGAAATAAAAGAAGAAACAAGAAAGTGGGATTCTGCAAATTGGAAAGAAGTAAATAGTAAATCAAGCCTAGTAATATACAAAAGATGGAAAGAAAGTATTAAAGAAGAACAAATGTATGATAACCGCCCATCTTCAATCATACTGTATAAGGCCAGGAGTGGAACTCTGCAACTAAACGATAGGAAAAGACACACATGGAGAAGTAGAATGCACTCTATGTGGCCATGATTATGAAGATCTGAAACATGTGCCCATCAATAAATAATGAAAGAATGAAGCTAAAGAACTACAACAGCCATACCAAGAAGATGAACTGGGAATAATAGGAGATTATTTATTCAGAGGAGAAAATCTAGAAGAGAAAAGGGAGATTTTATATAAGATGTGGAAGAAGAGAGAAAAAATAATAATTAAAAGTTTGACATCTAATTAAGAAAGATAAAAACCATTGAATGTAAACTAGGAAATATCAAGTAAACTTAAATCTTCAGGGAGTTGCCGTTGCTAAGGCGTTCTGCCCCTTGGAGACGACATCCGAAGACAAAGCGAGTATTTTAAGCGACCTCCAACGTTTGTTGTTGTCACCGGCGAAGCAAAATCCTCGGAGGTGGAGGAAATTGGTATAAATCACCGTAGGCCTATATACCGGTACGGATTGGAACAGGTAAATATGGTGTTCCTAGGTTTCTACGTATATTCTTCCTTCCTTACAGAACGTAGGAGGCACCCCAATTTCGACACATTGCCCAGCATCCCGCATGTCCCATGTGCCTCCAACTCGATTTGGGAAGCCTAGCCTATGAAAATAATTTCGGTAGGCCTACTTAGGCTAGGCCTATTACCGAAACTACCACTATTTGTTTTTCAATATTTGATGGCTAATATAGAATAGCCTAGGCCTAAGGATGTTGCAAAGATTAAAATTTGTTTCAACCACCGGAAATGCATTTTATGTGCTCTAGGTCTAGGCCCTATTTAAAGCACTGTAAAAAAAAAATATAGGCTAGGCCTAATTCTCCCTATTGATGGTGGTAAAACTCATATTTAGCCCCTTACTGGCAAAATAGCCTAGATACTGATTTCAATAAGTGAGGGGGGTGGACAAGACCCCTTTCATCCCAGCCTAGTCTAGTCTGTAAATTACGTTTTACTCTGAAAATGACGTTTTAAGATCGTTGCATAGCCTAATGGGGAAAACAAAAAAAATCCGGGGATTGAAACTAATTTAAACTAGGTTACAGTAGGCTACTGTATAATGATAAAAACTACCGGGAAGGATGTAGGCCTAGCCTAGTTACCGTGTGTACCACTACAACATAAATCATCTATAAATATTTATAATAAAATAAATACTTATAGCCTAAATCTATAATACTAGGTTAGGTTAGGTTGTTTGGTTAGGGTAATGTATTGTTGTATCCAAAGGCAGTCAAAATAGACGGGAACATGATGGGGTACACCCGGTAACTACATTCTTGCCAAACTACCTAGGCCTAGCCTAAAATAAAAAAGAATAACCACGGGAAAAATTTTGGTAGTTTCGGTAATATTGTTCGGTTTAGGCCTAGGCCTATGTTATTGTATTTGGTTACTGTAGATTAAGCTGATATAAATATAAAGTTAAATTACACCAATTCTTATTGGGCTAGCCTATAAAAAACGAGTAAATACGAAGGAGAACTAGGGAATTAGGAAAGAAAAAGGCTAGGCCTAGGCTAAAGCTAAAATTGATAAATCGATCGTAATTTGTTATTAGTTTGGCTTCCGCTTTACGCCTTTAAAAGCTGTCCCAGATTAAGAGATATGACTAGGAATCCATAAAAGAGTGAAATTGAGAAAATAAATGCTTAAATTATGATACAGTAAACCCCGATATTTCAGACTCTTTTTACTCGGAAACCCGCACTTCTTGGAATGGCATAGGCCTCTCGAAGATGTCCCTGTATATCTTGGCAATTTCCGAGTTGGACGGGATTTGTGTCCGGTTTACAATGTTCTCTCACTCGGTTTTAAGTGATTTTAGGATGAATTGAAGCCTGTGCCTTTTAATTATTGTGTTAATATTAATTACTATGTACTGTACTGTCTCTGAAAACATAATAAGGTTAGTATTTGTCATTAATATGATGAATTTCACATGTTAAAAAAAAAAAAAAATCCTAATTTTCTCTGGTGACGCAGACTTTCCTCTTCTAATTTGGAATTTTCCCTCTCTTAAGTCGGATATAGGCTAAGTCGGACTTCGGATATCTCGGAAAATTGGGCTTCTCGGAAGTGGTCTCCCCCCAATTAGTCCGAGATAGCGAGGGTTTACTGTATAGGGTATGGTATTCCAGTACAGTATTGTGAACATTCACTTGACGATCTTTCTGAAGAGCTTTTCCTCAAAACCTCCGTTTTCTAATGTTATGATGCGTGATCTCGGAGATGTTTTTCACTCTCCCGAGTTCTGCAGTGCTTGCTAGTAATTTGATGTCTCCTACATAATTTTTAAGAGCAGCAGGGTCTTTGAAAAGGGTGCAGCCACAGCGTGTGAGGTGAGGTTGAACGGTCACGTTATGGAGAATGTCAGCTCATTTAACCCGTCCAGCCCCAGCGACGCGTCTGGCGCGTCGCCTATGTATGTAACGCACAGCCCCAGCGACGCGTCTGACGAGTCACCCTAATTGCTCCGACCGTAACCTCAGGTGTAGCCACTCGAGAGGGCTCAGATTTGTATGGGAACTGTGTACGTATCCCACGCAACCGTGCCGATGGTTGAAAACTCTCAAAGTCCACGTGCGTGCACGTGAGCGCGCAATAACATGGTTTTTTGGGGAAATTGCCTTCAATTTTTTACTCTTGTAAAATACGTTTTCGGGGGCTCTGTAGGACCATTTTTAAAGTTTTTTGAGCGGTTTTTCGTGGTTTTTCCTTCATTCCTAACCCATTCGCTATTGTTTCTGGAATAAAACCATTTTTTGAAAACGGGCCGGGTTCTGGTGAACAAAAAATAAAAACTAGGCGGGGCTCCACGGGTTAAGTATTTGGGCAGTGTGTTGACACTGTTGAGTAAGTATGGGAGTAGCCTACTGTATGGATGAGGAAGTGCGGTAGAGGGTGCAACAGGGGAAGAGGGTTTTAGGAATGCCGAAAGCAGTAACAAGAAGTAGGGTGGTCAGCATGGAAGTAAAGAAGTCCTTGCATGACAGTGTGGTATTCCCGACATTGACTTACAGGAGCGAAGCATATACGTTTGTGAAGAGACTCAAACCATGAGGGGTGGAAATGAGTTACCGGTACTTGAGAAGTGTACGTACCCTACGTAGAGGAGGTGGTATACACTGGAAAAGCTCCGAGGAACACTGATTATTGTAGTAGCGATAGAATAGTTAGTATTACCTCGGTTGTCTGTAAAATGCTAGAAATACTCACAAAAGACAGACTTGTAAATCACTTAGAGGAAAATATCCTACTCAAAGTTACCTAGCATGGCTTCCGTAACAAATGTTCCAGCTTGATGAACTTTCTTGGACTTCTTCCACGATATCCTCAACCTATATGACGAGAGTATAGCTGTAGATATTATATACCTTGATTTTCAAAAGGCCTTTGACGAAGTACCCCACAAATGGTTATTGATAAAATTAAAAGTGCATGGAATACAAGGGGGAGTGTTGAGATGGATGGAAAATTGGCTCAGTGAAAGAAAGCAAAGGGTAGTCATAAATGGTAAAGCATCGAAATGGACCAATGTAACTAGCGGGGTACCCCAGAGATCGGATCTAGGGCCAGTGCTCTTCCTAGTTTATATGTATGACATAGATGAGAGCCTCACCTGTACAATCTCAAAGTTTGCAGATGATACAAAAATTGCAAATACAGTACTGTACTGTACCGGTACTCTCAGTTAGAGTCTATAATTCAGTGGTTTATCTCTGCTTCCTCCCTTAAATATAGGAATAATGTTTGCTCTTTTCCATTCTGTAGGTACTATCCCTGTGTCCAATGATTTGGTCATTATATCATATATTGGTATACTCAGTTCCTTGGTATTTTCTTTAATAATCCAGCCTGATACTCCGTCCGGTCCGGCGGCTTTGTTTGGATCCACCTTACTCATTTTGTCTATGAGCTCTTCTCTGTTAAATGTAACTTCCGGCATTTCCTCTATACCTATCTCATTGTTATCTGGTGCAATGAATTCTCCTTTTTTTGTAAATACTGATGCAAAATTTCTATTTAGTTCTTCCGCAATTTCTGTATCATCTTCTATGATTCTGTTTCCACTTTTAATTTTTACGATTGTGGCTTTTATCTTCCTTTTGCCATTTACAAACTTGAAAAACATTTTTGGATTCTTTTCATAGTTCTCCACTATCCCTTTCTCATGGTTTGCCTCTGACCTCCTCCTCATTACTGTGTATTTGTTTCTCTCCTCTTTATACTTTTGCCTGTTTTCTTCTGAATCCCAGTTTCTCATCGTTTTCCAGGCTTTGTTTTTTGCTTCCTGTGCTTGCCTACATTCGTGATTAAACCAATTGCAATTTCCTTTTTTTCTGTTATGTACTTTGGGACAAAAGTTGTTATACCAGTATCATAGATCTCCATGAATGCCTTGATTTTTTTTGTCTACCTCACTTTCAGATAACACTTGTTCCCAATTTTGTGACTTGAAAAAATCCCGTAGTCCTGCGAAATCGGTTCTGGAATACATCCAGTGATTTTCCTTGTGCTTTTCCCTTTCCTTGGGTAGTTTATGCTCCTCTTAGTTAGTCCTTTGGCTGCGAGAATAGTTTGTACTACCTGATCCCAAGTCTTTCTTGGTCCACCTCTCCTTGCGACTCTCTCTCTTCACGTTCATATACAGTACAGTACTTGCTTTTCTTGACCCAATTATTGTCATCCATCCTTTTCACATGTCCACACCAACTAAGCCTGCTCTTACGCATATCCTCATTAATAATCTCTTTGCTTAAGCTCCTTCTGAGTTCTACATTTGGGTTTTGTCTTACATTGCAGACCCACATAGCACATATCCATCTCACCATCCTCATTTCATTTTGTTCCATCGTATTTATATCTTTCATAAAATTTGCACTAAAGTAGATGACTTTTGGGCTAGAGCTGGGTTACTATACAGACTCTTAGTAGACAGAGGTTATGAGGCAAGTAAATTGTTACATAAATTTAATCTTTTTAGGGTCAATTACTGTGACTATTCTAAAATTTGACATAAATAATTTTAATCAAGCATTTTTAACGTGAAGTTTCTTGTATAACCTCTGCTTACTTTGTGTCTGTTTTTACAGTATTTATTGTTTATCTTTTTCTATTATTAATATTGATGAATTGTTTAATTAATTGTTCTTGTTAAAAGAGTACTCTTTGTTTAAACATGTTACTTTTTCATATTTTGTAATTATTTGTCTTTATATTACAGTATATCTATTCATTGTTGATAGTATCAATTGCTTGCTTTTGCGATTTCCTTAGTTTATTTGTACGATAAATGTAGGTTATTTGTAGGGTAGTTATTGATAGGGGTCACTTGAGGCATGCTATGCTTACAGGTACCTACCCGATAGCACTATCGTTAGTGAGTGCTATGTTACCATGCGTAGGGCTTTACGGCTTCAGCATGCTGACTCCCCTGCCAGTGACCTCTTCCGTGAGCCGCACGCTCCTAGCCTCGACTTCCCTAGCAGGGCTACTATTCTCCTTACCTCTACTTCCCTCACTATCCGTCTCTGTCCTCCTGTTCCTTTGCATCCGCCATGGACCTTGAACCTCCCGCATATCTGCACATATTTGTCCTATCTATCTAAGCGTATTATTTCTGTTTCTGCTGTTCTTTGCCAACACGCCTTTGAACATGTCCGCCGAAAACTGCCCCATACTGCTGTCTATACTGATGGATCCAAAGATTCCCTGGGAGTCGGTTGTGCAGCAGTATCCCCCACAGCCCGCAAACAGATATCGCTCCCAACCCAGGCTACGGTTTTTACAGCGGAGTTGCTTGCTATACAGGCTGCGCTTGACATCATATGCGACTCTCCACCTTCCCGCTTTGTTATCTACAGTGATTCTCGGAGTGCACTTGGTGCACTTCAAGGGTTCAACCCACGCAATAAATTAGTTATGCAGCTCCAGAGGTCCTTCCATTCTCTATATGAACGAGGGTTCACGATTCAAGTTTGCTGGGTGCCTGCCCATGTTGGTATCCCAGGTAACGAACTTGCTGATCGGGTTGCCAAAGAGACCACCGTTTTAGCGGTAGCACATGATCATTTGCCAGTTGATGACTGGATTACTGCGTTGCGGCCTATTATTACCCACCGTTGGCAAATCTTTTGGTCCTCCCAATCCTCCTCCACCAATCTTCTCCGCAGTATCAAACCTATGGTTAGCCCTTGGCGTTCGTCTTTCCACTCTGCCCGCCATAGTGAGGTTCTTTTGACGAGGCTCCGAATTGGTCATACACGTTTGACTCATGGTTATCTAATGTCGTCTCCTCACGGCCCTCGACCCCAATGCTCTACTTGCGACAAGCCCTTAACGATTCACCACGTCTTCACAGACTGTCTTCCACCTCCGTTCTCTTTATTTCGGTACCGGCACATTTACGGATATATTTGTGGATTCTCCCTCATTCTCGACCTACCGTATTCTTCGCTTTCTCAAAGATTCCTCTCTCCTAGATAAGATTTAATACTGGTACCTTTTGACTATTCCTACTTCATCTTGAATAGTCGCCCATTTTATTCTAATCCTTTGGGCCAGCCCTGTGAGAGCTCTTTTAGGGAGGTCGGTGGTCTGGTTAAACTACTCTTTAAAAAAAAACTATATACCGGTATACAGTATATTTTTTTGTAATATTATATATCTTTTCAATATTTTTATTTTGTACTATTGTTAATGTCTTGTCCTGTTGCAAATTTGATTTTAAATGAAAATTTTAACACTAATTGTAGTTTCTTTTATTCATGCAGAGTTTAGTAATATTTGCCAGAACGTCCCGGACTTCCCAAATTGACTAATTCCCTGAACGTGACGATAGTGCGTTGTTATGTGTGCAATTAGTTTGCTTGGGAACCAGATGAACTTGCTCATGTAGTAATCTACACCCTATGTGGTGGATTGTGTTCTTTCATTTCATAAATTTTATTTTAGTAAGCGTTGTTTCCACATAGCGGTTTTGACTTTATATTGTCTTTGTCCCAGTTTTGGTTTGACTTTGTTTGCAAGTTTTACATTTTAATATTGATAGGCCAGGTTTCGCTAGCATACACCATCATACAGCGGCTCGCTTGGTGTAGTGACTAGCGTCTCTGACTTCCACCCAGAAGGCCCGGGTTCGCGCCCACGCTCGGCGCATTAAAGATTTTTTCACAAGCACTGAGTCGTTACCATCCCTCATGAGCAAAGGGATGGGGTAGTAGTACAGGACCCCAATGGAAATACGCCTAATCGGCCTTATTGAGCTATCCTTAGCTAGCTTAGCATGCGCTAGCTTTAAGAACTATTATTATTATTATTATTATTACCGGTACTTCTAACGCATGTACTAGATTAGAAAAGAAAAGCAATAAACCAAACCTTTGCCTTAAATCACATAGCGGTTTTGATTTAGTTATTTTGTCTTTTTACTGTCTTCGTATAAGTTTTGGTTTGTTTATTTTGCAAGTTTTACATTATAATCTAACATATCCTTAACCTCATACAGGTTTGAGAGCGCGAAATAGAAGATACAACGAGATTGAGTGGTCCCTGGTTTCTGGAGTTGGTGAAGATTGACTTGACTGGGACAAGAACTCTATGAAGGAGATTACCAATTGCCTAACTTCAAGAGTTACACTCAATATGAGGACCAGCATGTACGGTAAGTTTATAGAGTATTTTTTTTTTACATAATTTTTTTGTATATGCCTTTCAGTAAGATGCCTTTATTACTTCCATTATGGGTGATGATACACAAATTTATTGCGTATAGAAAATATTTATAGAAATTAAACACGTAAAAAGTACAGTAGCCTATCTCCTTTTTGAATGCCATAAAGCCTTCCCATTTTTCAATTGACAGATAGGCAGAATAGTTTTACATTGTTCATTTTATGATTGCTGTAGTATTTATGTCTTTTGCGACTTCCCAAATTGACTAATTCCTTGAATGTGACAATAGTGTGTTATGTGTGCGATTAAGTCTGTAGTTGTTGTTGTTGTTCCCCAAGCTGCCTGGCCGAACAGCCCCAAGGCCCCGAGCAAGGCCAAGGCCAAGGCCATAACCGAGCGCCCCCACAGAACCCTCCCTGCCGACCACAATAAAGCCTGGGTGACCGAAGCCACACCATGGCGGGGAGCTGAGGAGGGTGCGGAAACGCCCAGGAAACCAAAGCCCCACCCAGGGCCCTGTGCCCCTCAGCAATTATGAAGAGAAAGTTGAGGGGCAAAGGAAAAATGTGATGCTTTGGCTTCCCATCTTGGTAGATTGGGAGGTCAATCCACGGAAGAGACGCCGTCACTTGAGATCTAGGAAATATCTAAGTAAAAGGAACAGTCAGAGTAAGCTATGGGTATGGCAGAGATCGCTCAGTTCTCACTCTGATAGATCAGCCCATCACCACATGACTAGAACCCAATCCTCTCGGCATCAGTTAGGAAAGGCCCTAGAAAGCCGCCTTTGGCGGGGGGATAGCTCCCCTATTTCAACCCCTTTCGGGGTTGGGCACCCGCCCAGATTAACAGAAACAGATTAACTTGCTCATGTAGTAATGTACACCCTATGTGGTGGATAGTGTTCTTTTATTTCATAAATGTTATTTTAGTAAGCGTTGTTTCCACATAGCGATTTTGATGAGTTATTATGTTCTCTCCACCAACCAACTCTACTCCTAAAATCGATTAATTTAATTAACAACCACATGTGGCAGTCCGGGGATTCGAACTTAGGATGCTCACACCGAAAATCAACACACTATGCACTGCACCACGAAGACAGTTATTAGTTTGCTTGGGAAACAGATTAACTTGCTCATGTAGTAATGTACACCCTATGTGGTGGATTGTGTTATTTTATTTATAAATTATTATTTTACTTAACCCGGGAACTGCAGGGAGACTCTTAAGAGTTCCCCCGGCGGACTGCGGGGAGACTCTTATGAGTGAGTGAAAACAAAAATCAACTTTTGACATCGAAAAAAAAAAAAAAAAAAATTGGCCCCTGGGCCATGCAAAATCTCAGTCCTCTACCTCCCCTCCTTCCCCACTTTCCTCCTCTCCTTCAGTTATCACCTATTTTCCCTGTTTTTCCCTTATTCTGAGGTATATTTTCGTGCTAACATTAGCGAGTTGCAAGCAGGGTGTTGTCATCACTGATGGCAAGCGAGTGCAAGAGAGAGAGAGAGAGAGAGAGTATCGATCGACTGTGTCTCAGTGGCCTTGGGGGAAATTGGCGGGAAAGCAGTTTGCCTCACCCATACATTATACAACTCGCGGGCTATATCTCCGATTTTGACCATCCAAACGCTGTTTTCACTCGTTTTATTGTTGTTTCAGGTTAATACCTTTATAATCAACCCATAATAGGCGCATATGGATTAGTATTAATGCTATTAATGGCACAATGAATATTTTAGTGACGGAAACACCTCAAATACGTCAGCACAGGGGGACGTTTCCAATTACCCCCATGCGCACTTCAGAGGTTAAGTGTTGTTTCCACATAGCAATTTTGATTAGTTATTTTGTCTTTTTTACTGTGTTCGTATAAGTTTTGGTTTGTTTATTTTTCAAGTTTTACATTATAATTGTCTTTGTCCAAGTTTTGGTTTGTTTAGTTTTCAAGTTTTACATTTTGATGTAGTACACTGAGGTATTATATCCAGTGCTCTAATACTCAAAGCCGTCATAAATTTGGAAATGGTGAAGTTTATTTGGTGAAAGATTTAACAATGTATACTTGTACAGTATACTGTACTTGTAAGCAGGTTGTCAAACCGAGACAATCTGCTGTTAAGACTGGAATGATTATGAGAAGAAATACAAGAAAATTAACATGAATTTGGATTGGTTTGGTCATTGTAGCACTCCCAAAGACATAATATAAACTTCCAAGCATAAATGTAACTGTATATATTGTTATGGTGACTAAATACAAGGGAATAGGCCTCTTTTTTTACACCCAACTGTAGTAACATACTAACTTGCACACTCAGTACAGTCGCGCTAATAAGTGATGTCTCGGCACTAAGTATGTTTTGATCAATAATGTGTACCGTTATCAGTAATATCTAAGCATAATTTCTTCATATCGTGTGAAATATACAAACATGTTCCTACACTTGCCCACCCTATTCAACATCTGACAGACATTAATACAGCACAGAGCAAGCCAAATGTAATGACTGGTGGGACATGACTTGTTAGCACGACCGTACATGTACTTATACATACATACATACATACGGGTTTAAAGACCGCAACCGTCCACAGTGAATGTGGCTTCCATGGTACAATCACAGTACTGCACACAGTGCACAGCAATCACAACACGGTGGCTACAGTCTTTACTGCAGCACAGTACAACATATATAACTAGACAGTCCTAAAGTTACTACCAGTGTTGAGGTGAGATGCCATAATGATTTAAGTACCGGTACAGTAATTCCTTACTTCAAGTTGTATTTCCATTCCTGGTTTTGTGTTCTTTTATTTCAAACATTTATTGTGCTAAATCGTTATTTCTACAGTGATTTTGATCGATTCTTTTGTCTTTATAGTGTGGCGTTCCCGTTTTGGTTTGTTTATTTTGCAAGGACTTGTGCAGCAAACTGTACATTACATGTCAATAAAAGGGAAGTTTGGGACTTTTGCTGAGTCGAAATAGGTCAAAAAGGGGACTTTGGGATTTTGGCTGGGACAAAAAAATTATTTCCCATAAGGTACTGGTATGTTATTTCTGTACCGCGTATTTCGGTGACACTTTGCTGTATGTATGTATGTATATAGTGAGGCACATACCCCATTGCTGGGGGTGGTTGACTTGAGGCAGAGCCCGAACAGAAACCTTTTAAGATCCAATTCTTAGGGTCCTGGACCACTGACGCGTTCCCTTACCCCTTTCTCTGTCTCGTTGAGTCGGAGAATTTTACAACACTGTGCTTTGAAAGGACAAATTAACCGTGTTACCGAAAGCATGACTGTACTGTACTGTACTGTAAATGGATGAAAATCTATACTTATACACCAGAAGAACAAATACATTAAAATTCAGGCTTTTTAGACATGGACATAAACCAAAAAATTAAGGGGAATCTCCTTGTACTCTCTTAAAATTTATGATGTCATGACTTGGCGTTTTTCTTTACATATGGAATGTTCAGCATAAAATATTTAGCAATCTCCCTTCATGTCCACTGAATATTGATAGCCTAATACAGTTAGGAGCATAAATTGGGACTCGCCTATTTTACCCTTTCTGTCTGGAGTCGGCCACCCCTTAGCTATGGGGTATTTGC
Organism: Paralithodes platypus; assembly: GCA_032716605.1. Taxonomy (NCBI): domain Eukaryota; kingdom Metazoa; phylum Arthropoda; class Malacostraca; order Decapoda; family Lithodidae; genus Paralithodes; species Paralithodes platypus. The sequence continues at coordinate 91,006,212 of CM064513.1, forward strand.
GTGAATATATACATACATATGTTGTTGTTCCCCAAGCTGCCTGGCCGAACAGCCCCAAGGCCCCGAGCACGGCCAAGGCCATAACCGAGCGCCCCCACAGAACCCTCCCTGCCGACCACAATAAAGCCTGGGTGACCGAAGCCACTGCATGGCAGGGAGCTGAGGAGGGTGCGGAAACGCCCGGGAAACCAAAGCCCCACCCAGGGCCCTGTGCCCCTCAGCAATTATGAAGAGAAAGTTGAGGGGCAAGGGAAAAATGTGACGCTTTGGCTTCCAATCTTGGTAGATTGGGAGGTCAATCCACGGAAGAGACGCCGTCACTCGAGATCTGGAAGATATATAAGTAAAAGGAACAGTCAGAGTAAGCTATGGGTATGGCAGAGATCGCTCAGTTCTCACTCTGATAGACCAGCCCATCACCACATGACTAGAACCCAATCCTCTCAGCATCAGCTAGGAAAGGCCCTAGAAAGAAAGGCGGGGGATAGCTCCCCTATTTCAACCCCTTTCGGGATTGGGCACCCGCCACACATAATGTACATTTAACCCTTTCAGTGATTGTGACTTGTTTTTATTTGATTTCAGCTACATTTAGACAATTTGATTAAGCTTAGGAAGGATATGTGGTAATGTAAAAGGATTGAGAGTGTATTAAGCTTAGGAAGGATATGTGGTAATGTAAAAGGATTGAGAGTGTATTAAGCTTAGGAAGGATATGTGGTAATGTAAAAGGATTGAGAGTGTATTAAGCTTAGGAAGGATATGTGGTAATGTAAAAGGATTGAGAGTGTATTAAGCTTAGGAAGGATATGTGGTAATGTAAAAGGATTGAGAGTGTATTAAGCTTAGGAAGGATATGTGGTAATGTAAAAGGATTGAGAGTGTATTAAGCTTAGGAAGGATATGTGGTAATGTAAAAGGATTGAGAGTGTATTAAGCTTAGGAAGGATATGTGGTAATGTAAAAGGATTGAGAGTGTATTAAGCTTAGGAAGGATATGTGGTAATGTAAAAGGATTGAGAGTGTATTAAGCTTAGGAAGGATATGTGGTAATGTAAAAGGATTGAGAGTGTATTAAGCTTAGGAAGGATATGTGGTAATGTAAAAGGATTGAGAGTGTATTAAGCTTAGGAAGGATATGTGGTAATGTAAAAGGATTGAGAGTGTATTAAGCTTAGGAAGGATATGTGGTAATGTAAAAGGATTGAGAGTGTATTAAGCTTAGGAAGGATATGTGGTAATGTAAAAGGATTGAGAGTGTATTAAGCTTAGGAAGGATATGTGGTAATGTAAAAGGATTGAGAGTATTTACCTAATTGTAGTTTACAGGAGTTGAGCTAAGGTCCCTCCTCCAGCCTATTCCATTTGTCAATACATCTATAGGGGAAGCTAAACTTCCTAATGTCGTTCTTGTAGGTAGCTTTTTGACTTTGTAGCTGTGGCCTCTAGTTATTCCTGTATCCATAATTATTATATCCTCCTTAAGCCGCTGTCACACGCGCTTTTTCCGTCAATTTTCCATGAGCAATTTTTTTCTCGTAATATTTCGGGACTTTTTCGCACTGGTATCGGTAACTAGACTGATGGTGATGGGCTGGTCTATCAGAGTGAGAACTGAGCGATCTCTGCCATACCCATAGCTTACTCTGACTGTTCCTTTTACTTATATATTTTCTAGATCTCAAGTGACGGTGTCTCTTCCGTGGATTGACCTCCCAATCTACCAAGATTGGAAGCCAAAGCGTCACATTTTTCCTTTGCCCTTCATCTTTCTCTTCATAATTGCTGAGGGGCACAGGGCCCTGGGTGGGGCTTTGGTTTCCTGGGCGTTTCCGCACCCTCCTCAGCTCCCCGCCATGGAGTGGCTTCGGTCACCCAGGCATTATTGTGGTCGGCAGGGAGGGTTCTGTGGGGGCGCTCGGTTATGGCCTTGGGGAACAACAACAACTTCACTTGTCAAGTGTTTGGATTTGAGATCGGCACGTATAGTCCGATCCCAGGTCTTCCTCCTCGGTCCACCCCTAGGTGCAGCTCCCTCCACAATCACAGACCTACATTTTTTCACCCAATTTTGTTCATCCATTCTCTCCACATGTCCATACCATCCCAGTCTACTTGTATGCATCACCTCGCTAATACTCTTTATACCTAAATGTCTCCTCAGCGCATCAAATGTTATTCTATCCTGTAGCCTGGCCTGAGAAGCAATGTAATTATAAATGCATAAACACTAACATATGGATCCACAAATTGTGATGAGTGGGGTATGGAGATTATGGTATCCGACTGTACAGTACTATATATAGAAAGTTTAATTTCCGATAAATGTAAATAAATTTGTCCACATATAGATTTTGATAGTGTTATCGTTTCGATAATTTTTTTAACTGTCTTAATAGCGTAATGCATAAATGCGCGGAATTTCGGTGTGAGCATCCTAGGTTCGAGTCCTTGGAGTGCCACATGTATTTGTTGATTTCATTAATTGAGTTTAGAAGTGAAGTTGGTTGGTGGAAAAATATAAATTATTAGATTGGTTATTATGTATGTATTTATAATTTAAAATATTATTGTTTATTTAATATTGATTTTAAATACAGTACAGTAAAAGTCCTTTAATCCGACGACCGATGATCCGATCTCCCAATAGTCCGAATTTTTCAATTTGAGGCCAAATCCGAATTTCAAGAAGTCCCAAAGTCCCCTTTTTGAGGCATTAGTCCACTCAAATGACACATAATGGAGCACACACATATCATATGTTCATGAATTCACTTTAAAAGTTTACCATTGTCATTGTAGCCTATTACCTACTTCAAAACATTCAGATTAATGGTCAAAGGAAGCTACTGATATAAACGTAAACACCACATCGTCTGCTAGAGCGTTTGTTTGGCTCTTGAACGCATTCTTGGGACGCTCCGATGCGCTACTGGCTTGCACCGCATTTTCTGCAAGCGCATTCAGTCTTGAGCTTGAAAACGCACCTTTGGACGCTCCGATACGCTACTATTTATAGTGATCGGAGCGTCCCAAGGGTGCTTTCAAGAGCAAGACAAACTCGCTAGTAGACGATGCGGACATGTGACAATAAGAAGAAGAAGAAGAAGGTGTTTACGTTTATATCAGCAGATTCCTTTGACCATTAATCTGAATGTTTTGAAGTAGGTAATAGGCTACAATGACAATGGTAAACTTTTGAAGTGATTTCATGAACATATGAGCCGATATGTGTGCACCATTGTGTCATTTGGGTGGCCTAATGCCTCAATGTTTTCGTCAGGCTACAGGTTCATAGGGGTAAAGTCCGAAAATCCACTAATCCGAACGAGGGCCGGTCCGCTGCCCTTCGGATTAACGGAAGTTTACTGTACTTTAAATGTATGTACAGTACAGTACAGTATATAATGAGGCACAGACCCCATAGCTGTGGGTGACCGACTCGAGACAGAGCCTGGTTAGTAATAGGACAAAACTAGAGTAATTACAACCAGCACTAATGGGGCTAGTCTGAACGTGACGATAGTGCGTTGTTATGTGTGCGATTAGTTTGCTTGGGAACCAGATTAACTTGCTCATGAGATTTCATAATTGTATTTTATTGAGCATTATTTCCACTTAGCGATTTTGATTAGTTCCTTTGCTTTTTTCTTGTGTCGTCCCAGTTTTGGTTTGTTTATTTTGCAAGTTTTACAATTGAATTTGATAGTGTAATGCTTAGTGCGCGGAATTTTGGTGCGAGTACCCTAGGTTGGAGTCCTTGGAGTACCACATGTATTCATTACTTTCATTGATTTCACTACTTAAGTTTATTTGTAAATGTATTGGTTGGTTGGTGAAAACAAATATGAATTGTTCCCGCTGATGGTACATTGGTATCTGGCCATCCTGAATATTCCACTATTTCATGAGTTATACAAGGTCTTTTTCAAGGTGATTTTAATTTGGTATCTCGACATCCTGATTACTTGACTATTAGCAAGATTTTGTAGTGAACTAGTTTATTATTTTCTTTCATGATTTTATTTTGCTAAAGCGTTTTTCCACATAGATTTTGTTTAGTGTGATGTCGTTTCGATAGTTTTTATTTTAATGAGTTCTTTATATTAATTTGAACATTAACTTTTGATCGATTTCAAGTTTTATGTTTTGATTAACTTGCTCATTGCTCATGTAGTAATGTCCACCCTATGTGCTGGATTGTGTTCTTGTATTTATAAATAATTATTGTTTTGCTTAAGCATTGTTTCCACTGCGATTTTGATCAGTTTGTCTTTTTACTGTGTTTGTCCAAGTTTGTTTATTTTGCAAGTTTTACATTATAATTCCACATAGCGATTTTGATTGGTTCTTTTGTATTTACATTGTCTGGTCCCAGTTTTGATTTGTTTATTTTGCAAGTTTAACATTTGAATTATGATAAGTTGTCCATAATATGATGCAGACACATAGCAGTATCATATTTTTCCATCAAGAATCGAGATATCAAGCGCTAAATGATTCAATTTACCATCAGCTGGAAGAAAAGTAATTACAGTATATGTTTATTTGGAAAGTTTGACAAATTGTGTTTTACAATTGTGTTCTTTTATTTAACTGTCTTGATAGCGTAATAGTTAGTGCGCCGAATGTGTGTGCGAGTATCCTAGGTTCGAGTCCTTGGAGTACCACGTGTATTTGTCGATTTCATTAATTGAGTTTAGAAGTAAAGTTGATTGGTGAAAAGCTATGAAAAAATGTCATTATTTTATTTTGCTAAGGCGTTGTTTCCACATAGCAATTTTGATTAGTTCTTTTGCCTTTATATTGTCTTAGTCCCAGTTTTGGTTTGTTTATTTTGCAAGTCACAATTTACTAGAATAACTTGCTCATGTAGTAATGTACACCCTATGTGGTGGATTGTGTTCTTTTATTTCTAAATGTTATTTTGCTTAAACGTTGTTTCCACATTGGGATTTTTATAAGTTCTCTTGCCTTTATATTGTCTTTGTCCAGGTTTTGGTTTGTTTAATTTGCCCCCAAAATGGGGATTGGGCCTGAGCATATAGATAGATAGATAGTTTGCAAGTTTTACATTTTAAATTATATTATTATTAGAAATGATTATGTTTGATTTATTTTATATATATATATTGACTAACCTGCCTTCGGGTATTTTTATAATGTGTTACTAACCGAGTGGTGACTGGCTGGGATATTTGGGCCTTCCCTACGACCTGTGCGGGTAGAGGCTTGACTTATCAGGTTGCGGAAGACCCATTTATTCCGACGAGATAAGCCTTTTTTACACCACCCCTTTCTCTCTCCCTGTGTCTTATTCTTCTTCTCTTCGCACTGGTGGAAAGGGAAATCGTGGCAGATGACCATGTCAACGATGGCTCCTTGAAACCTCCGAGGGTCCTTGAGATACGGCTAGAGCGGTGAGATTGGATACGACCCCGACTGGTGCACCCTTGCCACTGCGAGGTATTAGATAGCTGACAGGGACCACTTCCATTTAACCCTCTGTGTACTGGTGATGTACTTTTCTTGATATTCTGGAAGGTATTAGACGATTTTGGCAGAATATAATGTATTGGACGATTTTTTTGAGCTTGGGAAGGATGTCTACCCATTAAAATTTGTAACTGTCACCTTAATAAAAAAAAAAAAAATGCTACAGACACTCTCAATTAATCGCAAGATCCAGGGTTCGAATCCCGAGTGGATTGTATGAGTTTTTTCTCAATTGGCTATACGTGCCGATCTCAAATCCAAGAACTTGACAAGTGAAGCAGCCCGTAACAGGATTGCCTGCAACGCCGCCATTAGGACAAGAGACTGAAACTGCACTTATGTGTGGAACACTCAGTCTTAAAATGTTATGTATGTATGTATGTATGTATGGCATGACTTGATTTAAATGGTCTCAATTAATCCTTTAAGCTACCATATATATCTTTCCTAACCTTCCTAAGCTTCACAAAATTGTCTAAGCTGAAATCAAATGAAAAATATGTTGCCGGTACCGTATGGGTTTAGCTGTATAGGACGCCTCAGTGGTTGCATAGGGGATAGGTAATAGGGCTGGCTCTAGTGCCGGCTTAGCTATGTTCTAATATTTGTTGCCTTCTAGAGGACGCCGACAGTCAAGCAAGACTCCCAACCAAAATTGACCTAGACATCCTTTGGAATTTCTCACTTCTGTGTTGATAGCGTAATGCATAAATGCGCAGAATTTTTGTGTGAGCATCCTAGGTTCGAGTCCTTGGAGTGCCACATGTATTTGTTGACTGTCGCTACTAATAGACATTTTTAATCAGTTCAAAAAGTTCCTCCAGCAATTAAGAAGTTTGATAGTATCTACTTAAGTATTTATAGTATCACAGATCCTTCTTAAACTTCAAAATTGTTTCTAAATATAGATAGAATATAATTATAGACCTAGAGATTACAGAAGGGGTTAGGATGTTATAAAGTCCAAATGTGTGACTATCATAGAAGCACTACAAATACCACACGATGCAGGGTATGCTGTGAGGATCACAACAGGGGACACAGTACTGTAGTAAAAAAAAAAAAAAAAATGAGAGAAGAAACCTCCGAGAAATGTGACAACTGCAAAGAAGGCTACTGGGCATGCTACCAAAATGTACGGAAAAACTCTTATCGTATTAAAAAGCAAGAGAAACGGCAAATAATGTTCCTGTAACATTATTTGCTGGTTCTCGGGGTTTTTAATATGACTTAAGAGTTTTTCCGCACATTTTGGTAGCATGCCCAGTAGCCTTCTTTGCAGTTGCCACATTTCTTGGAGGTTTCTTCTCTCATTTTGTGTTTTTTTACTACAGTACATTGTTCCCTGTTGTGATCCTCACAGCGTACCCTGCAATGTGTGGTATTTGTAGTGCTTCTATGATAGTCAGACCTTTGGCCTTTATGACATCTTAACCCCTTCTGTAATCTGTAGGTCTATAATGATATTCTATTTATATTTTGACAAATTTTTTAAGTTTAAGAAGAATCTGTGATAGTAAAAATATTTAAATAGTTTGAAGCTTGTTAATTGCTGGAGGCCCTTTTTCAACTGATTAAAATAGTCTATTAGAAGCCACAGTAAAAGTTTAAGGCATGACACTGGTACTTACAATGCTATAGTCTATTTATTAAAAGTCGGCCAAAGCTCTTGAGTACTAACCTCTAGACCTGATCACGTTCTAAGGAGATCTCCCAAGAAAAATTGACCTATGCAGCGTTGGAAACTTCTCACTGAGGCGCTATGACATGGAGTGCATAGTGCCTCGGTGAGAAGTTCCCAACGCTGCATAGCTCAAATTTTCTTTGCTTAGAATGTGATCAGGTCTAGAGGTTAGTTTTCAAGAGGTTTGGCGTAGTTTTAACGAATACACTATAGCATCTCCAGTATTTATTATCATGATTTAATGTTTTTAATGATTACACTTCATAAATTAGTGAACAAAATTCTCTCTGCTTCAAAATTCCTCACTTGACCCTTTCACCGCCATTGTTATTTTCATCGTATTCTGGATTTATGTATGTACACTCGGTACAAAAAGTATCTGCACCCCTACGCTGATCATCAGGTGTGTACAGCTCGATAGGGTTGGTACCTCTGCCTGCAACTATATCCGATCGTCTCCGACACACGGATATAGTTGCAGACCAACCCTATCGAGTTGTACACACCTGATGATCAGCGTAGGGGTGCAGATACTTTTTTGACCGAGTGTACATACATAAATCCAGAATACGATGAAAATAATAATGGCGGTGAAGGGGTTAAGTGAGGAATTTCTGTTTTGTGTATTATATTTCATATTTGTTTTTGCTAAATATTTTGTTCCACATACTGTATTGACTTTGATTAGTTGTTTTTTGTCTTTATATTGTGTCGTCCCAGTTTTGGATTATATTAAAATTGGCTACTGACTAACTTTAGGAATAAAATGCAAGTTGTTACATATATTTTGTTTTCTTTTCAGGTCAAGTGTTCCCGTGATGTAGCAAGAGTCTGTTGGCTGTTGCCGTGGTGGTATGGCTGCCTGGTCCAGGCCTCTACTGCTTTAAGAAATGTAAGTACTGTATATTCATAATCGTTTTGTTTTTGGTTGCTTAGTTTATCATAATGTATGTTCCATCAATTGCATCTATTCAATCAACATCCAGTTACTTAAGCAGTTGACTTGTGTTGATGCTTTTAATAAACCAGTGAAGTCGCACTTATTTCTGAAGGCTTATGATACTGCGGATCATAGAGTTACTCTACTGATGACTATAAACATATATTTTTTGTTTGAAAAATTTAAGTTAATGCGAGCGCTCGTGAATCATCTTTGAGAATTGGCGCTCGTACAATACAGTACCAGCCTATTATTATTATTATCTATAGTTGTTGGCTTTGTTGTACTTTGTCGTGTACGGTGGCGGTAATAAGTCATGTCCCAGCTGTCGTTACGTTTGGCTCGCTCTGTGCTGTATTAATGTCCGTCAGATGTTGAATAGGGTGGGTAAGTGTAGGAACATGTTTGTATATATCACTCAATATGAATAAATGAAGCTTGTATATTGGTGCTACCAATTATTGATCAAAATATACTTGGTGGCGAGACCTGACTTATTAGCACCACTGTACTTTGTTGTGTACTATTATGCATTTCTATAGTTGGTGTTTACTTGTGAATATTTTGATTGTATTGTATTGTTCTTTGCTTGGGTACTTTATATATTGGTTAGACACTTATGGTTTTCAGTATGGATTGATTTGAGTAGTTTGCTTTGTCATTGGAACTCTCTCCCAGAATCAGTATTTCCCTGTTCTTATGACTTGAATTGCTCCGTGTGTCTTGGCATTTTGGTTCGAACGTCCCTTGATTTCAACTCTGGGGGAAGACACTCGATACAGGCAGTTTTGCTTTTTGTCTCCCTCACTCATATAGAAAAAAACGAATAGGTTTTGCTTGTGTATGGGTATATATTTGATAAGCTCTTGTTTGCTTGAATAGTTGACTTTGATATGCCTCCTGTTGTTGCTCACTTTTCAGTTTGTTTTTAGTTTTATCAATTGTTTTGTTTGGATATGTTAGTTTCCTGAATGTTTAGCGTTATATTGCTTTTGTTGTTTATCTTATATATTTTGATAATTTAATTTGACTTTATATTGTCCTTGTCCCAATTTTGGTTTGTAAGTTTTACATTTTAATAGTTTGCTTAACCCCTTCATGATTGACACAGCAACTTGGCTATCATTTTACATTGTTCTTGTCAGTTAACCCTTGGAGTAGCAATAGTAACTTGGCTATCATTGTATATTGTTTTTGTCAGTTAACCCTTTGAGTACCAGAAGTAACTTGGCTATCATTGTATATTGTTTTTGTCCGTTAACCCTTTGAGTACCAGCGATGTGTGCTAGATTTGTATTGTGGCTATATTTTGACGATTGTTGGTAGAGATATCATTGAAGCCTTATTTTTGGCTAGAGGTCCTTCCTAAGCTGAATAAAGTGGTTGAGATATATTGAAGCCTTATTTTTTGCTAGAGGTCCTTCCTAAGGTGAATAAAATAGTCTTGCGGTCAGATTATAAAAAGGACCTCTGGTATTGAATGATGTTGCTTATTTTAATATGTTTGAGTTATCTGTTATGCGCAGTGATTTTGATTTGTTCTTTTGTCTTTATATTGTCTCGTCTCAGTTTGTTTATTTTGAGTTTGAATATTTGCTTTACTTAATTTCAAATTAAAAACAAAAATTATGTTGGTCATTATTGTTTGTGCATTTAGTCTTGAGCATCCACTCATTAGATACCTGTTGATGCTTGATAAGTGGTTTAGATTATAGTAATATTTGTCTGATGAATGATTGGAAACAAATAAATTATATTGCCTGTTTTAGTTTGAAATTTTAATTTATTGATGAAACATTGCTTAGCAATATAGGTATGGCATATTTATTTAAGTCCTTATGATGTATTTCTCAGTACCAATAATTGAAGCCTATTAATTGTCAGTATATGCTCAGGCAGGTCCTTACTATGTTGTATTTCTCAGTACCAATAATTGAAGACTTCTTTTATTTGTATAATTAACTATCAGTATATACTCGGGCACATTCCCTTTTATTTAGTTTATACTTTTATTAATCTTTACTCAGTTTAATATGAGACTCCATATTATTGGTACATGTACACTCTGATGCCAGTCTCTAAGCCACTCAGAAATTTATATTCTTGTTAAGTCCATGATTACTTATTATGAATCAGTGACTTGAACCAGTTGTCCATGAAGTTTGGAATTTTATTAAGTTATTTCCATAGCAATTTTGATTAGTTCCTTGTGTAGTTTTAGTTTGTTTATTTTGAAAGTTTTAAATTATAATTTGGCGAAGCCAAATGTTAAGTTGAGAAAAAAGTATACCAGGTCAATTTTATTAGACAGAAATAACAATAAGTTAAGTTTTTGTTCATTATAAAGTTTATAGTTGTTCATATCATTCTTAAAAGATATCCAGTACCCAAAGAAATGACAGTAAAACCTTTAGTAACTTCAGTTTCCTAATTTATTTTGCCCTTGGAAGTTTTAAATTTGTCATGTCCAATGACTTTAGTCAATGCTGCTTTATAAAGTTATGATAGTTGTATAGTAATCAATTGAAAGTACTGTATATCATTGTCAACCGATGCTTTAAAAATCTATAATTGTTGTGATATTACTAAACTATTGAAAGTGATCAAATTTTATCAATTTAAAATGGCAGACTAGTTGTTGATAATCCCAAAGCCTAATGTTTGTAAGTGATGGAACTAGTAGTTACTATTAGTAACAAGTACATTGTAATATTTGGAAATACAATAAAACTTTCGAATACCATTATATCTTTATTTGTATTATAATACATGTAATAGGATACATTTCACCTTAGGTTCATACCAAAGACTGGACTCTTACTTTACTGAATGGGATTTAAATATTCAGAGTATTTTGTTAAAAAAAAATATATATATAAAACAAAAATCAGCCAGTCAAAACAATGAATGGAATCTGTCACTGCAAGTCAGAGCTCCAAACATATCAGAACTGTGGACATGCAAAATTTTCCAAATTTTTTCAAAGTCCAGTCAGACTGAACTAAGGAAAGAATTTCATTGGTTTGGACTTCAGAAAATTCAGTTCAGATATGTTCAGCAAAAAATTTCAAAGTGGAACTTTAAAAAAAATCAGGTGTAAACTTTGGAAAATGTCACAAGTCCAGATCAGAACTAGACTTGTGAAATGTTCCAAAGTTTACACCACTAAAATGTTGCTAAGTTCCACTCGACTTTGAACAATTTCAGCCACCCCCAGAAATTTGCTAAGTCCAGCCTCAGAGGCTGGACTTAGCAAAATTCTGGGGGAAATCAGTCAAAAGTCTATGGGGTGAAACCCAAACTTTTCACACCATGAAAACTTTTCTATCTCAAGATTCTTACTGGCAATTTGTGGAGATAGGTTCAATTTCACCAACCAGGATTGGCCCAGCAACTCTGTGCATTTCAAACCTAACCTCAATAGCCAGTCTTGTCATTGGTTCAATTAACCCTTTCAGTAAATGTCACTACTTATTCAGACTAACCTCAAAAGATTTTATCAAGCTTAGAAAAGGTCCTTTCTAAGCTGATTAAAATCATCTGAGGCTAGCCAGAAATAGTGAGTACCAAAAGGGTTAATAGAGCTCATGACAAGCATGGGCTATGGAGGTTAAGTTTGAAATGCACTAAGAACACATGCAACCCAGAAAAAACAGTACACAACCAAAGACCATCACAGAAACATTACTTGCCATCTTAAGAGACTTTAAGACCAGACAAATAATGAAGACTCTGAACTTTATCATTATGCTTCTAGAACATTCAACCACATTACTTAAAGGAACTTTGCTACCATAAATGTAACTTTGGTTTAGCACTTTCAGTAATGATGGTTGAACATATCCAGAGTTCATAATAATCCTTCGGTTGTTAAACTGTTCATTCTAGGTTGCTAAACTTTATATCATGAGTGTGCAGTATATAAATATGGTCAACTATCACATAACGGCCAAACAAACTTTAAATGATTTATACAAACCTTCCATAAACAAATCTTAGTAAAATATCTGTATATGGTAACAAATTTATTACTTTTATTATGCATGTTATTTATGAAAATATTATTACTTTCTTTGCATGGTAAGTGATATTTTCACTCCCCATGCAAACAAAGTATGTATTTTCATAAATGGCATATGCATCTTAAAATAATATTTTTACCAATTTAAATACTTTACATCAACCATCTATTTTTTAATCTTTAAGGTATTTTGGCAGATTTTTTCAGTCAGTGATAGACAAACCAAATTTAAATATGCAAACCAAAGATATAAAGTTTTAAACCTACATAAATGCAGCCAAACCATTGCTTACATGATACAGTACACTCTTAAGCAAAAATAAGTACACCAATGGAATCATGAACCTTTAACCCTCTCATAAAATAAGTCATGCTGGCTAGAGAAATTCTATGCACTTAAGGAATAATTAAGAGCATAAATGCCAAAATAATTCCAAAGCAACATAAAATAGTCAAATATCCAGAATTAACTTACTCATATTTATCAAGGGGTGATTATCACTTTCAGTAATTATAGCAGTAAATATATAAAGGCCAAAATTCTAAACCAATTCAAATATGATGCACTTTGGGAATATTGGCTAGCATTCAATTATATTCAGCTTAGGAAGTACCACATCAATCTCAAGGGTTAATAAATTACTATTACCCCTCATTGCTAAACAGTCTTCCTAAGCTGCATAAAAGTCAGGTAACCAAAATTAACTTAGTGATTCATATTCATCAATGGGTTAACTAAAAAGGCTAAAGTAAATAAACTGCATTACCACACCTATTTCCTAGTCAACTCTTCCAGTCATAGAACTCACATAAAGTGATTACCCATTATTAATATTACTGGCAAAGATATCTGGCTCAATTATAATAGAATAGTCTTTTATAATTGCCAAATATTCTTTACCATTAAAATCAATAAACGGTAATCAAGCATGGGATTTCATTTGGGAAGAGTCACCCAGGGAATAAGATAGATAAGTTTCAGCCCATTTCTTCTAGCCTTTTAGTTTCAAGAAGGTTGGCCTATCATATATTAAAATACAGAACCAGATTTGTAAGCAGTCTATTTTCTTTGCAATATCAATATAAATACCATCACAAAAATCAAGGGACATTAATATATCAAAATGCACAAGTACATTTCCATAAATATTTAATCAGTTAGATTTCAGTGGGCATTTTCTATTAATAACTCGTTACAACACTGCATACAAATCTTATGCTGTACCGCTACCCTAAATTACTTTTTCTCCAATAGGTTCAATAGATTCCATAGCATGTACTTATTTATGGCTAAAGAGTATCTCAACAGAATAAATTTTAGAATGTGCAAACTTTTAGTGATGTCAAGTACAGTCCTTGACAAAATCTAGTAAAGTATATAGAGTACAATAATTTCTACTTCATATATATATTTTTTTTATATATATTAAAGATTATTTTAAGTATAGATTTGTTTAAGTCCCCGATCATCAGGACACCCACCCTACCCCAGCTCTTGAGCAAGGAGTGTATGGTGGTAAAAACTTAATAATTTTGAAAGCATATATAATTTCTCTTAAATATAGAATGACTTATATTTTCAGAGGAAATTACATTGCCTTCATAAATCAATACTGAATTAGTCTTCAAACATATACCAAATAATGCACATTCTAAAAAATCATTCCATTAAAGATTTCATTACTGTATTATGCAGTTGTAGAAAAATATGCATAACTTCTATATCCAGTATTAATAAAGACAACTTTGAGTAGACATAATAGAAAAATGACAAAACTTTTAAATATTGCAAAATTTCTAGTACTTTTATTTTATTTTTTTTAGGAAAATTGCAATTGGGCCTCGGTATATAGATAGAATTTTTCCTGCAGTCTCAAGTTGGCCAACCCCACCTATGGGGTATGTGCCAGAGTATATACAAATTCCAAAATTAATTACTTTAAATGCAAAGTATTTTGACAAACACTAAGATTTATATTAATTTTAATTTCCATTTGGGCTCTGTCTCAAGTCTGCCAACCCCAGCTATGGGGTATGTGCCTGAGTACAGTATATACATAAATACCCAATTTCATTACTTTAAATTTTCAGTCACCCAAACTATGGGGTATATACCAGAGTACAGTACAGTATAGAGTTAATTACTTTAATTTCCAAGTCTATTTTGCAAGCAATATTTTGTTATGAATTTCTTTCTATTGAAGTCTCAAGTTGTCAATATTAAAACTCAATCAGAATAATTATGAATCATCTACAACTGCATCTCAAAAAGTAAACTTTAATCATCTATACAAACAGAACTTGCACCTTAAACTTTCAGTATACAATTACTTCCTTTATTCTGGCTAATAGATTATTTATTCAGCTTAGGTAGGGCTTGTGAGAGTCAGAAGGTTGACCTAGTCATTGCCCTTTACTCTCTCAAAAGTCACTCATAAACTTCTCAAAAAGCCAGAATATGGACAAATATATTGCATTCCAAAAGGATTAATACACCATGGGTTCGTGACATTTTTAGCTCCATGTTAAACAGACTAATAAATACATAAATCATAAATATAACAAATAAGCCCTTTACAAATGTAGTAATAATTTTATAAAACTATGTATGAACTAAACTTATACCAATCCTACTAATCCTTCAATAAAACTATGAACTAACTAAAAGCCTATTAATTATACCTAATGTACTGTAGTAGTAATTCTATAAAACTTAACTGAAACCCTATTGATTATACCTATAACTAAAATCTAACTTTCATACTGTACTATAGACCAAGGCATCACTATCTCCTAGTACTATAAAACAATCCTTATTACCATATATACTGTAGGTGCAGTACAGTACAGTATTAATAACTACTCTTCTCATAACCTATAACCAAGTTTGAGCCATAAGCAAAAATAACCTTCCGATTACAAGTATTTTAAAGAGATATACCGTAACATTTTATAACTATTTTTCAATCCTCACCCCTAAATGCAGCTATACTGTATATCCCATATATATATTCCCAATTAGAGTTTACGGAAATCTACAATAATCTGCCCACAAATTTACTTTCAGATAACTGGTACTGTACTAGAGTAATAAAGCTAATATTTCTAGCATTTGGGAAGAGTCCGGGTATCTTATTTTATAGGCAAATTCCTCCGAGCATCAAAGTAACATTTTCAGCCCCAATTATATAGATTACACTATTCTTAGACTTCACTAGACTTAATATAAATGACCAACAGTTACTTTCTTCAGGCTAACATTTGTTACAGAATTCTTATCCTTCCAGCCTATTAAACTACTTTTAAAAATGGACAATTAAGGTTTGCTTCCATTCCCGTAGTATTTTTTAATTTTTCAGGTATTTACTAATTACACCACTAGGTAAATCTTTTACTTATAAATTTAATTTATAATTTACAAGTTCTATACCAACACTTCACTTAGGGATACTGCATTTGCAACTATAATATATAGTACTGTATATTCTTGAAGAGTGTACCGCATCAAATAAAAAAATTGACTGCAAACTTATTTCAGTTATTTGCCATTAGTCTCTCAAACTAAAATTGAGTTTCACTTACACCAAAATTGCTCTTGCTTTATAATATTTCAAACTTTATTGCTAATTACTATTTTGACAAGTACTTAGTCTTTAGTCATTTGTGTTTTGGTTTCTTTTGCAAGTTTTAATTTCAAATTTCTAACTAAGCTGCCAGACTAATTAAAAAAAAAATTAAAGACTACAGTATATAGAACTAATCATTATCAGATCTTTTACCAAACTTATTCCTAGCATATTTTACTATTTATAACTAGACACTACTACAACTAGGTACTTCTATTTTCAGCCTAACCCTATCCATTGAACAATACAGCATATCAAAATGTATAATGGGCTTAGATGGTATATATACAATTCACATCTCATTTTTCTTTATTTACCAATGGAGCAAAAAATATCAAAAACTTACAATAGTGCATTAAAATCAGTGTCGGTAAAATAAATTAGGTTAAAGCTTGGATACTGCACATAAATTCCTTTCCTTAACTTAGGAGAGTTAACGAAAGAAACTAATCAGTAACCAAAGCTCTCCCATTCACTTTTACCTTGCCAAGTTCGATTTGTATAAATTTACTCCGTTAGCAATGTTTACAGAACCCTTACAAACTTAAAATATTTCCAAAACACCAGGAGGAAATTCTTTTAAGTTAATAAACACCTTCAGGATTAGGAAGCGTTCAGTTTATTCGATCATTAAATGCTTTTATTCACCTTAGGAAGGATCTATGGATTCATATTTTTTCACCAACCAACTTTATTTCTAAACTCCATGAAAAATACATGGGACACTCCAAGGATATTACTAAAGTAAATTTAATTAAAAATACTGTACATGTGGCACTCCAAGGACTCTAACCTAGGAGACACAGAAATTCTGCACATTTATGCATTACGCTATAAAGACTGTTAAAGAATTATGCACAAGGCTACGATATATTGGGTAGATTTGAGTTGCCAAAGACCTTCCTAAAACACAGAAATTATATAAAGATCGAATAAACTTTATGCGCATCTTAATACCGAGGGAGCCAAGACTCTCCAAACATTGCTTCCGAAGGAATATAAATGATACCAGTGGAACAATTAATACCCCGAAGCTAAGCCTACATAAACAAACTCTCGCTCTCTCTCCGTTCATCCCTATATCCCGGGCACCTCGGGGGCAGGACCTGACTTTCGGAATCACTACTTATTGACAACCTTGTTGCGTACTAGCAGGAGACTGTTATGAATGACCGTACTAGTTTTCAGGCTGCAGTCGTGGGCCCGGAATATACTCAAAAAAACAAATAAAATAAAAGTTCTACAGCTAAAAACATTAAATTTAAAGTTACCCTTCCTAGCATAATCCCACCCCCTATCTCCCAGAATATACTAACAAAACAATAAAAATAAAAGTAATAAATCTACTAAGTACCACCCCATTTAAATAAAAGTTATAAATCTAATAAGTAACACCCCATTCTTATCAATTACAAACTCAAATTTACTTTAATAAACTGATTAAAGCATATGGTCCTCCCGGGATTCGAACCCGGGACACCACAACCAGAATTTAATAAGCTAATGGCATATGATCCTCCCGAGACACCACCCAGAATATAAGCACCTTAAGCCATTACACCAACAACTTTACTTCTAAACTCAATGAAATCAACAAATACATGTGGCACTCCAAGGACTCTAACCTAGGATAGTCCCACCAAAATTATACTTTAATTTTGAAGTTAATCCACCCACCCAAACTATTCTCCCCCGCCCGAGAGATATGCCCGCGGTTCCAATATTCAATGTGTGAACTAACTTACTGCATTCAATCCCCATTTCAGGGTAGCAGTACTGTACAAGGGGCAGATCCCTTCTAGCACTCCTCCATTCACATTCTGGATTAGTAGATAGGTTACAAGATTCAATTTTTGGCAAGATTCAGATATCATCTAAAATAACTTTAATTTTACTTTCATCACAGCTACCCTTACAGTTTTATTAAGCTTAGGAAACATCAGTACAAATCAAATAAGCTTTGATGCCATAGCCCCTTCATAAACTGAATAAAATTGAAGGAAAACTACAATAAAGTAGGAATTACAGTCTGGATTTAAATTTAGTGAACACTTTTCTATACATTTCTGATAACCATTCACTTAAGTCCCCGATCATTAGGGCACCCACCCTAACCCAGCTATATGTCAGCAGGGAGTACATGGTGGTCAAAACTGCATACTTAGCCATTTTTATTAGTGGTCTTGTCTTTTTACTGCATTCCTAAGTTGTTGGTTTATTTTGCAAGTTTTAAATTATAATTTAAGTTAAAAAGATAGTTCAACTTTCTTAAATTTTCCCCATTTGTGTGGCATTTTTATAACTTATGTAATTTAGAAGAAATCGTCCTTTGGCAGAGCCATTTTTCTACCGAAAAAGGCACCAATTTATTTTGAGTTTCTTTAGTATTTATTTAAACCTTTGAAGTAAAATGATTTTTTTATTAATTTATATTTTTTCACCAAAACTTTACTTCTAAACTCAATGAAATTAACAAATGCACGAGACTCTCCAAAGACTAACCTAGGATACTCACACCAATATTCCGCACATTTATGCATCATGCTATCAAGACAATTAACATGAAAGGTCATGTTTAAGTATTACGCTATCAAATCATGCCAAAATATTACAATCCTTCGTAACCGTACCTATTCTTCCATCACTATCACACCGTTAATAAGGTATCCTAATTGTCCACTAGTATAATTTTTTAAAGTTTACCCTGTAAGCATATCATTTGGCTACATTCATGTTTATAGAGGATATATCACGTTAGGCAGGATTTAGAGGTTGTAATAGAAATGGGGGAGGGGGGATTCAGGGCGCTACAGGACAGACCGTCACTTTAAACATCAATACTAATATTCGCCGCGGTCCCTTCAAGGTCCGGTACTAACGGCGGATACTTTCTCGCCATGTACTGGTGAACAGACTCAAAATATGTACGAAGGGTACTTTAAGCTTGATTGAAGTCTAGAGCAAACTAAAAAAAAATCTATCTAAAAATGTAAGTTTTTTTGGTAAAGTTAGATTGAAAGTCTACAGAGCAAACTAGACTTTTTTCCAGCAAACTGAAATTTTATCTATCGACAAAATATAAATAGTTTTTTTGTAATGTTACATTGAAAGTCTACACAGCAAAGACATTTTTCTATCGAAAAATGCACAAGGAGTGCTTTATTTCAAGCTTGATAGGAGGTCTAGAGAGCAAACAAAGTACAGTAATACAAAATAAATAAGCAATTAAATACGCCGCTCTATAGATAATATTTCTTAGATTTTATTTTAAGCCCTGGGAGTCTTCTTCTAGACTCGGTGGTCTGGTTAAACAAACTATTCATTTTAGCAAGCGTTTTCTCCACAGCGATTGTGAAGTTATTTTGACTTTATACAGACTGTCAAAGTTTTGGTTCGTTTAGTTTGCAAGTTTTAAATTTTAATAAGCAAATAAATAAGCTGTTCTATAGATATTAATAATAAATACAATGGGGAAGGTGACTGAGTATATAGATGAAGATTAATTACTGTGGGACCAGTTATTACTTTTAACTGTTCATTTGCTAATGCTATGGCTAAGATTTAGGGAACAGATTGTAAAACAAATATATTCTAATTCAGTGCACGCTAATTTTATTTAATAATTTTATAGCTTTGTAGTTTTAAGTTTAATTTCCGATAAATTTTAAAGAGTTTTTCCACATAGAAGGTGGGGTTTCTATTATTTTAAATTTTAAAGTTATATTAATTTGAACAGTAACTTCTAAGTTTTATATATACAATTTACTTGCTAATGCAATACCGAACATTTAAAGGGAACCTTGTAATTCAGTCCAGTCATTTTATTTCACATTAGAAGTTTGTGGTTTTCAAAGTTTAAATTCCGATCATTGTACATTAATTTTGAATTTTTTTTGTTAGTGCGCTTCGATAATTTTAAAGTTACTTTTATTAATATGAACATTACAGTACTTAGTTTCAAAGTTAGGCTATTATTTTAATTGCTGTACAAAGTATCCATGCTTAAAAAGTTTGCTGGATTGCCCACTTTAGATAGATTAATTATATAGTCACTTTTACTTTGCCAGAAACAAGTCTAATTCTATACAAAACTATCCAGCAATTTTAATATTACTTCAGTGCACATTTACTCTTAATTTCATAGATATATTTATACTTTTAATTTTCCTATTTTTATTTAGCGTTATTCCTATAGCGATTTCTATTACTCATTTTGACTTTAATTTGAACTTGTCCCAGTTTTAGTTTGATTATTTTTAAAGTTTTAAAATTAATTATCTATATATTTATCTAGACAGTATTATTACTTAGTTTATTAAGGGGGGGGAGGGGAGGGGGGAGCGGATCATTCTTAACCAACATTGTCAGACTAATTTCAACAAGGGCCATTAATTTACAACCAACAAATCCAGCATAACTTGCAATATATCCTGTCTAAAACACCAACCTTAGCGACAGAAGAGACTTGTAGTGCAGAGTTGTAGAAGATTGAAGCAAGACTATTGGAGAGAGTAGCGACTTTTATCTTCGGACGTTGATTTGGCGAAGGTGCTTATCTTGAGACTGAGCTGGAGATAATCTTGAGACGTTGGGAAGGTCTTGGTCGGCTGTACGATCCTGGTGCTGTCAAGCGTAGACAAATAGGTTAGTGGATTCCATGGTATACAGAGGTGTATATACTATACATGCATAACATTTTAAGACCGAATGCTCCACACATACGTCCACTTTCAGTCTCTTGTCCTAATTGCGGCGTTCCAGGCAACCCTGTTTAGGTCTGCTTCACTTGTCAAGGTTTTGGATTTGAGATCGCCACTTATAGTCCGATCAGAAGTTTTGTTTCCAAAACATAATTTCCGATAAATTTTTTAAATGCATTTTTTTTTTCACGGATTTTGTTTAACTTTAAAGTTTCTTAAAATTAAAATAAATAACTAAGTTACCGTTAAAATTACAAACCCAACTTTTATACTCTACATTAAAAGGGACTCATAATTCTTTACCATCAACATCTATAGCTCAAGTCAAATTATAGCGGTACCTATAATAACCTATACAGGATTCCAAACAACTATGCAGAACATCTTCAACATTAACCTCTATAATTATACTATTTCCAAACCATCAGCCAGGGAATGGGTACAAATTTACAGCTCATTTGCTCTAGTCCTTTTTGAATTACAGAAAATAAAAGTATAAAACTAAAATAAATATAGAATACATAGAAGGGAAATGGTACAGTAACTGGATAGATCAAACAATTTCTAGCCTACCTATATAATAAACAGGGTATAGATTACTATTATTATAACACTAAATACTATCTACGGACCTTTTTTTCCACATTTTATTAAGTAGACTCCTTCTTCCCTCATGAATAGCCCCATTACTTTGGCAATTTTAAGAACTTTTACCCCATAGTCAATATTAGGACTCATTGTGCCATTTATCCAGCTTTCCTGCTGGCCAATAGGGACTCATTTAGGGGGAACCGCCCATATGTCCATAGAAATGTTGTAAACAAATTTTTACAGAGAGTCTTGGGGTATATATATATTTAAGTTTCAAGGTCTAGGGAGCAAACTATATATAGCTCTTAAAGTATAAAATACATTAACCCTGTGGCGCACCTATAGTTTCCAATCAAAGTTTTTCCCACTCCCAAAGTATATCTCCGCTCACTTAGAGCCAGTTTGTGCCTGGCGATAATTTGTTTCCGACGTTTTTATCCACCAAAAAATCCTTGTATTTGGATTAAGGAGGTACCATCGGCTTAGTTATTGAGTGAACTTTAAGATAAGCGAATAAAAACATAGAATAAATACAAAACAACCACATTGGGGCACTCCGAAATAAGAATTTAAAAAACAAAATTAAATAACTTTTCTCCAACTCGCGCTACCTCAAAATTTTGCCCACAACATTTTTGATTTGCATATACAGTATATGGAAGCGGAATTTAATGAAGATTCCACTGGTAACTTCAGAATTACTATAAACCAAATAGTTACCGAGATACACTAATAAACGTGAAAGTATCGAAACACAGACTGAGCTGTACTCTGCTCCCTTCCCAGCCAGCCGTGAGTAAACCGTTAAACTGAGGGGGTTGCCAATTATACCCATTGAACTAGACTTAATACTTAATATATATGCCAAATATGACGCGCGTCAGACGAAAACTTAATTTTTGGCGAATATTTTTAAGTTTAATGACTTTAGTCATCGTGCACCTAGGAAAAAAATACCTAAGGACTCTGAACGAGTCACCGTGCACCAAAGGGTTAATACTAGTAGCATTTAAATGTTAAAACTTTCAAAATAAACAAACTGGGACAACACAAGATAAAGGCAGAACTAATCAAACTTTAAATTAATACTTTCACTGAAACTTTCCATTTTACATTAAAAAAGGCAACTAAATTTACAATAGAGTATGTACAGTTGTCCACATAACTTCTGCTATAGATTACATTTTATAACACTAAATATTATCTACTGAACTCTCAAGTCAAACTTGTTTTTTCAGAGTTTTATTAAGTAGACTCTTTCCTTCCTCATGAATAGACCCATTACTTTGGCAATTTTAAGAACTTTTACCGCATAGTCAATATTATGACTTATTGTGCCATTTATCCAACTTTCCTGCTGGTCAATAGGGACTCTTTTAGGGGGAACTGCCCTTATGTCCATAGATTATTCTTTTTTACCAGAGTATTTTTAAGCTTCAAGGTCTAGGGACCAAACTATATACTGTAAATCTCTTCTTAGAGTATAAAATACATTAAAACTATTATTCCTAAAATTGTAAAACTTTCAAAATAAACTGACTAAAACTGGGACGACAACAAAGGCAAAAGAACTAATCAAATATTAATCAAACTTTAAATTAATACTTTCACTTGAAACTTCCCATTTTAGATTAAACAAAAACTATTTACAATACAGTATGTACAGTTGCCCAAATAACTTCTGGTCCTATGTGATCTTATACATTTAAATTTAATGTGCACATTAAGATTTATTATGCAGTACAGTAGTTATCTGAAGATTACTCAACTCTTTATTCATATTTTTTCACCAACCAACTTGTGGCACTCCAAGGATTCGAGCCTAGGATACTCACCAAAATTTTGCGTATTTATGCTATAAAGATGAATAGTATACTGATAATTTCTTTAACCCGTGGAGCCCCGGCTAGTTTTGTAATGTTTGTTCACCAGAACCCGGCCGGTTTTAAAAACTTTTTTTTATTCCAGAAACAATAGCGAATGGGTTAGGAATGAAGGAAAAACCCCGAAAAAACGCTTAAAAAGCTTAAAAGAATGGTCCTACAGAGCCCCCGAAGACGTATTTTACAAGAGTAAAAAATTGAAGGCAATTACCCCAAAAAAACAGGTTATTGCGCGCTCACACGCACGTGGCCTTTGAGTTTTCAACCATCGGCACGGTTGCGTGGGATACGTACACAGCTCCCATACAAATCCGAGCCCTCTTGAGTGGCTACACCTGAGGTTACGGTCGGCGCAATTAGGGGGACGCGTCGCTGGGGCTGTGCGTTACACGCGTCGCTGGGGCTGTACGGGTTAATAATTCACTCCAACACCAAACACCTCTCAAAGAAATTAATGAAGGCATGTGATCCACCGGGATTCAAACCCAGTTACCACATTCAGATTTTAAACGCTATCCATTACACCATCAAGACTTAAAAACATCACAAGGAATAACTTTGATGGACAATTGTACAAAGACTGCTATCCTTAAAATAAACAAAATACTAACCGTATAGGCCTAGTAGTATTGTAGGGAAGTAGTGGTAGTAGTCCATTGCAGAGAATATTAGTCTTAGTCCTGTAGCAGTGTCCATTGAAGATGTTAGTCTTGTAGAGTACCGGTAGTAGACCGGTAGATGGTAGACCATCGTTGAATCCAGGTACCATACTCCTAGGTTTGCTTGTGCTGTAATAAAAGTAGAAAAAATATATTAGTTATATAGATACCGTGCTATTTCCTATCCTAAGATTTTATACTCTAATTTGTTATTCATTTAGTAATTTACTGTACACCCTATGTGGTGGATTGAGTTTTTATTTCTAATTATTTTGCACAAGCATTTTTTTCCACATAGCAATTTAGTTAAGTGCTTTTGTCTATCCAAATGTGGTGGATGGAGTTTTTATTTATGTATCATTATTTTGCGCAACTTTTTTTCACATAGCGATTTAGTCAAGTGCTTTAGTCTATCCAAATAGGGTGTAAATTACTACTCCATTCATGCACTCATTTTACTATCATATTATAATTTAAAACTTGCAAAATAAACAAACCAAAACATATACGAACACAGTAAAGACAAAATTAATCAAATCATAACTAGAAACATACCTTATGTGGCCAACTGTACAAGGATCACCAAAGTTAAAATACCAAACATCAAAATACTAACCGATTAGTCCTGTAGAGTGGTAGAGTCCCACATTCAGTCACCGAGCCCCAATACCATGCCCTACGCTGCATCCAGGGCAGCAGCCTCCACACACACACACAGGGCAGCAGCGTCCACAAACACACCGGGCAGCAGCGTCCACAAACACACCGGGCAGCAGCGTCCACAAACACACCGGGCAGCAGCGTCCACAAACACACCGGCAGCAGCGTCCACAAACACACCGGGCAGCAGCGTCCACAAACACACCGGGCAGCAGCGTCCACAAACACACCGGGCAGCAGCGTCCACAAACACACCGGGCAGCAGCGTCCACAAACACACCGGGCAGCAGCGTCCACAAACACACCGGGCAGCAGCGTCCACAAACACACCGGGCAGCAGCGTCCACAAACACACCGGGCAGCAGCGTCCACAAACACACCGGGCAGCAGCGTCCACAAACACACCGGGCAGCAGCGTCCACAAACACACCGGGCAGCAGCGTCCACAAACACACCGGGCAGCAGCGTCCACAAACACACCGGGCAGCAGCGTCCACAAACACACAGGGCAGCAGCGTTCACACACACACAGGGCAGGAGCGTTCACACACACAGTCTTATATGGAATATAAGTTAGGAGAAAACACTATTAACCCATCAGAGAAAGAAAAGGACTTAGGGATAACTGTTAGGAGTGATCTTTCACCTGAGAATCATATTAATAAGATAGTGGGAGAAACATATGGACTGCTAAACAGAATAAAAATAGCCTTTAACTATATAAACGAGGAGATGCTGGAGAAAATAATAAAAACATTGGCGAGACCAAGACTGGAGTATGCGGCAGTGGTGTGGGCACCACATCTAAAAAAGCATATAAAGAAGCTGGAGAAGGTTCAGAGAGCTGCAACTAGGATGATACCAGAACTGAGAGAATTACCATATGAAGAGAGATTAAAGAAATTAGATTTACCATCTCTAATGGATAGGAGGGAGAGAGGCGATATGATTATGATGTACAAATGTGTGAGAGGACTCGAAAAGGTGGACAAGAAGGGTTATATTGTGAAAGATAATGGTAGAACTAGGGGGCATAGATATAGGCTAATGAGAGGAAGATGTAAAGGAGATTAAAATGTAAAACTTGCAAACTAAACAAACCAAAATTGGGACAAGGACAATATAAAGTCAAATTAAATTATCAAAATCGCTATGTGGAAACAACGCTTACTAAAATGAAAATTATTAAATAAAAGAACACAATCCACCACATAGGGTGTACATCACTACATGAGCAAGTTAATCAGTTTCCCAAGCAAACCAATCGCACATATAACAACGCACTATCGTCACGTTAAAGGAAGTAGTCAAGTTTGGGAAGTCCGGGACGTTCTGGCAAATTTTACTAAACTCTGCATGAATAAAGAAACTACATGTTAAATGTCAAAATATTATTTAAAATCAAATTTGCAACATGACAAGACATTAACAATAGTAAAAAATACAAATATTGATAAGATATCTATACTATTACAAAATAATATATAAAATACAGTACAGCACTCACTAACGATAGTGCTATCGGG
The DNA here is from genome assembly GCA_032716605.1 of Paralithodes platypus. Classification (NCBI taxonomy): domain Eukaryota; kingdom Metazoa; phylum Arthropoda; class Malacostraca; order Decapoda; family Lithodidae; genus Paralithodes; species Paralithodes platypus. The sequence goes on from CM064513.1 coordinate 91,031,998, forward strand.
TAGGTACCTGTAAGCATAGCATGCCTCAAGTGACCCCTATCAATAACTACCCTACAAATAACCTACATTTATAGCACAAATAAACTAAGGAAATCGCAAAAGTAAGCAATTGATACTATCGACAATGAATACATAGAATATAAAGAGAAATAATTGCAAAATATGAAGTAACAACAGATTTAAACAAAGAGTACTCTTTAACTCTTTTTAGATATGAGAAAGTATAGTTTCCCTTACAGAAGTATAATTTAAAATGTAAAACTTGCAAACTAAACAAACCAAAATTGGGACAAGGACAATATAAAGTCAAATTAAATTATCAAAATCGCTATGTGGAAACAACGTTTACTAAAATGAAAATTATTAAATAAAAGAACACAATCCACCACATAGGGTGTACATCACTACATGAGCAAGTTAATCTGTTTCCCAAGCAAACCAATCGCACATATAACAACGCACTATCGTCACGTTAAAGGAAGTAGTCAAGTTTGGGAAGTCCGGGACGTTCTGGCAAATTTTACTAAACTCTGCATGAATAAAGAAACTACATGTTAAATGTCAAAATATTATTTAAAATCAAATTTGCAACATGACAAGACATTAACAATAGTAAAAAAATACAAATATTGATAAGATATCTATACTATTACAAAATAATGGAATTACAATTAAATGGAATCAGTTGGATTCATCTTGTGTGCCAAAAACATTCATATTTTTAAGGCAAAGTTAGATAATTGTAACTCAGGAAGCGGGACAATACGAGCCTAAAAAGCTAAACTCCTGTATACTACAAATAGGTAAATACAGAGGAGAGTCCATCAGAGGACAGCGACCAGGATCTCAAACACTCGAGGTTACCAGCTTCTCCTACACTCCGATTATGCAGTAGGCCTATCCATCTTCTCTGCCAGGAGTAAAAATTATACCGGTACTAAAAATTAAAAACCGTACAATTTTTTTTTCCCCCGACTCTTCTCCCTAATGTTTAGCTCCATTAGTTTAGATTTAAAGGTTTCCGCCCAGAAGTACAGCGACTCTTGAGAACTTTAGTGCGATAGCGACCCCGCAATTTAGGAACCTGCTTTAGGATAGCATTTTTCTAATGCAAACTGCACAAGTTCACCTCTAAGGGATCTTGGGAATTTAACCCTTTGGCTGTGGCTATGTTTGGGCTATTTAGGGCATATTCATGCACTCTTGAATGATAAATCAAGCATCTGCATTAAATGAAGTGTATTCTGCCAAAAACTAGATGAAAATAGCTTCAAAATGACACTAGAACGGACCCTGTATGTGGTCTGGTTCACCCGCAGTGGTCCCAGTGAAATGCGGGAACCCCGCTATTATGCAACACTCGCTTGGCTACATTGGTGAGAGAGACAGACCCGCGCGAGACACAGCCTAGCTCAGTGCTCGGAGGGTCGTAGGTGGGCCCCTCACGCTCTCGCCCACACACTATTTTTATTTTTTTTTTACAGGATATTAAAGCCTGGAAATTGCTGTAACTTGCCAAAACATTCCAGAAAGTCACCCGCATCTAAAGGGTTAAAACTTTAGAGTTAGCAAGGAAAAATAAATAAAATTCATATAAACCGAAATATCAACCAATTTCAGTTTTCAACTGAAAGTAGACCATTACAAATAGACTACAGTACTTACAACTTCAGGGGCAGAGTCAGCAGGGCAGAGTCAGCAGGGCAGAGTCTTCCGCGGGGCAGTCTGACAACACGCATGGCAGCACACCACCCAGATTAGAGTTAGCAAGGAAAAAATAAATAATATGTATACAGTATAAACCGAAATATCAACCAATGAGTGTTTTCAACTGAAAGTGGACAAATACAAATAGACAACTTACAATTTGAGGATGCACCACTTGATGGGCAGAGTCTGACAATACAAGTCTCTGCCAACACCACCCGGAGAAGAGCCGGCTGACAAGACTAGGCTAGTACATAGAGGGGATTAGTTCGTGGCCACCTCCTCAGGATCAGGGAATCTGGCAATAGACCTCGCGCACGTATGCCGTTCCCCACACACTTTTTAATTTAATATATAAATAAAATAGAAACTAAAATTAGAAAAATTGAAAAAACAAAGCAACAAAAAATAGAAAAATTATGGAATGGGCCGGAATAAATAGAAATATTTTTATTATTCAAGCAGACTTAAAAAACAAATGGGATAGTATTATGTCCGGGTGTCCATTTTATCCACCGAATAGATTAGTTGCATTGTATACTACCTGCACTGAGTTTGATTCAAGAGATGCGTAAGAAGTAATATATAAAAAGGTTGGTTAAGGGTTAATAGTTTTATCCTACAGATACATGGTAAGCGGATACTACATGTTAAGCCAAGGTTAGTCTAAAATAGTTAAGAGTTTTATCCCACATACTACAGATACTACATGGCAAGCGATGCATGTTAACCCTCTCCGACATAGGACTCCCTTTTGAGCCTCTTAGGGATACTTTAAAGCCTTTATTACCATCAGGGGTATTTACAAACTTTAGTTTAGTTACTTCAACCTCTGCAGTTGTCTTTGAGTTAGCTGTGTTGAGCCTATTGAGGATACTTTAAAGCCTTTGTTACCATCAGGGGTATTTACAAACTTTAGTTTAGTTACTTCAACCTCTGCAGTTGTCTTTAAGTTAGCTGTGGGCAGAAAACTAATTTTGGAGAGGTATTTATAAGAGAACCATTTCTTATTGCTAATCTGGCAACCTCTGAGTCACGCTAGTCTGAAGGGGTTAAGCCAAGGTTAGTCTTTATTCCAGTTACTACATGTTAAGCGAATACTACAGGTTAAGCCAAAGTTAGTTTTTTCCCCACATACTAAAGCCATGTGTACAGTATGTACTGGATACCAAGGTTACGTACCAGCTAATAAGGAAGAGTTAGGTTTGGATCACATGTACGGTACCGGTACATGGCATACATACTAGCTGGTAGGCAAGGGTTACTTTGGTATCCAACTTACTGTACTAAAGTGCTTTCCAGCAGACTAAATTGTTTTCAAAGTTTAATTTCAGATTAATTTAAATTAATTTTTCCAGATTTTGTTTAGCGAGTCATACTTTCGATAATGTTTAATCTTGACCCATTGGCTGCGGCTATATTTGGGCTATTTAGGGCATATTCAGGCACTCCTGAATGATAAATCAAGCATCTGCATTAAATTAAGTGTATTTGGTCAAAAACTAGGCGAAAATAGCTTCAAAATTAGACTAGAACGGGCCGTGTAAGTGGCCTGGTTCACCCGCAGTGGTGCCAGTGAAACGCGGAAAACCCGCTATTTGGTAGCACGCTCTCGCTTGGCTACACTTGTGCGAGACAGTCAACTTCAGTGAGCCGCTCGGTGCTCTGAGGGTCGGAGGTGGGCCCCTCACGCTCCCGCCCACTGACACTATTTTTACAGACTTTTAAAGCCTGGAAATTGCTGTAACTTGCCAAAACATTCCAGAACGTCACCCGCAGCCAAAGGGATAAAGAGTAGTTTTAAAGTTTCAAAAGTATATTTTGATTTAGTTTTTAAAGTTTTATATCTTAAATACTTTGCTATTATGAAAGTTTGTAAGATAATATTTATCCATAAGTACTGTACAGTATCAAAATGTTCTACTAAAGGATTATATTTGCCGTCAGCTGAAAACAAACTACTGTATAGGTCTAAGTTTGTTAGGTTAATGCCTTCCATATACATACTATACTACTATATCTTAATACGCATCTACATTCTCAAACTTTGACGGGTAGTAAACAATGCAACTAATCCATTACGATACATAAAACACTGATCAAAATTCAGACCTAAAAGATATATTTACCAATGGAAACAAAATATAAATTATACATAAAAATCAATAATAAAATAATGGTAAAAGTGGGGAATGGGCTAAATACCAATAATAATTAGTGTGTAGGCTCTTATACACAAACTACCATAAATATTTTACCAATGACAAAAAAAAACTAATACAGTTTGTAGGCTTTTTCTTCATACACAAACTAGCATAAATATATTACCAATGACAAAAAAATAATGACTAATACAAATTAATAAATAAACTTTGCAGGCTTTTTCATTATACTGTATACACAAATAAACTAGCATTAAATACAACTCACCCGGTGGAAGTGCGAAGATTGTACGGTACCGGGTTCTCAAGACACATCCATGGTGTAGCATAGTCTCTCCTTCACTGCTGGGAGTAAGTAGTGGTAAATTACAAATTTTGTATTCAAATTTAATTAATGAAAGCATATATGAGTTTAACTCCCTCCGACAGATTATGTTCCAATAAGTCCGAGAAGGCGGGAGCCCCAGGATCATTGCCACTGCCTCTCACTACACTCACAACACTGTGGCCGTTAGAATTATCGGAGGCGGCTGAGGTTGCCACCAACGGTTTGATCGTATGGTAACTTATCGGACTTACCGAGCTCCGTATGACGCTAGTGCGTCATAGAACTTATTATAGAGGTATGGAGATAAGTCCACAGGACGCGATCCAGTCATGAGTTTTTGGTTCACTAGTCCATATGGCGCGATCGCGTCATATATGTCTGGGAGAGTTAATGTTATTTTAATACTACAAATTTTGTAGATATATTTGAAGATAAATATTGAATCTATATGCTCTAAAGATCATATGAAAATGTGTTAAACCCTCGGAAAAACCTAATATAAAAGTATGGTACTAAAATTTAATTTTTGTAACAAGGTTGTCAATACGGTACTTTCCCGTTACCAATGTACAATCAAAGCTAAAGATTGCAGAGTAAACACCGTAGACTTCATAGACTTTCTTTCACCTTCGTATAATCGACAACCATATTTTATTTTTTTTATTTTTTTACTAAGGGATTAGTACTCAACCAGCGGGGGTGTGGGGGAAGCAGCCCCCACCCATAATACTATGTTAGGTTAGGCTAATGTCTTTTCAAATCACTATCGGGGGCGTGTCTCAACATCGATCGATAGGCCTAATGGGGAAAATAGGTTTTCCAGAGATTTCTAATTAATCACAAACACTATATATTGATGCAAAGGAACAATTTCTTTTATAAAAAACTAAGAAAATTTGTGGTATTAAAATATAAAATTTCCCATATATGTGAAATAAATAAATAATTAATAGAACAGTAATAAACTACTTGCAATTTCTGACTATAAAGTAATAAATAAGTTGGAGCTGTAGACACCAAAGTCTATTATAAAAAAATAAGCAAAAATATGGTTGTGGTGGAACAGAATGTAAGTAACACCCCGCTCTTAACTTATCAATTACAAACCCCAATGTACTTTAATAAACTAATGAAAGCATATGGTCCTCCCCAGTCCCCAGATTCGAACCCGGGACACCACACCCAGAACTAAACCATTACACAACTAACACAGATCAAAATAAGTCAATTTAACCATATCTTTTAGACTTCATTTCAATCTAGCCTAGTCTCAATTACTTAATCCTCATACTTTTTAACCAATGACTAATAAAAAATATATTAAGATTAATAATAAATTTGCAAGTTGCATATGAAGTGCCATTGCTCTGGTTTCCCTATTCGGGCTCTGTCTCGAGTCTGCCGCCCCCAGAAACAAATTCAAAAATGGGAAATCTATTTATTTAGTAATTTTATAGCCTGTAGCAAGGATCATTGCATTAAAGTGTTGCCATTGGATACAGGATGGGTTGATTACTTTGAAATTAGGTTTGGGGTACGGTCTCGCTAATAAGTCTTGTCCCAGCCGTCATCAAGTCTGGCTTTCTGTGCAGTATTAATGTCAGTCAGATGTTGAATAGGGTGGTTAAGTGTTGGAAAAAGTTGGTATATTTCACTCTAGGCTATATGAAGAAATTAAGCTTGCATATTGCGGATACCAATTATTTATCAAAACAGCCCAACTGGTGCCGAGAAATCACTTATTAGCGTGACTGTACACTAATGACTAGGCTAAAGACCGTGGCATTGGCATAGGGACCTAGACCGGATTTTAGTGCGAAACCTTTCCAGAAATTTGACGGCCCCTAGGCTAGGCTAAATTGGGAAAGTTAACAATTTTTTTTTTCTAGCCTTATTTATAAGATTTTGCGAAAGTATTTTTTCACATAGCGATTTTGATACGGTAAACAAAAACCGGCTGGACCGACACCGCGCATCTCCGACCACAAGAAGGATAGCGTCGCTTGTTCGTGTGTGCCTGTATGTTATTGGTAAGTAGCTAAAAGTAGTGTAAAGTGGCTGTTTTTGCCACAAAGTTATCTCTAATGAAATAGTCATCACAACTGAACCAGTTGACTTAGAGTTCTACTTACCGCCATTCTACAGGTACAAAACACATCTACGCTTCGGGATGCGCGGAAATGCGGAAGCAGTCAAAATAACAAAAATACGGTAGCCTAGGCGTAGATGTTTTTCGGCCAAAAACCCCGGGTTTTTGGAATATATATGGAATAAATAGCCGGGGCTGTAGGGTTAAGGTAACTTTTTTTGTCCTGCCGACCGATAGCGGTAAAATTGACCCCTGGATGGGGATTATAATGTAAAACTTGCAAACTAAACAAACCAAAACATATACGAACACAGTGAAGACAAAACTACTAATCAAAATAGCTATGTGGAAAAAACGCTTAAGCAAAATTTATAAATAAAAGAACAATCCACCACTTAGAGTGTACATTACTACACGAGCACTACAATTAGTGTCAAAATGTTCTAATAAAATCAAATTTGCAACCTGACAAGACAATAGTACAAAATACATAACCCTCATTAACTATAGTGCCATCAGGTAAAACTATTAAAACAGTAGGCTGAATGGGGCCGAATGGATACATCCCAGAGAGCGAGAAATAAAAATAGGTGGGCCCCTTTAAGCTTGTTTATCCAGCAAAAGTAGTTACAATTTTGTACTTGGGAGGGCTTTTAGTTAAATTTGTTTTAAGTGCATGCGCAGTTACATGGAGGGATAGACAAACTAATGAGGAAGTAAGGTGTGGTGTGTAAGTAGACTGGAAAGTGTGAAAAGGAACACCTTGAGATGGTTTAGCCATATGGAGTGTATGAAGCGAGAGAATGACTAAGAGGGTGTACGAAAGTAAGATGGAAGGACAGAGCGAGGTAAACCGAGAGAAAAGTGGAAGGATGGAGTGAAGAAGTAAGAGTGAAGGCGGTGCTGGGTGGGAGGAGGGGCGTCTACCGACTGGGGACAGGTGCATGGGGGCATTTAGTTCGTGGCCACCCCTTTGGGGATCATGGCGTCAGGCAATAGATATACAGTAAAAGTTATCCTTGGCAAAAATTTTAGTAGCCACGTATGACTTTATGCGAGACACTTTACCCCACAGTAGACTAGAAGCCCATATACCACAGGTGATAAAAACAAAATACAAACCGCAATTTACTTTAATAAACTATTGAAAGCATATGGTCCTCCTGGGATTCTAACTCGAGACACCACACCCAGAACATAAGTATCTAAACCATTACACCACCAACACAGTTATAACAATCCAGTAATGTACTTATCTTTGTGAAGGTTTAGAAGTATAGTTGGCTGCCATGAAGGGTTATTACCAGTCCCGTCCAAACACCAACACCACCACTCGCTACACTAGACCACCACCACCACCTGTGAACAACATTTACTTGCTAGTATTTTAACCAAAAGTTCACAAGCTAAATTTAATTACAGTATATACAGTATAGACAAGGTTGATGGTTCAATAGAACACTTTGTAGACTAAGCACTAGGCTATCAAGACTTAAAGGTTTATGCACAAGCCTACGATATATTCTGCATTAATAAATTATTAAACAATGCCGCTTAAGCAAAAGAAATAAAAAATACATAGATTCTAGAGTTACTAAAAGAATACCGGTAGAGGGGAGGTGGACGGGCAGTGAGGGAGATTTAGACCAAGAATGAGATTGATTAAATCAAAACCTACCAAACAGTCATGTGGAGTGGGAGGGGCTCCACCTGACCGATTCAGAGGAGCATTGAGGCAATTTGTTCGTGGCCATCCCCTCCGAGATTGAGCCATCTAGCAATAATCTATTAAAATTGGTCTGTCCAAAATTGCCATTATAATTAAAACTTGCAAAATAAATAAACCAAAACTGGCACGACACATTCAAAATAACTAAATTGTTAAGTGGAAATAATTTGTTAATCAAATTAATTTTTGAAATAAAAGTAACCACAATGTGTACGTACATCACTACATGGTCAAGTTAATTTTACTATTTTGGTGCGAGAGGTTTAGACATTAGGCCAGTAGCAGTTCCATGGGTAGTCTCGTTTCATGAACTATATATCTAGGATTATTTAAAACTTTCAAAATACACTATGCAAAACTGGGACAACAAGATAAAGGCAAAGTAACTAATAAAAATAGCTGTGGAAATAACTTTTTTTTTACACCAACTTCACATCTAAACTCAATGAAATCAACAAATACATGTGGCACTCCGAGGACTCTAACCCAGGATAAATCGAATTTCCGCAGACTGTGCATTACGCTATCAAGACCGTTAAAATAAATTTTGAAATAAAAGAACAATCCATCACAAGTGTGCATCACTACATGAGCAAGTTAATCTGGTTCCCAAGGAAACTTATCGCACATGTACAGTACTCTATACTGCATGGGAAACACTTCATACACTGCCACACTTCAGTAAAACAGACCCATATACCCCAGCTGATACCTATTTTTGTATTAATTTCACCACACCAAACACCAATGAAATTAATGAAAGCATATATGTGATCCACCGGGATTCGAACCTGGGTTATCACAGATTTTTAGACACTTTAATTATAACAAGTAATGTACTTCTCTTGAAGGTGTAAAGTTTAGTTAGCTGCCAAGAGTCATCGGTCTGGTCCCAACACCAAAATCTGTGGAAAACATTTAATTACTAGTATTTTAACTAAAAGTTCACAATCTAATAAGACAAGGTAAATGCTTAAGTTTGTTTATGGATCATTTCTAAAATTAACAAAAACATTTAATTAAACTTTACTGAAAAATATTGGAATGGCAATAAAGTTTTCTAAACATGGCGATTACAAATATTATAAAGTTGTTTTATCGGGCGTATCACCTATCTCTGACCGGGTATATCGTAGTGTTTACTATACCCCTTTGAAAGGACATTAGCCTAACCTATCCTAGTATTATAGGTGGGGGGCTGCCGCCCCCACTGTTTGACATAAACTTGGGTGTTTACACGACGTATGCCTGGTAACAACTCATTCAGAGAACTATTCACTGAAGTCAGATTCATCAGGGCACCCACCTATTGAGCAGGGAGTGCATAGTGGTAAAATACGAATTTATATTGTAAAACTTCCAAAATAAACAAACCAAAACTTAGACAATCACAGTACAAAGAAACTTTCAAAATCACTATGACAGTATAATTATGCACAATAAAATTCTTAATTATACCAAGATAACGTTAATTTTTAAACTAATTTTAACATTCACATTTATTTCCTAATCTACTCTTTATATTATCAAACACTTATTGGCTACATTGTCACAGTGGTTATATATACTGTACTCTACTCAAATTGGATTAAGTTAGTTTTCGAAAACAAATATTGGTTAAAATTAAATTGAATAATTCATAGTAATTTAACATTCACAGGTCACTTTATATACAGTTGCGTATAAACTTTTATACATTCGCTTGACTTTCGGTATAAACAAGGCCAGCAGCAGATATAATAAAGTGAAAAAAAAAAAAAAAAAAAAAAAAAAAAAAAAAAAAAAAAAAGCACGTAAGTATAAATAAACAGCCACACTAGCCTATACGAAAGTGGGTTGAAATAGCCGAGCTATCCCCCCGCCAAAGGCGGATTTCTAGGGCCTTTACTAGCTGATACGGAGAAGATTGGGTTCTAGTCATGTGGTGATGGGCTGGTCTATCAGAGTGAAAACTGAGCGATCTCTGCCATAACCATAGCTTACGGACTTTTACTTATATATTTTCTAGATCTCAAGTGACTGCGTCTCTTTCGTGGATTGACCTCCCAATCTACCAAGATTGGAAGCCAAAGCGTCACATTTTTTCCTTTGGCCCTCAGCTTTCGCTTCATAATTGCCGAGGGGCACAGGGCCCTGGGTGGGGCTTTGGTTTCCCGGGCGTTTCTGTCGCCCTCCTCAGCTCCCCGCCATGGAGTGGCTTCGGTCACCCATGCTTTATTGTGGTCGGCTGAGAGGGTTCTGGCCTTTGTCTTGCTCGGGGCTGTTCGGCCAGGCAGCTTGGGGAACAACAACAACATACGAAAGTGCTGTATATGCTTATTAATTAGCTTAACGTTATTCTGGCATAAATCCAAAATAAAACATGCAAAAATAAACTAACCAAAACCGAGAAGACAAAATAAAGACGAAACTTACAAAAATTACCAAGCAAGGTGTCCCCCAGCACCATAGAACTCAAAGAATAAAGTTAAAATTGAATAAAATAAACAAGACTTTAGCATTATAATTTAAAACTTGCAAAATAAACATACCCAAACTTATACAAACAGTAAAAATACAAAATAACTAATCAAAATCGCTATGGAAGAATTATAAATAAATCTTAACGGCCAACACTAACTAAACTCCTCGTCAACTCAACCCATTGGTAAGGTTCACTTTAATAATTAGCCCTGGTTAGATTATACGCTTTCATTTCATCGGACGGTAAATAGAATCCCTTAGCTAATTTTTAGATATTAATGGAAAAATATGAAACTACGGTCTCTGAATCATTAAGTTTATACAATTAGCACCATATTTCACTACATGATCAAAATAATAGAAGAATCTTTATGGGAACTTTGCAATTTACCGTCAGTTAAAGAGAAACTAGGTATAGGTTAGTACAGTAGTGGACTGGAAGGACTAATATTGGTTAGTTTTTAAATTATACCGGTACTAAGTTAGGTTAGGTAGTTAGATTAGGCTAATAACTAAATTACACCATTTCAAGTTAGTGGACTGGAATGACTAATATTTAGAGTTAGTTTTTAAATTATACCGGTACTAAGTTAGGTTAGGTAGTTAGATTAGGCTAATATCTAAATTGCACCATTTCAAAACATTAAATATGAAGGAAAACTAGGGAATTAAAAAACCATCTATGTTAAACTATTTGGAGCCATTGCTAGAATTGTACCGATAATGTAAATATATATATATAAATTATAATAGAGCACCATATCTAATAGTTAATTACCCCATGCTTATTATTTCTAACAATTAAGTGTTAAAGTATTCCTATAAACTGCTGTAAGTTACTTTGTGTTAGGACATCGCATATGTCAGGCTACCCTGGTTATAGTCAGTTCAATTTTTTACCCTACCCTGGTTATAGTCAGTTCAATTTTTTACCCAACTTATTACTACATATTTCGCTACAAAATCTTCGGAATACTGGGGAAGGATGTAGTTACCGGGTGTACCACTACCGACATACAACATAAATCATCTATAAATACTTATAATAAAATAAATACTGTACTTATAAATCTATAATACTAGGCTAGGTTAGGTAGTTTGGTTAGGGTAATGTATTTTTGTATCCAAAGGCAGTCAAAATAGACTGGAACATGATGGGGTACACCCAGTAACTACATTCTTGCCGAACACTGTAGCCGAGTAATTATAAACACATCCCAAATTACCCTAGGTTAGAAAAAATATATTTTAGTAACAGTAGGTTAGTATATAGGGTTAAACTGACCAGGAGTTTAGGTTGCCGTACAAAACTAGTTTCAGATATTTTTTACCATAAATTTAAACAAAGATCGAAGACTGGCATAAAATAAAGATACATTAATCCAAACTAGGAGCTGTGGTAATAGCAAAACTAACAAAATTAACTCCCTTCACTGGCCCATCACCCCTTCCAAACGGCAAGAAAGCGTAAAAGATAAGAAACTCCCTGTTCTCGACATTAATCAATTGCAAACTCCAATGTACTTTTAAAAACTAATGATAGCATATGGTTCTACCGGGATTCGAACTCTGGACACCACACCCAGAACATAAGCATCCAAACCATTACACAACCAACACAAACTAAATTACTTCGCAGCACTGGCCCATCACCCTTCCAAATAGCTTGAAAGTATGATATAAAATAAAACCTACAAACACTGTAAAAAGACAAAACTAATCAAAATCACTATGTGGAAGAAACTCTTCAGCAAAGTAATTATAAATAAAACAATAATTTATGGCTACCCTGTTCCTGTCTCCATTATTGTCCACCAGTTACAGCACAATTCTGCCCAAGAACAACCCTAACCTAACCTATTCTAGTATTATGGTTGGGGGCTGCCGCCCCCACCCCCCGCTGATGGAGTAAAACTGTTAACTGTATAAATCCAGTTGTGGAGTAATAGGCCTAGCCCAAATTATAAAAATTGAGTCAACTTCAAGACATTAGCCTAACCTAACAACCTTACCCAACTTATCCTAGCATTATGGGTAGGCTACTCCAGCAACGAGTGGGCCAAGAGGTTCACAACAACATAAGTGCAGCGGCGGACGTAAGTTAAAATGAGATCTTATTTATTACGGTAGGCTACCCATTAATTTCCGGAAGTTTAACCCTTCCTACCCGGCTGTCATTATAAAAGGCAACCGTGGCAGATGGGCCAGTACCCGGGTGTCTCTATTAAAATCTGTAAGCTTGAAAGCCTATGAAGCTTGATCTGAACGCTGTGCGTCCGACTCATGTAAACAAAGCCGATCGTTGTGTCACCGCACCTCCGAAAACAATAAGGAGACGTCGGATCAATGTTTATTGTTGAGACTGAAGACTAAATTAGTGTCTGAAAAGCTCCGACATAGTCAACATCGCGGCAAAATTCGCTCCACTGAAATAATCTGTCACAACTGAACCAGGTGACTTACAGAGCTCTACTCAACGCTAGTCTACAGATTGAAAACCGCACTACGTTTATAGATGCGTGGGAAATTTCTAGCAGTTAAAATAAACCAAAATACGGTAGCCTAGGCCTAGAAGTTTTTCAGCCAGATCGCCCGGATACGACCTCCGTCCTTTGACCAGCCCGGGCCACGAGGGTTAAAGCTATGGGAAAAATTCTTGATCTTTATGTTACTTGCCATGAACCATCAACACCTTACGAGCGGGCCAGTGAGGTTTTTTTCCACTACGCGCCCAGTGATTTTTTTTTTTTTTTTACCCTAAATGGCCTTTTGGTCAATATTTACGAGTCACACCACAGCTGGAATCTCATTTCTAATGGTAGTTTTGGGTTCCTATCATTCTATGTTTCATTACTATATACTTTGTATCCACCGGAAAATATTTTTGTTTCTCTTTTTCTTTTTTTATTTTTAGCATTAACCTAACCTAAATGTATTTGGGGGCTATTAGGTTAGGTTAGGTTAATGCTAAAAAAATAAAAATAAAATCCGGTGGATAAAAAGTACAGTATATAGCAATGAAGCATAGAATGGTAGGAACCCAAAACTACCGTTAAAAATGAGATCCCAGCTGTGGTGGGACTCTTAAATATTGACCGGCCTTTTTTCCGTAGTCTTTTTCATGCTTAAACAAGAGCCAGAGCGTAATAAATTTCTGTATACCTGAAAGGACGCAAATTGCGCTTTCCAATGACACCAGGCGAGTAATTCTTCCACGACCATGCATTCTCTTGCAACGATCATGCAACACTAGTGCAAAAACCCTAAAATACGGTAATTTCCTTATATAATTCCCTGTGTGGCGAGGTAGGGAGGGTGGAGTAGATGTCCGTGCCGAGCGGTCATGAGGTAACCTACGCTCCTCCCGTCTCAGCCATTCTTGCTCAAAAATTGCACACCGACTTAAGTCAGTCCCCGCCACATAGTCCAGGTTTTAAGATATACAGACTTAAGTCGGGCCCCGCTAATTAGGGGTTAAGATTACGCTGCTAGCCTAGTTGTGGTGCGGCTTGTAAATATTGTCCTAATAATATAATATCCTAATTACTGTACTTATCTGTGAAAGCTGTGACTTGTGGAGAAGTTTCATCTTGCTGGTTCGGTAGTCTGCAAGGTAGGCCTATTCTACGCAGGGCTCAAACTCCGCACCCATCTGTACCTGTGAGGATAGTAGACATTAGAATATTAGAGGCCTTTCCTAAGCTTACTTGAATGTGGCACACCAAGACATGGCCTAATATGAAACACCAAAACTAGACTAGGCTAGCCTAAATATTAGGCTAAGAATCCGAGAAAAAAAAAAAAAAGTTTGCTCAGATATTCAAAATATGGTATTATTCTATAATTGCACCTAGCCTATACGAGCTAAACATTGTTATTCTATTTAACAGGAAGGTACGACGAGGTAAGTGATGTGCTATAGGTGGCAATATGCGGAAATGGATTATAAGGGCATTCTGCCCCCCTCTTACGAAAATCTACGGTTATTCACTCCACCCCAACTGAATTTCTACCGTTTTACCCAACCAGCGGGGGTGTGGGGGCGGCAGCCCCACCCATAATACTAGGTTAGGCTAAGGTCTCTCCGAAACATTGTAAATCCAAGTCACATCTAGATTGATACTTTTGTCAGAGGGGGGGTGGAATGCCCTTATAATCCATTTCCGCATATTGCCACCTATACCACATCACTTACCTCATTGTACCTTCCTGTTAAATAAAATAATAATTTGTTTAGCTCGTATAAGTGCAATTATAGAAATTTACCCAAAATATCAGTAGCCTAGCCTAAAAAATAAAAATAGGGCTTAGGCCTAGGCTTTATAAAAAAAAAAAATAGCCTAGGCTAGTGTAGCCTAATAAAGTTTGCTCTGATTAGACCAATGTTCAAGGGGGCCAGGGGGTGGGGGGGCCAGTGCTCCCCCTCAACCCATCATTTTCCCAATTTACACCTCAATTTCCCTCACCTACTGTAAAAGCGTAATTACCCCCAATAAATGCCGCAGTATCTTCAGATTAATGAATAATGGATAGCCTAGCCTAGGATAAGTTAATGCATAGGCTAGCCTATCCTCCACTCAAACCATGACAAAAATATCCTTGGAAAAATTAGAAAAAATCTTAATAAGTCTGCTCTAATAGTCTCTATGGTAGTTTTAATGCTTATTATACTGTAGGCCTATATTCAGTTATTCCTACCGCATGTTAGGCTTAACCCTCAACTCAAAAATTCCCAAACTGTCTGTTATCGGAATTGCAACTAGAAATAAGAATGGGCACACAAATTGCTTACCTCACTTTCGAACTATGAAATACAGCAGAATACAGCTATAAAATAGAACTATAAATAGTAATGTGGTTTAAATTATCGATCGTAGCAAACGAGGTGGTGGCCAAATCTGCCACCTGGTCAATGGCGGCGACCAGCTGCTTCCTCTTGCACATCACAAATGGCAGATGCGAGCGGCATTTGCTATCCACAAACATATTCAGGGAAAAATACATACAAACTTTAACAAATTAAATAGTTGAAAGTCAAATTGTAGATTAGGCCTAGGGTAAAGTAAATAAATTTTAGACCACGAAATAAAGTGCCCCAAATGTAGTGACGTCACGTGGTTATAGCTCAATTCTGATTGGCTGTAGAGTCTGCTAGTTTCCGAGCTCACGATTACCGATAATTTATAAAAGAATTAGAATACTCCATTACCTAAACAACGAAAACTATAATAAGAGACTTACACCAAGGCTAGATCGTCGAAACTGCTGCAAAACCGTTGAATCTCACGGCAACTGAAGAGGATGGCTTCCGAGCTTCCGATCACCAAGGATGTTGACACACGAGTGACCTCTCCAGTCAACTTTGCCTCGCTTTACAGCCCCCTCTTCCCGTTCTTTCTCTCTGCTTCCCCCCCCCCCCCAATCTTCTTCCCCGTTCTTTCTCTCTGCTTTTATATTTGGCGAGATCGAACACCCTTGGTCGAATCATTTCGCGGCAATTTAGCCAATTTTGGGTTGATCGAATTTTTACGTCTCGATAACACTAGACAATATTATACAGCTTAGAAAGGGCCTTTAGTAATCAAGGCGGAAATATATATCTCAATTAACATTTTGAGTTCCACAAATACCTTCTGAATTTTATAAAATCGTCTAACAATGGCCCGAATATAATGAAACCAGGTGTCATGTATTGTTGATGGAGTTAAAATAACTGTTTCACTCGCGTATTCGAACCTCATTGCTCTATATTTAGCATAAAATTCGCTATATTCGCAAACCAAATTTTAAAATCCGCTAAATAAAGCCTGAACCGTGGCTACAATAATTAATGTAGGTGGATACAAAACAAAGAATATGACTCTATAAATGTCACATTTTATTAATGCTTTAGAACAGTTATAATCTCCAAAACAGCTATAATTAACATTGCTAGATAACGAAATAACGAAGATGATTTCATACAGTAAATATCTCAAATATCTAGCATAAAAGTTGCTAAATTAGCAACACTGCTCCAGATTGTTGACGATTCGACACCATACTCGCTTATTTTCGTAATTATACTGTTTTATCCACTTAGTATAGTATATATGGGTAATAAATGTTCACACTTTATAGCTTTAATTTTAAAATGTATTTTATAAATAATGGTGAGGTTAATTAGCCAGAATTTTGCACAATTCGTAACACGTCTGATCCGACTCTTCATATGAAGCACCCTTTATATTATTCACATGTTAGAGACCCAGTGCGAGGCTAGTGTGGAAGGTGCTGATTGGCTAATTTGAATTTTCCTGAGTTAAGATAGGCTACATACCTACAGTTATACTCAAGTCATGCACTACTTACAATATTTCAATGTTGATGAATCTCTACAAACCTGATTTATAGTATTGAATGCAAAAATAGAGTATTTAGCACACGAAATTACAAAGAATACCACTGAATCCTAAGTTTGTTAAATGATAATGAGTTTTAGTGGGAATTTCAAGGGAGATAAATAATTATGCTAATAATATATAATAGTATATGCTTAACCGTTGGTTTGGTCTATTAATTCATTTATTCATATATATGTTTAGTTTCCTCCCTAGACCTCCATCAAGCTTAGAGAAACACCCCCTAGACCCCCCTTAAAGATAAATTTGTACATTTTTCAATAGAAAAATGTCCCGGCCGAAGGCCGATTCCTCTTAAAAATTGCAGGCTCGCTATAGCTCGCCAGGAAATAATCGACACCTAAATGGCACGAAAGGTCTTAAAATTGATAACGAAATGGGGCGAAAGGTGTTAAAATCGACAAACTAATGAGCAGAACGTCTTATAATCTCAAAACTAGTGGGGCTAAACATTAGGGAGAAGGGGGTCCCCTTAAGGTTTCGAGGGATGGCTTGGCGATTTAAGCTCATAGTTTCTCAAAGTTAAATGGTTTCGATTATTTTCCACAATGTATGGGACCTCAATTAACGTTCAGGAGGGGAATAAATTATTAAACGCAGGGGTTTTGGAAACAAATATATTCGATTCTGGCTGAATGGCTGATCGAAAATGCAATCTACGACCATGTATAGAAGCTGCTCGTCGAGAAAAATCGAATGGCACCAAGTAGAATTCCCTAGGACTTATAGTTTGGGCTACAGAGGACTTTTAAAGTCCAAAAAACGGGTCATTTGGGCCCTTCTGAGAGGCCAAGTCAAATACGAAATCCTAAACTAATTGTCCGATTTCAATTCTATTTCCGCCATTCGATTCAGCGTGTCAAAGTGAACTTATGGTTAAAATTTCAACAAAATCCATATATAGATAACTCGTCTATGGGTGATTTAGAAATGTTCTAAATCAAAATCAAAATTAGGCCTATTGGGCCTACAAAATGGTCTAAATCCAAACATTTATATACCGTTGGAATCGCAACGACGAGACGCATCCATATATACCCATGGAAACTCGAAATTCGAAAGTCGCCCGCCAAGTGCAAAAAAAATCCTGGGCAGGGGTTTTGGAAACAAATATATTCGATTCTGGCCGAATGGCTGGTCGAAAATGCAATCTACGACCATGTATAGAAGCTGCTCGTCGAGAAAAATCGAATAGCACCAAGTAGAATTCCCTAGGACTTATAGTTTGGGCTACAGAGGACTTTTAAAGTCCAAACACGGGTCATTTGGGCCCTTCTGAGAGGCCAAGTCAAATACGAAATCCTAAACTAATTGTCCGATTTCAATTCTGTTTGCGCCATTCGATTCAGCGTGTCAAAGTCCATTCATAACTATAGTTTTCTGTAAAGATTATTGAAAGAAAACGACCCCATCTTCAATATTGTATGGCTAACTATACTATTTAAACATGCCATATTATCACTTACGTGGCTGCTCCATTATAACAAGTGGGTAATTGGAGTGGAAGGAAGACACAGGAAAGAGCTTTTATTATTTATCCTTCTCTAACTAATAACACACACAACAGCAACTTCTCTGAATTAGACAGCCACTGTGGGCCTACAAAATGGTATAAATCCAAACATTTATATACCGTTGGAATCGCAACGATGAGACGAATCCATATATACCCATGAAAACTCGAAATTCGAAAGTCGCCCGCCTAGTGCAAACAAAATCCTGCAGGGATTTTGGAAACAAATATATTCGATTCTGGCCGAATGGCTGGTCGAAAATGCAATCTACGACCATGTATAGAAGCTGCTCGTCGAGAAAAATCGAATGGCACCAAGTAGAATTCCCTAGGACTTATAGTTTGGGCTACAGAGGACTTTTAAAGTCCAAAAAACGGGTCATTTGGGCCCTTATGAGAGGCCAAGTCAAATACGAAATCCTAAACTAATTGTCCGATTTCAATTCTGTTTGCGCCACTGTCGAACCATCACCACCCTCAACTGGCCGAACCATCCCGAATCTAAATTAAAATGTATAACTTGCAAACAAAGTCAAACAGTTAATTGTTGGGTACACTCAACTTTCACACAAGAGAGCTTAGCATTCGTTTTTTACAGCATATCTTCTGCATGCAACACAGATTCACCATTATAATGCATAACTCGCTGGTTGACATGTTCATGGAGGTAGAGCTTACGATATATACTGAAAATATAACATAGGTGCAAAAAAACATAAAATCTGATCTGCATCAAAAAGTGTGGCGTTTGTATGCCCGAAATTCCGTGTGAGTAAAGTAAACGAACTCTCGCACTTTCATGCACGATCTCGCGGATTTAGGTCCCATACGTTTCTCAGGAAATGCTTTGTCCGAACCATCCGAACCATCACCGCTCTCCCCTACTACCTAGTATGTTGGATAAAAGAGTAACCCCTACCTACCACCTTACAGTAGTCTATTCATTGTAAGCAAGCAACAAAGCATGACCTCTAACCTCTGTAACTGAAAAACTACTAGAGTAATCGAGCTAATATTTCTACCATTTGGGAAGAGTCAATCAAGGAATAGACATGGAAACTTACAGCCAATTTGCTATAGCCCTTTTTGAGTTACAAAGGATAGAGGTCATGATTTGTCGCCTACTTACAGCGTCCAGAGAACGAAAAGATGGCTCTGTCTCGAGTCGGCCACCCCCAGCTAAATAAATAAAAAAGGAATATGGCCCCGAGTATATATAGATAGATACTGTAGATAGATAGATAGATAGAACATCAAGAAATAAGTTGCTAAGGGAATGAATATCACCGTCAGCAATAAACAAATAGACTATACACACCAATGCTTAATCTTAAAGGGTACCGTAATAAAAAGCCATATATTTCAAAAGAAATTTATATTTTAAAAACTCTTGTATAAAAATGAAAATAAGGTAGCAATTGTCTCTATTTTCAGTGTGCTTCTATTGGAGTGTAATCAAACGTGAGAGGTACAGAACCAGTCAAGTTAGAGCCTGGAATCTGTCAAGAGTTTTCCGTTGCTTTCCCTAATCATTCAGTCGGAACCGTATAATATAAAACAATGGTAATGTTGGAAAATACACTGGACAAAAAAAAAAAAAAAAAAATTAAAAACAATGAAGGACATATTTAGAGAATATACATACATTTTCATCCAATAATTAATCTGCTTAACTCCTTTTGTACCGGTGACGTATTTTGTATTTTATTTCAGCTACATTTAGACGATTTCATGTAGCTTAGGAAGGGTATATGGTAGCTAAAAGGAATAATTGAGATAGTCTGTAGTTTTTAATTGGTAGACGTCCTTCCTAAGCTGAATATAATCGTCTAACAATAGCCAAAATATAGTGAAAAAGATGTAGCCGGTACAGAAGAGGTTAATACCTACGGACACTGTCATACTCAAACATGAAAAATCAATCTCTCGTCTATGTACACTATATACAATAAACACCTTAGAGAAGAGCAAGGCAGTACCATATAGTTTAGATTTTGGCAGCTAGGGCACTGAAAGGCTAAACATATATATAATACAGTACCATTAGTTTTCTGAGTCAAGCTTTCATTACATTCACAGTACCGGTATTTTTCTGAGTCAAGCTTTCATAAAATTTACAGTACCGGTATTTTTCTGAGTCAAGCTTTCATAAAATTTACAGTACCGGTAGTTTTCTGATTCAAGCTTTCATTACATTCACAGTACCGGTATTTTTCTGAGTCAAGCTTTCATAAAATTTACAGTACCGGTATTTTTCTGATTCAAGCTTGCAAAACATACAAGCTTGAAGACCATTAGACAGTATTTTTCTGATTCAAGCTTGCACAACATATAAGCTTGAAGACAATTAGACGGTGTTTTTCTTAATCAAGCTTTCATAACACTCAAGCTTGAAGACTATAACACGTCAAAATATTTCAGTAGCAGGCCCAAACCTTTATATATTATACTGTACAGTATAATAATTATAATACAGAACCGGTACCGTACCTGTATTTTCTTTCAAGCCATAGAAAAACAAAATAGTAAGTTTCGATACGAGGTCTAGACATGTATATACAGTACAGTGCTACAGTACCGGTATTTTCTTTTATCAAGCTATCAAGACACCTAAGTTTGAAGACGAATGTAAAAACAAATGTTTCGGCATAAATGTGTAACATGCCTGGTATTCTATTTCAAAAGTGAGGACATACGGTAACGGTATGTCTATTTTTCAAGCTATTAACCTCTTCAGTACCGGCGACGTCTTGTTTACTTTATTCTGGCTACTATTAGACGATTTTAATCAGTTTAAGAAGGGCCTCCAGCAATTATCAGGCTTCGAACTATCTCACTTAACCATTTTACTACCACAGATCCTTCTTAAACCGCACAAAATCGTCTAAATATAGCTAGAATAAACTTACAAAGATGTTGTCGGTACAGAAGGGGTTAATACACTCAAGCTTGAAGACCAGAAAATGCTGTCAAATTATTTTAGTTATAAGCTACCCAGTTCTCAGGAGGCACAGAGGGCTCTAAGTCACTGGTCAGCTGGACTTTGGTCTGTATAAGAACGCGGGAGGAAGGTCACGGGAGGCGGGAGGAAGGTCACAGAAAACGGAAGGCGGGAGGAAGGTCACGGAAAACGGAAGGCGGCTCCGAAAACACACATAATCCCTACAGTATGCTGATGCCTCCAGGTTAAATTTAGTAGATTTTTATAAGGCTCAGGAAGGACGTCTGTGTTTGAAAAGGGTCAAAAAGATTTAATTTAAGCCTTTGACTCCAACATATCCTTTCCTATACTGATTATAATACGTTAGAACAAGTTTTGGTTTGTTTATTTTGCAAGTGTTCTTTTATTTCATAAATTTTATTTTAGTAAGCGTTGTTTCCACATAGCGATTTTGATAAGTTAATTTGCCTTTATATTGTCTTTGTCCCAGTTTTGGTTTGTTTAGTTTGCAAGTTTTACATTATAATAGTCAATATGATACGGTAAATGGCATCAACATACTTCGACCTCTTTGGAAGAAAGACATTAATATACACAGCTATATCTCCAACTCAGAATAATTGCCTCTAACTAATTAATATAGGTTCTATTAACAGTATTAAATCGTCTTAATCCTTGTTTTTCTGAACCCACAGCTACGAGCTACGATATTCATTTGTTTCCTGCAATCGTTCGGTTAAAAAGTAAATGAAAGTGGATTTTTTTTCTATACACAATATACAGCCACTCACATCTATTTTAGCCCTAGTTTTCATTTTGTGGGAAAAATAAATACGCTTTTTTCCTCCCATTACCTAATTCCCTATACAGCGATTGGGACAACTTAATTCCTTCACTGTACAATCATGTGTATTGAATAATTTTCAGGTTAACACATGAGACTATTTTACTAAGAATATGGAGGACCTCTAGGAAACCCTTTGCCTCCAACTTATATATTCTAAACTGAATATAAATTGTCTAATGATAGCCTGAATAAAAGGAAAGATGCATCCTCGTCTTTCAAGGGTTAATTCTACCAAGATCAGCACGCCACATTAAAGCTTCAGTCACGTCAAAAATATATATACATAACCTGGAAGATCCTTAAATATGGAAGAAAATATAGTATCCTCCATGACGATAATTTGTGCACTGAATTATTTACATGTACAATAATAAATCATAAATCATATCTCGATAAAAAGTTCCTTAGAGAACTTTACTGTATTTTTATAATATATATCGCAATACAGCACAAACACAAGGCAAAATTCACTATAACGTTCTCTAGGACATAAATAAAAAGAAATTCTTGAGCTACCACAAAATGACATACACAAAAAATTAAATCACAAAGGCAGAACAGCGAGTCTCTTATATAAAAGACGTACGCAAAAAGAAAAATCACAAACGTCGAACGGCGAGTCTCTTATATTAAAAAAAGACGTACGCAAAATAAAAAATCACAAACGTCGAACGGCGAGTCTCGTATATAACCTCCCGCATATATTACTATAATGAGCTCACCGTTCACTCACACACACACAGATGCCAAAAACAATGTACAGAGTAGGAACCAATGCCATGCTCTATACGCGAGAAAGATTGGACAAGTGGGAGCAGCTCTCTTACAACTAGGTGGATTTTATTAGTCTTGGGAGTCGGTTTTGTGCTTTAAGTGACGTAACCATAACAACTTTAGAGTCACCACTGAATTAAAGCAACCATCAGGGCCAGGATACTGAAAGATTCATATTTTTTCACCAACCAACTCTACTTCTAAACTCAATTAATGAAATCAACAAATACATGTGGCACTCCAAGGACTCGAACCTAGGATACTCATATACAAAATTTGCGCACTTATGCATTACGCTATCAAGACAGTTACATAGCGATTTTCATCAGTTATTTTGCCTTTGTATTGTCTTTGTCCCAGTTTTGGTTTCTTTAGTTTGCAAGTTTTACATTTTAATTTAAAACAGATACCATGAGTTACAGCAAGGTAAGACGCATAACAAACCAATGACTTTTGAAGAGGTGGTGACTTTAATGTTGTTGTCGTTAGTATCCGACTCCCAGTGAGGTTATAGTAAGATAGGTGGACGAACAACAGCAACACCTAACTCTGGATTCTTCACAACTAAAAAGGGAATTATAAGTAGGTATCGGAATCTAGGTGCATTCTTAAACATAAAGAAAACACTGGTACGGAAAATAAATGTGCTGCAGTGCTATTGGCTGAATACAGGTTCTCCGAGGAAAATCCGTTTGTATAGTTACGCCACCGAACTTGACAATAATCTTGACCCCTTAACTTCTTATAACTCGAAATTAATGACGTTTCTATCATTTGGGAAGAGTCCACCAGGAAATAGGTGTGAATATTTATAGCCAGTTTGCTCTAGGCCCTTTTGAGTTACAGAGAGGTCAGGGATCAAGATTATTGTCAAGTTCGTTGGCGCTACCTTATAGTGATTCTCTAATTAATTCTGTACTATAAACCCTCTCAAGATTCATGACACTTACCTTTTCTGTTTTCTATTATTAGTAATTTTACTCAATTCAGGAAGGGTATATGGAAGTAAGAGGGTTAATGGATACAGCCTTTACCCTTTTAAAGATTAACTTGCTCATGTAGTAATGTACACCCTATGTGGTGGATTGTGTTCTTTTATTTATAAATTATTATTTTACTTAAGCATTGTTTCCACAGTGATTTTGATTAGTTATTTTGTCTTTTTACTGTGTTCTTATACGTTTTAGTTTGTTTATTTTGCAAGTTTTACATTATAACTCCCACAGATCCTTCCTAAGTGGTATAAAATAGTTTAATGATAGCCAGAATAAACGGTAAAAATACGTCATAATTTTCAAAGGGTTAGTAAAATATACTTCCTGTAGATTTGTGGATACATACATACATACATAATTATATGCATCATAGACTACAGTAGATCTGGACTGGACACGAAAATGGAACTTTGCAGTAAGGGACCCAAAATCGGAGAACGAACCCCTAAGTTCGAACCTCGAAACTGCGAAAATATCACATTTTCACAGTTTCGAGGTTCGAACCTGGGGGTTCGTTCTCCGATTTTGGGTCCCTTACTGCAAAGTTCCATTTTTGTTGTCCAGTCCAGATCTACTGTAGTCTATGTATGTCTGTATGTATTTGTGGATACATTGTGCAACAGTCTGGGTTTACAAGTGCATTATTACTGTACTGTAATGGCAATGAATCAGAGAAACGTGCGCTATGAACATTTTTTGTTTTTGCCTTTGTGCTGCATTCCATAGTACAAACTTTCCACAATTTGTTTATTCTAAATATAGGAGACAATTTCACACTAACAAGCCATTTTCTAAGCTAATACCATTCAGGCCTTTGGCTTCAAAAATGCAAAATAATGAAACAATCTAGGATCTTTGGGATATTCTTAAAAATATTTGACATCATATTACAGGAAATATCCATATTTAGCATCTGATGTACGGTCGCGCTAATAAGTCATGTCCCAGCTGTCGTTATGTTTAACTTGCTGTGCTGTATTAATGTCTGTCAGATGTTGAATAGTGTGGGTAAGTGTAGGAACATGTTTGTATATTTCACTTGATATGAAGAAATGAAGCTTAGATATTGCAGATACCAATTATTGATCAATACATAGGCTATTTGGTGCCGAGAGTTACCGAGACATCACTTATTAGCGCGATTGTACTATGCATGTTGTGAAACTTGCATTACTAATTCTTTGACAATATAATAAGTCAAATCAAGATTATATTCTACTCTGAAAATATTTGCATATCATTCACCAAAACCCCAGAAGTAAGAGACTAAAGGCAGAATCACACATGTGCTTTTTCAGGCAAATTTTGACCAGCAACTTTTTCTGGCTACATACTGGGGCTACTGTTGTTGCTTGATTTCTTTTGTATTTGCAAGTACTGTAGTGTTGTATTGGTATATGGGGATGGTAGATTGTATTCTTTTATTTCAAATTTCATTTTATTAAGCGAGCGATTTTGATTAGTTCTTTTGCGTTTATCTTGTGTCGTCCCAGTTTTGGTTTGTTTATTTTGCAAGTTTTACATTATAATTTATATTGTGCGGTTCCTGTTTCGGCTTATTTGATTTGCAAGTTTTACATTTGAATTAATATAAAGTAGTCAGACCATAATTGTTGAAAGATATTTGCCCCTAAAAGCGTAAATGTGACCCTGCCTTAAGAAAATGTCCGACACACACACACACACACACCTGACAGTACAGTACACTACCAGGACTGACTAGACCCCCTTCTATCATTACCACATGTCTTTTAAGGGGGGTCACCTGCTTTTTTTCTCTCCTTTTCTCTCTTTTTGTTCTGGCTTGTATGCATTTGGTCCCATTCAGCCTACTGTTTTAAGATGTTTATCCCCATTCAGATGTCGAGCCAGCATTGTATGGAGAAACCCGGCTTCGCCGGAGACAAATTTAGCCTACTGTTATTTTTTTTTTTTTTTTTTTTTTAAATATGGTGGCTTGCTCCCGCTCACCAGGAAAAAATCGACACCTGGATGGGGATAAGTCTTAAAACAGTAGGCTGAATGGGGCCGAATGGATACAACCCAGAGAGAGAGGGAAAAATACACAAGGTGGGCCCCCTTAAGATTACCGTAAGTCTTGTGGAGGGAAAATCTTTAGTTAACATTTTCTTGCTATCTTTACTTAGCTTTTTACGGTAATAATGGTTTAACTTTTTCTATTGATCTTTTACTTTTCTAGTGCTGTCAAATCTTAACTTAGCTTTTTACGGTAATAATTATTCTTTTAATCTTTTAGTTTTCCAGTACTTGCAAAGTAAAGATTTTCTCTGCATTTATTTTTCTGTAGGACTTGTTCATATCACTGTTTTCACTACTTCCCATCCCTCTATTGTTGGTTAGTAAACATGTATAAAGATGTGTGACTTAGGTTCTGATGTGTAAGGTTTAAGCCGGTATCACACGAGAGCTTTTATAGTCAACATTCCATGATTAACATTTTTCTGGCAACATTTTTGGAATACTGTAATTTACACTGCTATCGGAAACTAGACTGGTAATGTACACTCTATGTGATGGATTGTTTCTTTTATTTCAATAAGCATTGTTTCCACATAGCGATTTTGATTAGTTGTTTGACTTTGTATTGTCTTTGTCCCAGTTTTGGTTTGCTTAGTTTGCAAGTTTTACATTTTAATAGATGAATTTAGCAAACCAAAATATTTCAAATGTTGACCTCCTAAGCTGCCAGACCAGTATTGAGGATAAATGTTGAGTGAAAAAGCGCTTGTGTGATACCGGCTTTAGTTGTAGGGCCGAAGACTCAAATACTAGACTCCAGGGGGTTCTCTAGGTTCTCCAGGGAGGCAGAGTCAGAGTCTTGCTGTGGGCTGGTGTAGTTGGCAGCCTCCTGGAGTCTCATCAACATGCTCAACTGTAAGAGAGTTATATTCTGAGCTACTACACCTATAATACTCTACCCTCATTACTCAATACTGTAAACTCCCTTTCATCCAAAACTCACGAGTCTTTTGAAATTATGGAAAAGCAATTTTTACGGATAAACGAGAGTCCCTCTATGTAGAGCTAAAGACAGTCGACCCTCGATTTAACGGACTAATAGGGGGGAAAGTATGTCCGTTACTGGAAAAAGTCCGTTACTTGAAAACTCCCTCCTGACTTCCGTTAAATCCGAAATCCGTTGTATCGAGGGTCGACTGTATACTGAAAATTACGGATAGCAAAAACTTTGGTTACCTGATATTTTGGATATTTGAATTTTAGATAAAAGGGAGTTTACTGTACTCATATTACCCATCTACAATAAAGTTCAAATTGAGTTACTAAACCCATTCTTGTACTGTTAATTCCACTACTGTATATTCCCCTACTGTGTTCTACTAGGAAAGATAGGAAGACATTATTAAGGGGTTAGTGCTTGGGTTTTGGTCTAGATATTTATTTATTAATATATTTTAAAGTTTTCTCGCTAGACCTCCATCAAGCTTAGAAAAATACCCCCTAGAATTGACCACTTGCGAGTTACAGGCTATAAGGAAGTTGGAGCTGTAGACATCGATGGTAAATAGAAATGCAATAATTATATAGGTTTCTAATGGCTAAAGAGTATGTTGAATTGGGTTTTATGTATATATAAATGCACTACAACTATTTTACTGCTGAATATCAATATCTACGGCTCCAACTTCCTTATAGAATGACACTCGCAAGTGGGCAATTGGATTAATAACACCATTAATATGCTATGCTACTTGGTGATCACATCAAACATCGGCCCACTAAGTAAAGAGGATGGGTCATTCACAGGGGACAAAAAGGAATGAGTGAACTATTACGTCTACAGTATGAAAAAGCCTTCAGTAAGCCTGACGAAACAAAAGCAATCAGAGACCAAAATTAATTTTTCATGAATAATCCCCCCACGGAAACCCCCCAGATTCTGGACATTAATTTCTGACCAAAAGATATAGCAGAAGCCATCGCCAAAATGCCATCCCACTCGGCACCAGGCCCGGACTCGTGGAGTTCAATCCTAATAAAGAAATGTAAGGAAAACCTCTCAAAATCCCTGGCTATAATGTGGAGAAGGAGTCTAGACACTGGAGAAATACCGGATAGTTTGAAAAACGCAATAATAGCCCCTTTGCATAAAGGAGGGAGTAAAGCACTACCAAAAAACTATCGCCCAGCTCTGACTTCCCACATCATTAAAATTTTCGAGCGAGTCCTGCGAGGCAAAATCTCAACATTTATGGAAAAAAATGAACTACACAACACTGGTCAACATGGGTGCAGAGCAGGAAGATCATGTCTCTCGCAACTATTGGAACACTACGACAGAATTCTTAAATCCCTAGAAGAAAAGAAAAACGTGGACGTCATCTACACCGATTTTGCTAAGGCATTTGATAAATGTGATCACGGTATTATTGCACACAAACTTAAAGCAAAAGGGATAACAGGTAAAATCGGAAGGTGGATATACAACTTCCTCGTGAACCGAAAACAATCAGTAGCAGTAAGCCAAGTAACATCCGAGCCTTCAGACGTCAAAAGCTCAGTTCCCCAAGGAACAGTACTAGCGCCCCTTCCTTTCCTCATTCTAATAAGTGACATAGATGCCAACACAAGACACAGTACAGTATCCTCCTTTGCAGATGACACGAAACTGAGTATGATAGTAAAGACACAGGAAGACACGGGCCGGCTGCAAGAGGACATAAATAAGGTGTTCCAGTGGACCAGGGAAAATAACATGCAATTTAATGAAGACAAATTTCAATTAATACGATACGGAGATAAGGATTTCGTTAAAGAGAGCACAAGTTACATAACAGAATCCAATCGCATAATAGAACGTAAAGACAATGTGAAAGACCTTGGGGTGATAATGTCTGAAAATATGGGATTCAAAGAACATAACCAGGTCAAAGTTGCAGCTGCGAAACGGCTAACAGGTGGGATTCTACGAACATTTAAAACTCGCGGTGAATTGCCTATGATAACACTCTTCAAATCCCTGGTGCTACCGCGGCTAGAATACTATAACGTATTAACATCCCCATACAAATTAGGTGAAATTAATGACTTAGAAAGTGTACAAAGGAACTTCACCTCACATATAAACTCAGTAAAACAGTTACACTATTGGGATCGCTTAAAATCACTAAAACTGTATTCGTTGGAACGTAGAAGGGAACGATACTTAATAATATATACGTGGAAAATCGCAGAGGGTTTTGTACCAAATCTACATACACCAATAGCAATGAAATTCAATGATAGGAGAGGCTGGGAATGCGATATCCCCAAGATGATAAATCGGGGGGCTATGGGCTCTCTGCGAGAGGGCTGGTTATCACATAGAGGAGCACGTCTCTTCAACAAACTCCCGCGGCGAGTGAGAGACATGAGAGGTGTCTCGTTAGACAGCTTCAAGAGAGCTCTTGATGTC
Source organism: Paralithodes platypus (assembly GCA_032716605.1). Classification (NCBI taxonomy): domain Eukaryota; kingdom Metazoa; phylum Arthropoda; class Malacostraca; order Decapoda; family Lithodidae; genus Paralithodes; species Paralithodes platypus. The sequence continues at coordinate 91,061,381 of CM064513.1, forward strand.
GAACTACAAAAAGTGCCAGACGAGCCCATCTTCACAAGAGTGCACTCCACCTCTTCGAATAGTCTGCTGCACCAATTCTCAAACAACAACGAAGTGTGGTGCGCTCTTCGGTGCCACTAGCAAGAGTGGCGAACTCCACATAGGTGAACATAGGTAGGTGGTGACCCTGGTCTCTGGGTCTTCTCCTGGGTGACCTAGATCTGTGTGAATTTGTGTTTTGTCTGTGTGTGTTCGTTATTTTATGTTGTGTTTTGTGTTTTCCCTGTTCTTGCTCTGTCTTCAGTCCCCCCCCCCCCAAAAAAAAAAAAAAAAAAAAGAGGGAAAAAGAAAACAAACAAATAGGAAAAGTGAGGATTGGGCCTGAGTAGATAGATAGATAGATAGATAGATAGACTTGGAAGTATTAAAACTAATGGAGTTATTGAATTTGAACATGTATGAACTAACCAATGGGTCGCTCTCGGGTTGGGTGTCTTGTTCCTGGGCTGGTGATGGAGGTGCGGGGGGCAGGGTGTCGTAGCCAACATCCTCTGGTCGCAGGGACAGCAGTGCCTGGGGTCCTCCTTCACGACCACTGCCCCACGGATACGTCTCACGTAGCCAGGTGCTTGGGTCCTGACAAAACATAACACATTGTTACTTGGTTGTTACACAGCTTATGCCAACAAACAACAAAACAAATTTACTCTATCTTTATTAGTTTGATTGGGAAACAGATTAACTTGCACATGTAATAATGTACACCCTATGTGGTGGATTGTGTTCTTTTATTTATAAATTATTATTTTACTTAAGCGTTGTTTCCACAGCGATTTTGATTAGTTATTTTGTCTTTTTACGGTGTTCGTGTACGTTTTGGTTTGTTTATATTGCAAGTTTTACATTATAATTTATAAGTCAACAAGTAATGAGGCTACAAATGGTGTTTGTATTTGTCAACTTATTCACTCCTATTCTCTATTTTTTTTTAGATTACTACATTGAATGGACTACCATTACTTACATATATTTAATTCATAGACTCTAGTGGTATCCAAGGAGGTATGAACCCTTGCCACCCTGAATGAGGGGCTGCGCGCTCCTCGGTGCCACTAAAAGTGTGGCGAACTCATCATAAGGTAAGGTACCATGAGCAAAACAACTGATGCGATAAGCCAAATGTCACAAAGTCAGTAGAGTAGAGTAGAGTAGAGGAAAGGAGAAGAGGAGAAAATATTAATGCACCCCATACACTAACCTCCCATGTGGATCTCTTGCCATAGATCTGTAGTCCTTCCCTGACGGCCTCCACCAGGTAGGGCACCAGACTATAGTTCCACAGGTCAATGAACCACACCTGGGACCCCTCCAGTGAACCAGGGCACGACAGGAATAACCGCGGACCTAAAGGGGACATACCATATTTTGATTAAAATACATACATACAATGGTTTAGCGTCATTTTACCATTACATGCATTGTAACGGCTCAGACAGGGTTGCCTTTCAGTAGTTGGAGTGTACTGTAGTACAATAAAGTCCTGCCACATCACTGCCCCACCAAGTCATCACTGTGGCTGATGTTGGTATAGTGCTAACCGTGCCTCAGCAAGACTCAATAGTCCCTCTGCTGCACTTGCACCTGCAGTATTTGCAACCACACCAGCTTTAACAGTGTTACAAAAAGACAGCAGCATAACAAGACTCTACTGTATATTAGACACTGAGAAGCAAATCAAATTTTTTTTATCACTTTTTGTATAGTCCAGCCACACAATTTCAAAGGGCAGTTTACTTTTGCTTGCCAAATAAAAAGCAAACCGAAAAGTTGGTTTGCTCTTTAGTGGTATTCATATTATTTTTCACCAACCAACTTTACTTCTAAACTCAATTAATGAAATCAACAAATACATGTGGCAATCCAAGGACTCGAACCTAGGATACCCACACCAAGATTCCGCGCATTTATGGATTACGCCATCAAGACAGTTAAAGTATACAAAAATTTACTAATAATGTGTTTGCAGGTGCCGCCAACAAAGTGAACTAAACTATTGTATTATACTAACCTATGGTGAAGTCTGAGGATGAGTGTGTCTCCAGAAACTTATTGATGTGTGTCCAGCAGCGGGGAAGCCAGTCCAGGACATGTTGGAGGCGCGGCAGACGACTCCCTGCCTCTACCTCCACCTGTGTCAGTCGCCGCCGAGCCACACGACCAACCAGACCCTTCACCGGCTCCATGTGGTTCGCTATCAGTACCCACCTACGGGATATATAAGAGGGTTACAGTCGGATGCTTACAAATACACACAAACTGTAATATCTGTATTGATATTTTCCTTCACCGTGGTAGTGTTATATTTTTCATAGATATACAGCTAAATTATTGGAAATTTGTCTTATCATCATCATCATCATGGCGAGAAATACAGTACCTGAAGTTATGATGTAATTGTAGGTTGGTGGTTGAGCAAGAGGTGGTTTGGTTCATGGTGCCGATGATAAAGGGACATTGGGTGTACTTGGCGCTCAGGAAGCCATTGAAGACCTCCGTCAGAGCCCCCGCGTGGTGCAGGTTGTCCAGGATGATCACCAGGGGCAGGTCGGAGCTGTTGGTCTCACACTGCTCGCTGATGTGGGACAGGTACGCTCCCAGGTCCTTCCCGGTCTTGTGGTCAACGCTAAGTGGAGATAGGAAGGCATTAGATAAACTGCCTTGATGGTGTAATTAAAATGTAAAACTTGCAAACTAAACAAACCAAAACTTGGACAAGGACAATATAAAGGCAAAATAACTAGCCAAAATCGCTATGTGGAAAAGCTTACTAAAATAAAATTTATGAAAGAAAAGAACACAATCCACCACATAGGGTGTACATTACTACATGAGCAAGTTAACTGCCTTGATGGTGTAATGGTTAGAGTGTTTAAAATTTGTATGTGGTAACCCAGGTTGGAATCCCGGTGGATCACATGCTTGCTTTCATCAATTTCTTTGGGAGGTGTTTGGTGTTGGAAGTGAAATTAATAAAAATAGATACAGTACTGACAATATTGTAGGGCACTTTCAAACTGTTTATTAAAATATGGTTATCACTATACTGTAGAGTAAGTGTGAAGGCAAGTGAAATATGAAGTGCAGGTACCCATAAACAAATAATAAAGTGCAGGTACCCATAAACAAATAATAAAGTGCAGGTACCCATAAACAAATAATAAAGTGCAGGTACCCATAAACAAATAATAAAGTGCAGGTACCCATAAACAAATAATAAAGTGCAGGTACCGGTACTTATAATTAAAGAATAGCAATCTCATGTAAAGCATATTTGGGCAGGATTCCAGGTAAATAAATATATGGAAGTTAAAATGTAAAACTTGCAAACTAAACAAACGGGCGGGTGCCCAACCCCTTTCGGGGAGCTATCCCCCCGCCAAAGGTGGCTTTCTAGGGCCTTTCCTAGCTAATGCTGAGAGGATTGGGTTCTAGTCATGTGGTGATGGGCTGGTCTATCAGAGTGAGACCTGAGCGATCTCTGCCATACCCATAGCTTACTCTGACTGTTCCTTTTACTTATATATTTTCTAGATCTCAAGTGACGGCGTCTCTTCCGTGGATCTCTCCCAATCTGGCAGATTGGAAGCCAAAGCGTCACATTTTTCCTTTGCCCCTTAACTTTCTCTTCATAATTGCTGAGGGGCACAGGGCCCTGGGTGGGGCTTTGGTTTCCCGGGCGTTTCCGCACCCTCCTCAGCTCCCCGCCATGGAGTGGCTTCGGTCACCCAGGCTTTATTGTGGTAGGCAGGGACGGTTCTGTGGGGGTGCTCGGTTATGGCCTTGGCCTTGCTCAGGGCCTTGGGGCTGTTCGGCCAGGCAGCTTAGGGAACAACAACAACTAAACAAACCAAAACTGGGACAAAGACAATATAAAGGCAAAATAACTAATCAAAATCGCTTAATAATAATGTAACTCACTTGAAGGTAGCAACATGGCCCGGTGAAGGATCCTTGGCCATGCGTGTGACCAAGTATTCCGCCAGCTTGTGTGCCAGGTATGTCTTGCCCGTGCCGGAGGGTCCACACAGGATGATGCGCCTGTGTTCTGTCAGCAAGGACACATACCGCTGCACCACAGACTTCGGGATCAGAGTCTCGAACGCTAACGCATCAACTTGGTTAATTATGGCGCCTTTGAGGGTGAGGTTTACGGTGGTGACTTCTCCGACTAGATAACCACATGGTAACAGTTCAGGGGAGCGAGGTTCACGACCCCTGGCAACCTCACCTATGTGGTATGACAAGATAGACTCGGCACTCAGGCCAAGGTTGGATACTGGGTCGACCCGTAAGATGTACTCTTTAAATATTCTCTTCACTAGATTGTCCAGCATATCCCACTTGGTCTTCCCACTGACGGATATGGCACCGATGATACACTCGCTGGAGCTCATGCCGTCGGCCGGATTAATATATTTTTCATAATCCCCGTGGCAGCCTAGGAAAACGGCAATGCTCACCCGCTTTCCATCCTTATCGCTAGGGTCTATTAGAATCACATCCGCCACATCCGGCAGCATTATATCTTCTCCTAAACTTAATCTCTGATCGGCCAAATCAGATGCGGGGAGAGAGCTCTGTGACGAGTTGAGAGACTTCGAGGATACCATTCGGTGTAGTCGATCGTTATCTTGTTTCAAACAGACCATCTCGTTGCGCATCTTGCTTATGGTTTCCTTGAGTGATTCGAGCTGATGTGCGGAGGTGAGCGCCTCTAATCTGATATCCGTTAGCACCATGTCCTTCTCTCGCAGCTGATACTTCAACACCTCAACCTCTTCCACCTTAGGTTCCAGACCACCAGCACTGTTGGCAAAGAAAAGGTATTAAAGACTACAATAGATAGTAATAAATCTCCACTGTCTTACACTACAGGAGGAATTATTATCATCTGTATCCAGACTAGCTTATACATAATGCGTGTGAAAAGATTAGCCAATTATAACTTTCTTGCAATATAATATTGCACAATGTAAGCACGAGTAAAAGTGAAAATTGTCATCATACTTGAAATGTTGGGTGCGAAGGGAATTTAACCCTCCCGAAAAATCCCCAGGCCTGCCCAGTGGCCTGGCGCGGTTTCAAACCCTGGTTAGGGACCTCAGTAGGTATACCAGACTCGTGCGCTAACCCACTATACTACCACGGACGTACAATAGGATAGCAACCTTAGTTCTCCTTGAAAAAACCAGGTGATAGTCTCGTGGTGATTCACGTGGTGGGTTTATTAGACTTCGCCACCAACGACTATTTTACGCTATCCCAGACGTCAACTCAGGTAGTACTGTGGTTGCGGGATTTTTCGGGTACAGGGCATTACAATACTGAAACCACTGAAACCCAAACTGACCTGGTCGTGGAGAGACACTCGACATCACTAACACTACTGCCGTTAGTCCTGTTGAGCTGGGGGGAGGAGGGGGCGGAGGAGTCTCCACCACTACGCTCCCACCCCTCCATGTCCGACACTGAGCCCCCCACACCCCCGCCTTTACTGCCCTTCTTGTGGCCCCTCGAGAACGCCTTGCTGAACGAACTCCGCAGCTGACGAAAAAGGAAGAAAATTAACCTGGGAAGTGAAGACATTATTTTCAGCACACCTTATGGTGCTAAGTGAATGGCAAGCTGTAGCCTACTGCCAATAGGCTGACTAGGTTCATAGACTATACAGGGATATATGTGTGTCTGTGTGCTATAGGCTACTGTATTACAATGCACATATTTAATCTGAATAAAGAAATATGAATTGAATTGAATAAAGGATAAGTTAGCTTTGATCCTGTATACTGTACTTACCCAACCTTTCTTCTTGCCTGACTTAGACCCATCGCTCCTATCTTGGTTAGAGGTGTGGGAGGTGGCGGAGCAGGCGGAGGAGATGCTGGATACCGACTCCACCGACGTACCGCGCACCAACTTACCACCTGCCAAAAATATCTAATTTATTATACATCCTTTGAGCATCTATTTATAAATTATTATTTTACTGAAGCATTGTTTCCACATAACCATTTTGATCAGTTATTTGGTCTTTTTACTGTGTTCGTATACGTTTTGGTTTGTTTATTTTGCAAGTTTTACATTATAATTTATAGCCTATTTCTTTGACAATGAAGGATTAAATTAATATATTTGGGTCAAGATGTATGATCATTAAAATATACTTAAAAAGCTACAATTACATACGTTAGTGCTCTTTGAAATATATATGAATATATATATACATAGCGATTTTGATAATTTAATTTGACTTTATATTGTCCTTGTCCCAATTTTGGTTTGTTTAGTTTGCAAGTTTTACATTTTAATCCATATAAATTGGTGCTTCAGTACTGAAATGCTGGGTGAACGAAGGGAATTTAACCCTCCCGGAAACTCTCCAGGTTTTGAGATGCCTGGCGCGGGGTTCGAACCCTGGTTAGCGACCTCAGTAGGTCAACCAGGTCCGCACGCTAACCCACTGTACTACCACGGACGTACAATAAGATAACAACCTTAGTTCTCCTTGAAAGAACCAGGTGACAATCTCGTGGTGATTCACGTGATGGGTTTATTAGACTTCGCCATCAACGACTAGTTTACGTTATCCCAGACGTCAACTCGGGTAGTACGGTACTGGGATTGCAGGATTTTTCAGAGGGCACTACAAGTACATAACATTAGTGTCAAAATTTAACAAAGATTAGATCAAACATTACAGTATTATTTATTTAGTATTAAATTCATGCAAGTGATACACTCCAAAATGTGTTAAGTGAAGTATTCAAGTTTAGTTTTATTATTTGGCAACATAAATAATCAATCACAAAAAATAAAAATGATGCACAACACACTTTTAGAGATTTAAGTCTCATAAGAGATCAAAATAAGGAAGCTTTTATTGGTTTAAAATATCAATATCCACAAACTTACCATCATATAAATCAGTTAACCCTTTCAATCAAATGAGGCCTTTTTTCAATGTATCGTGGTTATCCACAGACATAGACTACAGTAGATCTGGACTTGACATGAAAATGGAACTTTGCAGTAAGGGAGCCAAAATCAGAGAACGAACCCCCAAGTTTGAACCTCGAAACCACGAAAATATTGATTTTTGCGGTTTCAAATTTGGGGTTTCATTTTCCGATTTTGGGTCCCTTACTGCAAAGTTCCATTTTCAAGTAAACAGATTAACTTGCTCATGTAGTAATGTACACCCTATGTGGTGGATTGTGTTCTTTTATTTATACATTATTAATTTACTTTAGCATTGTTTCCACAGCGATTTTGATTAGTTATTTTGTCTTTTTACTGTGTTCGTATACGTTTTGGTTTGTTTATTTTGCAAGTTTTACATTATAATTAAGTCCAGATCTACTGTAGTCTATGCCACAGACTATTTTATTGCACTTTGGAATGATGGGTTAAAAAGGTTAGTTGAGAAGTGCTTAACATGATTTGTATAAATCGTTATACAGTAGTACCAAGATTAATGAAATCGTTATACAGTAGTACCAAGATTAATGAAATTGTGTGTTGGTAACTAAAATAATATATACCGGTATAAAAGGCATCATCTGATTAATCCCTCGGTATACAATGGTTGCAGTCACCTTTGATTTAGACTAACATTAAATGATTTTATAAAGCTTAAGGAGCTCTGGAAATCAAAGAAGAAAACAAATAATCTCTATTCATTTTTAGACTTCCACACGGCCTTCTGAAACTGAATAAAATCATCTTATGATAGCCTAAATATATTGAATGTCATTGCATCCTAAGAGGGTTTAAGGGGTTAATAAAACTCATGCTAAAAATACCAAAAAAAAAAAAAAAAAAAATCATAAATAAATAAATCACAAGACCAGCAAGCTTGGACAGAGACACGGTGAAAGAAAGAGTAACGTGCACAAAAGGTGTAAATAATGATCTGTGAAAATTGTGCCAGAAAACATTTGAAACAATCCGAATTAGTGAGACAAAATAAAACTAAGCTAAATCACAACAATTAGGTTCAACACTCATGAGATTAAAACACTTAATTATCTGTGAAAATTGTGCCAGAAAACATTTGAAAAATACGAATTAGTGAGAGAAAATAAAACTAAGCTAAATCACAACAATTAGGTTCAACACTCATGAGCTTAAAACACTAACACCACTGGGTATGTATTTTTGATGGGGTCGGATGGAGGGGAGAGGGAGGGAATACGCGACCTAACTGATTTAACGCTTGCTTGTGTGAGTTTAACGCGGCTCGGTATTCGATGATTTTGATCGGCTAATATTTGACAATGTTTAACCCGTACAGTACAGGTGACATATTTGTTCATCCATTTAAGCTACAGTTGGATGATTTTATGATGCTTAGGGAGGATATATGATAGCTACAAGGATTGATTGATCTAGTCTTTAGCCTTTTAATGGGTAGACATTGTTCCTAAGCTGAACAAAATTGTGTAATAGTTGCCAGAATATGATGAAAAGGACGTCACCGGTACTGTATGGGTTAATGAGATGTCAGCTTTTTATTTATCCACGGCTCCTCCACTGCACTTACTACCACTCTGTGTAATCTGAATGAATACTTACTTTCATATTGTCTTTAAACTACGACATACTGCACTGAATTAAGTTAATAAAGAGAAACTGAGTTAGTTATCATGAGTTTAAAAGTTAGAAAGCAGAGATGTATTGCAATGACTGAGAAGGCACTGAATATGAAGCGAGTTATTCTTGATCTGCTCAATACATGAATGAATTGAGGACGTAAGCTTGAAGTTGAAGAGGCACTTATTATTTTTAGTAAGCGTTGTTTCCACATAGCGATTTTAATAAGTTATTTTGACTTTATATTGTCTTTGTCCCAGTTTTGGTTTGTTTAGTTTGCTAGTTTTACATTTTAATAAGGCACTGTATATGAAGTGAGTTATCCTTCATCTGCTCAATACATGAATGAATTGAGGACGTTAGCTTGAAGTTGAAGAGGCACTGAAGAGGCATTTATTATGAAGCAGTTATCACGGATCTGCCCCATGACTGAATGTATTGAGAACTAAAGCTTGAAGAAGGAGAGAATCTGCCCGTTTGCTTGCTCGTCTGCTCGCCACCAGAGAGAGATATATCTCACCCGCGTCGCCAAACTCGCACGCTACCGGTACAAGATCTTTGCAATTTCCGGTGAAGGTGTGCCGGCGGGCCACGTCTAGACCGCTCTTATCCGGTGAGGCGGAGCGGCTGCCGGGGCTGGTGGCCACATTGAGCACAGAGCAGGAGGCAAGGTTGGTGGGGGAGTGGTGGTGGTGGTGATGGTGGTGGTGGTGGTGCCGGGACGGGGAACAAATGGTGGTGGCGGTGTTGGGGGAGGGTGACGTACTTTGTAGGCAGGCCACCGTCAGACCCGCTTCAATGCTCTGCTGTCGCAACGCGTCGATCGTGTGCCGCAGCTCCGACAACTCAGACTCCTGCAGAAGTGTTTAGTGATGTATGATCAATTGATGCCTGACTATTTTAATTTAGTGATCATTGTATATTATAATAGTACCTATAGACGTCTAGTTATCATTCATCAGAAGACATACTATACTGTAAAGTACTTAATATACCGGTACGGTTATTTTCAGTTTAAGATATCTCTTCTCCAAATCAAGTTTTATAATACATTAATACAGTATTTGTTTTAATATATAGCTCAGATAATACATTAATACAGTATTTGTTTTAATATATAGCTCCAGATAATACATTAATACAGTATTTGTTTTAATATATAGCTCCAGATAATAAAGCTTAAAATCATTTAGATAAACTACTTAGTAAATTTGTATATCAAAATACTACATATGGAGTTTATTAATACTGTACATCATCTACTCAACCTTTAAAGGGCGGCCAATTATCTGAGATGTTAAAGGCCTTATTTTATGCTTTGAATAGCATATAGAGGGGGAGAAAATAAATCAAACGGCTTTAGTTTAAGTCTGTTCAGTTGACGGAGGTAATCTCCGTCACTCTCTCAAGACTTTCACTCCAACCAGGCATCCAATATCCATAGTTCATCATAAATACTCACAAAATAAAACCAAACCACATATTCAACTCATCGCCACGGGAATATGAAGAAAGCTACAGATGAATGTTTGATATCTTTTTACAGGAAAAATACCATACAGTATCATACTTGAGCTAACGGGTACTTAAAAGTTTCCGTATCCCTTGCCTTTAGAGAAATATAATGGATTAAAAACTATGAAATATGCAAATTATCCCAGCCCTTTAAGGGTTAATCTATTTGAAATAAAGAAATAGAATATAGGCATAAGGGAGGTGCATTGCCTAGCTTACCTTCTGTTCAGACGATGCGGTCAGTTGTTGTAGTCTGTTGGTCATGTTGGTCAGAGACTGTTCAAAGGCCGCCACCACGTGAGCCTGACAATATAAAGGACAATTAGCACAGTACAACTTTTTCAGGTTATTATGAGAACCACTATCAACATGAATTCATCAACTCAATAATAAAGTACCGTAATTATAATGTAAAACTTGCAAAATAAACAAACCAAAACTTATACGAACACAGTAAAAAAAAAAAAAAAATTTTATGAATAGTTTAACCAGACCATTTTTTTGTTTATGAATAGTTTAACCAGACCACTAATTTACAACATACAACTCTGGCCAATAAAGTAACATACCGGTACTTTAGGACTCGCACTACATGACAGTACTGTACAGTACTTAAGCTGTAACCATTCAAATATAATTAACATCTCACTACAATCTTGACACAAAATAAACTTATCCCATACTTGCTTCCCTACAAATAAGAAAACAACTTAAATTATTGGAAAGTTGATTAGTACGCTACATGCTATGACAACCAACATATAATGTTTCGGCGGGTGCCCAACCCCGAAAAGGGTTGAAATAGGGGAGCTATCCCCCCCCCCAAAGGCGGCTTTCTAGGGCCTTTCCTAGCTGATGCGGAGAGGATTGGGTTCTAGTCATGTGGTGATGGGCTGGTCTATCAGAGTGAGAACTGAGCAATCTCTCCCATACCCATAGCTTACTCTGACTGTTCCTTTTACTTATATATTTTCTAGATCTCAAGTGACGGCGTCTCTTCCGTGGATTGACCTACCAATCTACCAAGATTGGAAGCCAAAGCGTCACATTTTTCCCTTGCCCCTCAACTTTCTCTTCATAATTGCTGAGGGGCACAGGGCCCTGGGTGGGGCTTTGGTTTCCCGGGCGTTTCCGCACCCTCCTCAGCTCCCCGCCATGGAGTGGCTTCGGTCACCCAGGCTTTATTGTGGTCGGCGGGTAGGGTTCTGTGGGGGCGCTCGGTTATGGCCTTGGCCTTGCTCGGGGCCTTGGGGCTGTTCGGCCAGGCAGCTTGGGGAACAGCAACAACATATAATGTTTTCTGTTTTCCCTTTTTTTCCTTATTTGTATGTATTTAGTATTTTTTTTATTTGGGGGGGGTTCATTAGTTTAACCAGACCCCATGATCTCCATACTAGAACTCTTACAGAACTGGCCATTATTGGTTGGTACTGTACGATCGCGCTAAGAAGTGATGTCTCAGCACCAAGTATGTTTTGATCAATAATTGGTATTAGCAATATCTAAGATTTATTTATCCATATCAAGTGAAATATACAAACATGTTCCTACACTTACCCTCCTTATCCAACATCTGACAGACATTAACACAGCACACAGCGAGCAAAACGTAATGACAGTGGAGACATGACTTTATTAGCGCGACCGTACACTACAAGTGAAGCCAATCAACATACATTGGTGGTAAGTTGGTTGGTGAGGGTGCCCACTTTATCCTGCGCGTCCGCCAAATCTCTGCGCAATTTCCTGATTTCGTGTGCCTGCTTCTCCTCCTGAGAGCTGTATAAGGATGACGACGACGACACCAGAGAGAGTGACGACCCATGACCTGGAGGAGGAAGTGGACAGGTTAATCAAAGTGTTTGCACATTATTAAAAATATCTATGTCAAATTATAATTATATAACATACACATGTTCATCATCATCAATCTGACACCCCGCTTCCAGAGGAAGTGCCCCAAAAGGGATGGCCATGACAGAAACTGCCTCCAGGCTCCCAGACATGCCTCCATTGACCCACTCCACAGTGCCATTTCCACAAAGTGGAACCCAGAGCAGTCACTCACCCGGATGGCAGTTCCACCACTGTTTTGCTATTTAATTTACAAACATGCATGACAGATATGTATGTACAAGTGAGGCCTGGTCAGCCAAAGGTGGTTGTGGAAACAGAAAGGGTTATATTATAATGTAAAACTTGCAAACTAAACAAACCAGAACTGGGACGACACAAGATAAACGCAAAGGAACTACTGTAATCAAAATCGCTATGTGGAAATAATGCTAAAAAAATCAAATTTGAAATAAAAGAACACAATCCACCACATAGGGTGTACATCACTACATGCGCTACATCAGACTCTCACAGTACAGAGAGGACCATACTCTGGGGTCCATAGGAAATACAAAACAGTACAAATAAATACATACACTCATCATCCTTGCCGCCGGTCCTGGGTATGACGGTGGAGTAGTATGGTGAGCCCCGAGCAGTGTTGAGAGGGGAGATAGGGAGTCGGGCGGCCATGGGTGGGGTGGGGGAGGTGGGCTGGGACGCATGGTAACCCTCACGACCACCACCAGTACCACTGCCATATAACTTCTCAGATTTGGTGGATCTGAAAGGGATACAGTTAAGTTAATAATACAGAAAAAAGTTTAACTGTAACATTCATACTATTCGACTATAACCTAGTTTGTCGGAAGAAATGTTGACTGTAGGTTAAAGTTTTATAAGTAAAGATTGTACAGTAGAGTTCTATAGCTGTTAAGTCAATAAGAATTACTATGAGCTAGTTGTATAATGTGATTTATATTAATTTGCAGGATATTAAGTAAATGTATTAAAATATAGATTAAATAAAAATATGTACTGTGCTCACAAACTAACTAGAGAGCCTCAGAGAAACTGTTTTCATCCATGAACAATTAGTTAGTGAGAACACAGAATGATGATCTCCACACTGCCACCCAAAGTTATCTCCACTGCCACCCAAAGTTATCTCCACTGCCACCCAAAGTTATCTCCACTGCCACCCAAAGTTATCTCCACTGCCACCCAAAGTTATCCAGGTAGTAAAGAATATTAAGGGGAGATGGGTCGGTTTTCTAGATCCCCTTCTCCCTCATGTTCAGCCCCATTAGTTTTCAGATTTTAAGATGTTTGCCCCATTAGTTTGTCGATTTTAAGACCTTTCGCCCCATTTCTTTGTCAATATTAAGACCTTTCGGGATATTTAGGTGTCAATTTTTGTCCTGGCAAACGATAGTGAGCCTGTAATTTTGGAAGAATATACTGTATATAATATATTTAAGAATGTCAAAGACTAACCACTAACAAATGTCATAATAAACTGCCTTGATGGTGTAGTGGTTAGAGTGTTTAAAATCTATGTGTGGTTCGAATCCCGGTGGATCACATGCTTTCATTAATTTCGTAGGGAGGTGTTTGGTGTTGGAGTAAAATTAATAAAACAGAATATATAAACTATTCAAAGAAAGATAACACTACTACAAGCAAACTTATAATACAAATAAGCAAATGGTAGTTCTTCGCTGCAAAACACTTACTGTATAAGCCATGCAAGTCAAAAGCTAAAGTGTAAAGGGGTATCACACAAGCGCTTTTTCACTCAACATTTATCCTCAACACTGGTCTGGCAGTTTGTGCGGTCAACATATAAAATATTTCGGTTGCCTAAGTTCATCTATCATCAGTCTAGTTTCCGATACCGTTGCAAAATATTCCAGAAATGTTGCCAGAATTTTTTTGATCATCAAATGTTGACTATAAATGCGCTCGTGTGATACCGGCTTAAAGTGGTATCACACAGCTTTTATTGTCAACCACTGATCCGCAACTATATTCTGACAACGTTAGGAGAAAATTTTGCATCGGAATTGACAACTAGAGTAAAGATAGGTTAATTAAAATGTAAAACTTGCAAACAAAGCAAACCAAAACTGGGACAAAGACAATATAAAGTCAAAGCAACTTATCGAAATCGCTTTGTGGAAACAACGCTTACTAAAATAAAATTTATGAAATGAAAGAACATAATCCACTTAGGTGACATAATTACATATAAAGCTTATCTCATAAACTACCAGAGCAGTGTTGACAATAAAAGTTGACAGAATAAGCGCTTGAGTGACACCGGTATAAAGCAAACACACAATGCCTACTGTATACTGAAACAAGCATAGCAGAACCACTAAATATAATAAATATACAGTAAGTAGGCTTCCATGATTATAAATTATAATTAGAAAGAATATAAAGTAATTAAAGTAACCATAATATTTTAGCCTGAACAAAATAATGTCATAATATTTATCACTGCATACAAATGATTTTTTTTTTACCTACAATAAAATAAATATACAACCACTTCCTGCAAATAAAACATCAACAAAAAATAATAAAATAGAGGAAAATAAAAATAAAAAATAGGAAAAGTGGGGATTGGGCCTGAGCATATAGAAGATAGATAGATTCAGTACTTAACTCAATGACTGCGGGCTGTTATATAAAAATACGGTCATCACTGCGGGACTTGTCATGAGTTGATATGACACTTGCCAAATTTCTGCCTAGAACAAGGCCTGGAAGGCAGGCGAGCGAGTATAAGCAGCGCGGAACGGTCCCATCCATAACCCCCCGTGTCTGGGCGGTGACTAGTGATAGTGGGAGACATCTCCAACTCCCTTACTGACTCGGGGACAGCGAAAACCGCTCAAACTCGTTATATTTTACTGATTTAGCGTCACCTGTGCAATATTGTTGCACGGCAACCAGTGGTCGTACTGACATGATTCAGGTGTCATGGAAAGGTTTATTCTTCGGCTTTCAGGGATATATCATTGAAATACGTTCTAGCTCTTTTTTTATACATGAAAATATGCAGGGAATGAAGGATACTTTTAGTCCAAAACCCCCGTATGGCACAGTGGTGACCAAGCAATTGTCATATAACAAGTGCCGCAGTCATTGCGTTAATTAGCTCAGGTAAAAAAAACTATTTACAGTACAGCAACACATATCTAACAACAATTAAACAGGTACGGAGACAAAAATGTTTGCTATTGCTGGCGGACATTTAAGACACCATACCTAGGGAATGTCCGTTCAATAAGATGGCTGTGGAGGTTAGGGAGAAAACATTAATAAGAGAGAAGTACTTTTACATGAATTATACTCTGCTCACTGGAATTAGGCAAAGATTTGTCCTCACTTTGCAACTTATCTGATGGTATTTAAAACAGGTTAAGAAAATATTACAGTAGTATCCTATTCCTATTCTCAATAATATCTTCTTAACCCCTTCTTTAACGGTGATGGCTTTTAAATCTTATCCTTGATTTAGACTATTTTGTGCAGTTTAACCCTTCCTGCCCGGTTGTCATTTTAAAATGACACCACGAAATAAGGGCAGGTGCCCGGGTGTCCTTTCAGGACTTTTAAGCTTGAAAGCCTATTCAGCTTGGTCTGAACGCCGTGCGTCCGACGCATGTAAACAAAGCCGATCGTTGCGTCACCGCACCTCCGAAAACAAGAAGGAGAAGACTCGTTTGTTATTGTATGTCTGTATGTCGTTGTTTCAGTAGTGAAAAGATCGTCGCATTGCTAACATCGCCTGAAAATGCTCTCCACTGAAATCATCATCACAACTGAACCAGTTGACTTAGAGAGCTGTACTCAATGCCAGTCTACAGATTGGAAACCGCACTACATTTATAGATGCGTGGGAAATTTCTAGCAGTTAAAATGAACTAAAATATGGTAGCCTAGGCCTAGACGTTTTTCGGCCAGATCGCCCGGGTAGCCCACCCTGTCCTTTGGAGATACAGCCCGGGCCAGGAGGGTTAAGAAGGATCTGGGGTAGTAAAAAAGGGTTAAGGGAAATAGTTTGAAGCCTGTTAATTGTTGGAGGCCCTTTTTAACACTTTTGCTGCGGTTATGTTTGGGCTATTTAGGGCATATTCAGGCACTCCTGAATGATAAATCAAGCATCTGCATTAAATGAAGTGTATTCTGCCAAAAACTAGACGAAAATAGCTTCAAAATGAGACCAGAACGGGCCCCGTACGTGGTCTGGTTCACCCGCAGTGGTGCCAGTGAAACGCGGGAAACCCGCTATTTGGTAGCACACGCTCGCTTGGCTACACTGCTGTGAAACACAGAGAGAGACCCGCGCGAGACACAGTGTACCTCAGTGAGCCGCTCGCTGCTCTCAGGGTCGGAGGTGGGCCCCTCACGATCCCGCCCACTGACACTCGATTTTTACGGTTTTTACAGGCTTTTAACCCTTGTCTAGCGGGGTTTTTTGGGGTTTTGGGCTTATTTGGGCATATTCAGGCCCTCCTGCATGATAAATCAAGTATCTGCATGAACAAATTTTTATTTAGCAAAAAAATAGGCGCTAAAAGCTTCAAAATGAGACCAGAACGAGCTACGTAGCACTCGTGGTTCTCATACAGTGATACCAGTAACATGGGAGTTTAGCGTATAGCGGCATATTTTTCCCAGCTATGCTCACTACTGGCTACACTGCCGGCCTCTCGAGAACACAGGAAACATGAGTTAATGGGCGGCGGTAAGCCCTGGGAGTCGGCTGTCTGGCCCGCTGCACTCCCGGCCATTTGCACTCGATTTTAACCCTTTAAAAGCCTTAATAATGCTCCTAACTTGCTGTAAATTGGAACCGGACTTAAGTCCGACCCCGATCTTTAAGGGTTAAAGCCTGGAAATTGCTGTAACTTGCCAGGACGTTCCAGAACGTCACCCGCAACGAAAGGGTTAAACTGAATGAAATTGTTGAATAGAAGCCAAAATACAGTTGAGAAGACGTCGCCGGTAAAGAAAGGTTTAATAATAATTGAATTAGTAATGTGTTAGTAAGAATAGGAAGAGAGTATTGGCCGATAGGTGATAGTTATGTACGGTCGCGCTAATAATTCATGTCCCAACTGTCATTACGTTTGGCTCGCTCTGTGCTGTATTAATGTCTGTCAGGTGTTGAATAGGGCGGGTAAGTTTAGGAACACGTTTGTATATTTCACTCGATATGAAGAAATGAAGCTTAGATATTGCTGATACCAATTATTGATCAAAACATACTTGGTGCCGAGACATCACTTATTAGCGCGACTGTACAATCAGAGTAAATACTTTATAGTCTCTTTTCTCACTTTCAATCATAGCAGAACCACTCCACAATAGTTGTATTATCTACAATGTATACAGCATACACAATTTATACAAGCTATAAAGTTTGCTTTGTCTCGAGTCAGCCACCCCCTGTTATGGGTTATGTGCCTATGTTTTCACATAGCAATTTTGATGAGCTCTTTCGCCTTTTTACTGTGTTCGTCCAAGTTTTGGTTTGTTTATTTTGCAAGTTTTACATTACACATTTATAACATACATACAAAACATACATACATACAGTACAATGAACTGTGCTATCAAACATTATATATGCAATATTGCAGTAAAAGTGATAGAGTTAAGTGTATTAATATTTTGTGAGTGCACTATAGTGTTAGTATCAGTGACGTTCCTTTAATCATACTGCATTGCAAAAATGTGCACAATACATCACTGATAGATATGATAGATACATACACTATTCACATTTTATCATAAAACAATTCAGCATTCTCTTGTAATACACATCAATATCGATAAATAGGTAAAGAAAAAACTGTGTGGCCAAAGATAAACTTCCAATACAAGGCTGCAATTTTCCACCACATACTTCAAATCTGTATTGCATTGTATCAAAAGCAGTGCCGATAAACATACTGTACACCATCACACAAGAAGACTTAATGAAGCCAGAAAGTTGCAATAGCCCATCACATGGTTGGATAACAGTGTGTCCTAACTCTTCAAAGCATCCCTCCAATATTTTGCTAATCCAATCAAGAAGCCTTAGCATCTGCACATAATTTTAATATTTTCCATAAGCTTGCCATTCAAACCTATGATGCATTGTTTTCAATATTTTATCATTAACCCTTTCGTTATCCTGTGGACTCGGGGGTTGCCGTTTAGAATTCAGAATCTTATAATTACCTCTCCAAAATTAGTTTTCTGCCCACAGCTAACTCAAAGACAACTGCAGAGGTTGAAGTAACTAAACTAAAAGTTTCCAAACACCCCTGATGGTCACAAAGGCTTGAAAGTATTCCAAAATAGGCTCGGGGGTGACCATTAGCGACATTGGTAGAGCGCTCGGTTTCTAACCGGGAGGACCGAGTTCGATTCTCGGCTGGTGAAGATGTTTGGGCAATCTCCTCACACCCCTTGCCTCTGTTTCGCCTGACAGCAAAATAGGTTACGGAGCAGGGTGAAAAGGGGTCTTCGGATCCTCCGACCCTTCAACCCAAAATTTTAAATAATAAGGCTCAAATCGCGTCCTATGCATGAAAGGATTAAAAAGAAATTCTAAAAGTACAGTAGGTCTGCTGCAAATCAAGGTAGTACAGCTCACTGTACAGGACTCACTTTCAGAGGATAGTACATTTTGTTTTATAATTTATTAGATCAGACGATTGTGTAAGTTGTGATTGTCGTGAATATTGCTGAACATTAGCAAGAAGCCATAAGCACACACATATTATGGATTAGTGCGATGTATGCTGTTTATCGTGTTTATATATTTGTATTAGTATGAAGCCACGCAATTCTTATTCTGATATTGATTAGTATAATGAGTGCACAAAATATTATAATGAAGTACAGTATCCTTATTTGTACAGTTCATAATATCTATGGGATCAAACTATACGGAATAAAGTAAATATAAATAAGAAAATACAATG
This sequence comes from Paralithodes platypus, assembly GCA_032716605.1. NCBI lineage: Eukaryota > Metazoa > Arthropoda > Malacostraca > Decapoda > Lithodidae > Paralithodes > Paralithodes platypus. The sequence continues at coordinate 91,080,358 of CM064513.1, forward strand.
GATCAAAAGTCAAGAAATAAGTCAAAGTTGACTATTTTGAAATCAGTAGGAAGCAAGACTTTATAGAATCCAATTTATAGATACCTCAGTACTGATTAAGATAGGCTATTCATTGAAGTAATAATGTGTTTCTTCACTAATACAAGACAGTGAAGGTGAGATGTAGGGCTTAGATAATTTGTTTCTATAAGCTGAGTATAGATAAACAGATGTTTTTTCATCTTTTTACGCCGTGCTCTCCCTTCTACCAGGGCTAGGGCGTGCCCTTGTTAGATAGAAAGAGTGGAAGTGGAGATACTGTATTAGGGAAATGTAAGGAGAGTCTAACCATATTTTGGGACTAAGGGGAGTATTGGGAGGGAAGGAATTAATAGAGTCTATCTTTTACCTAGCACTAGTGGAGCGGTAGACACAGAAAGGAAGGGAATAAAACGAAACACTAGATGGAAAAGGAAACAGAAGAATAATGAAGAAGGGGAGCAATGGAAGGAAAGGAAAATAATCTATCTATCTATCTATTGCCGGATGCCGTGATCCCCGAAGGGATGGCCACGAACGAAACGGCCCCATGCACCTCTGTCCCCAGTCAGTCGACGCCCCTCCTCCCATCCAGCACCGCCTTTACTCATATATTTCTTAACTCCATCCTTCCACCTCTCACTCGGTCTACCTCTCCCTCTCTGTCCTTCCATATATAGAGGGTTTATCTTTTTCAATAAATTGTAAAACTTGTAAAATAAACAAACCAAAACTAGGACGACACAAGATAAATGCAAAACTAATAAAAATCGCTATGTGGAAATAACGCTTAATTAAGTCAACTTTAGAAATAAAAGAACACAACCCTAACCCTACTGGAGCAAGCCAGCATGAGAGAAGGGAGGTGGACAGTTTACGCTGGTGCATAGACGGAGCCCGTGTGAGGGTAGGGTGTAGGGAGGCAAGGGGAACAGTAGGAGGGGCTACATAGAAACAGGGATAGGAAGTACTACATTAGAATAATTCCTAAAACTAGCTGCAAAAGGAAACAAATAGTGGGGAGGGGAAGAACAGACAAACATTTGACCCTTCCTTAACGCCTTCTTTACCGGAGACGTCTTTTTAACTAAACTCTGGCTATTATTGGACGATTATATTCAGTTTCAAAAGGGTCTCCAGCAGTTAACAGGCATCCAACCATCTCACTTAAGCCTTTTTACTACCACAGACCCTTCTTAAGCTGCACAAAATCGTCTATAATTAGCTACAATAAAATTAAAAAGACGTTGCTGGTACAGAAGGGGTTAAAAGTAGATGGAAAGGGAAGCAAAGACAAGGAGTGGAAGTGAAGAACAGGAACACATATGAACCATCCCTGAAACAAGATGGAAAGAGGAAAAGAGACAAAGAGAAGAAGGGGAATAGTGGGAGGGAAGGAGAATAGTGGGAGGGAAGGAAAATTGTGGGAGGGAAGGAAAATAGTGGAAGGAACGGGAAATATCTGTACCCCCTATACAACTATACCCTGTTTCTTTTCAACTGATGGTAAATTACAAAGTTCCCATCAAGATTTCTCAGATATTTTGAAGATTTTGTAGTGAAATATGGTGCTAATTATATAAACTTGGTCTTAATAGGATGCAGTACACAGTAGTTTCAGATTTTTCCATTACATAGCGAGAAATGCTAAGGGATTCAATTTATCGTCAGTTGAAAAGAAACCGAGTATAGATGAAAAGAGAAACAAAGACAGGGAGAGGAGGTGGAGTATTGAGAGGGAAGGAAATTTTGAATCCTCTATAGCTCTAGAAGATAAGGGAAAGAGAGAGGGAGAAGGGGAGTGTTGGAAGGGGGCCATCTTTTACCTAACACTATTGGAGCGCGCCAGCCTGGGAGAGGGGGAGGAGGACATTTCCCGCTGGTGCATGAGGAGCCGAGCCTGCGTGAGGGAGTTGGCTCGGGCCTGGAGCTGAGCGGCGATGCTGGAGGCACTCGAACTCACGCTCTCCAGGCTCTCCGCTTCCGTCAGGCTGCCCCCTACACCTCTAGAGGGGTTCAGGGGAGTAGGGGGATCTTTGAGTGTCTGGTCGTTAATCTTAATGCCATATGGAATTACCGGCCATATTCCTAAACATTTCACATTAAAAGGCTTCGTCTTAATAAACAAAATATGTAGAATTCAATAGTTTTAAGAAAATGGGGGATATCAGTTTCTCTTTCGTAAATTTAAAATCAATTCGATGACGGTATGAGATTATCACCACCTTAAAATCAGTTCGATACCAGCATGGGATTATCAACACCCTTTCCACGTGTTTAGGAATATGGCTTTAGGTGAACGGTGATCAAAGCAGTGTTGTGTGGTGAAACTTCAGAGGACATGTTATGGAAGAGTGAAATGAGAGGATGTATAGGATGAGCAGTTTTCAGTTTTCAAAGCATATATGAATAAATATGATAAAACGAACACATGAAAAATGAGTAGGATGAGCAGTTTTCAGTTTTCAAAGCATATATGAATAATTATGATCAAACGAACACATTAAATATGAGTAGGATGAGTAGTGTTCAGTTTTCAAAGCATATATGAATAATTATGATCAAACGAACACATGAAACATAAGTAGGATGAGTAGTGTTCAAAGCAAATCTAAATACTTAAAATTATTAATATAAATTCACCTGAAAGCCACTTTGGAAGCACAGCTACTAAAAAAACTATCTAGTGAAGCTTTTGGCTGCTTGTGGCCTCTGGTGATTTGTGCTTTCAGGACCAGTGGCTCAGGCCTGTTTCTTTTCAACTGACGGAAAACTGCAAAGTTCCCATCAAGATTTCTCAGATATTTTGAAGATTTTTGAAGTGAAATATGGTGCTAATTATATAAACTTGGTCTTAATATGATGCAGAGACACAGTAGTTTCATATTTTTCCATTAAATATCAAGAAATTAGCTGCTAAGGGATTCAATTTACCGTCAGATGAAATGAAACAGAATACTGTATAGTCAATCAACAAAGTGGCGTCACACAGGATAATTTTCGGCATTTTTACTAGCAAATACCCAAATTTAAAACAGTTGGTTGAATGGGGCCGAATGGATACAAACCAGAGAAAGAGAGAAAAGGAGAGAAAGATAAAAAAGCAGGTCACCCCCCTTAATGGATGATGATCAAACAAAAAGCAGGTAAGTAAGGTTAAACTCAGTGACAATGTGGTGATATGTGATAGCCAAAATCAGTAGGGGGCTAGTAAAACTGCCAGAAAACTGACCGTGTGACATTGTCTTAAGTATGTGCATTGAAAGCCAGCTACCTAACTATACTATACTGGTAATTAACAAAAGCACTATGGTTCACACATGTGATTATATGGAACAACAAAAATCAAATGGTGAGATCCAAATATGTGCATAATCACAACCTGAGGAAAACAAACCACAAGATAAGCCTTACCTGGTGGGAGCCGATGCAACTGACCCGGCATAATTGCTTCTAGAGACCCAGGAATACGGGCTGCCATACGGGCTTCCAGCATATTGGAGTTCGGCATAATTTGAGTACGGGGAGTCGCTGAGAGATCCATCGGTGGGCTTAATCCGCGGACTTCTCTCCCTAAAGTATGGTGAGGAGGGAGGAGGGTATTGAGCATACTCTCCGCCGGGGCCTACATGAACCTTGCCGTATGGGGATTGCATGATGCGCTCTCTCACACTCTGTGATAGCTGGGCTGCCACAGGGCCATTTAAGGAGTATGATTTTAGCTGATATTTGCGCCCCAGGGAACCGGAGGAATATTCGCCATCACTGTGCACTCCACTAGACATGTAGTTAAGGTCGCTAGTGGTCTGTGTACCTCCGGAGACCTTTAGCTTGGTCCTGGGCCGCTCTAAACTGTGACTGGAGGCATCGTGATGTGCCCCAACACTGGTTCCCTCAACCAGTTCCTTACCGTCCCTCACTCCTTTACTCCCACTAGTTTTACTAGACACACCACTGCTGCTCGTCGCTCGCTTGTTACCATAGCCAAAGTTACCGGGGGCCATCTTGGGGTTCTGGAGCTTCTTGGAGTCCCCATTGACCTGTGGGGCTCCTGAAGATGTGCCCTTTTCCCTTCCACTTCTGTCCGTCCGTCTCTCCCCACTAGTTCCCTTCTTCTCCATTTTCCGTCCGGCGCCATTGAGGCCGGGAGGACCAGCAGACTGAGGCGACCCGGCGCTACCCTTCTTATGGTCCACCCGTCGCACAACTGCAGTGCTGCTGCCGCTACCCTCACTCCCGCGCTGCACCTCACGGCCCGTACGGTCCAGGCTACCCTTCCCATTCTCTACATACTTCTTCCACTGTGTGTTTGATATTTGTCTGCGGAGAGTGGGGAAAATATACTATTCCATTTGCTACTACTGTAATTTCAAACACAAAAACATATTACATTGTAACTTTTAAAGTAGACTGATTGTAGTAACTGGATGAACATGAATATATTTATACCACAAAGTTAAAAAGAACTAAATACAAAAGTGTTCATCTCACTAAAATTTGTCATGCCAATCTTCAGGATATGATTTTTGGATGATTCCAAGCCTAAAGTGTTGTATAACCATTATTTTTAATCTCGATTGATAACAAAATATTAGTTTACCGCAAGTATATGACTCACTTGAAGGCACTATTGTCAGTCTGTTGAGAACTCTCGGTCTTCTTGACGTGGGCCCGGCTGGACACCACCTTGTAGGAGCCGGAGGGATCCCCTGAGGCACCCCCCACTCGACGCCCGGCACCGCTCAGACCAACTGGCAGCTTCAGGCCCACCTCCTTCACACCACGACTCTGGAAGAAGAACAACCGTTAGATGAATATGAATGTACAGTATAAACAGTGCAAAAGACCCAAAAACTTGTGCAATACATTTAAGG
>CM064513.1:91090249-91102367 GCA_032716605.1 Paralithodes platypus
AACACAATTGTCTTTTTAGCTTAATCAAAATGGTAGGTTTTATCTCCCTACTAAAACTATATATAGCCTAGTGTATATACAATTATACAGTATATGTAAATATATATATATATATATATATATATATACTGTATATATAATGTCTCCACTACGCTATGTTAAGTAATACGAGAAATATGCAACATCTTAGCATTTGTTCATAGGTATGATGTCGCTGAGAGAGAGAGAGAGAGAGAGAGAGAGAGAGAGAGAGTGAGATATATATATAGTACAAAGGAGTACAAAGGAAATAAAGCAACAACAGATCTAGTGACCCTTCTAGGTTGCTTGTCCTCCAAAACACTGAGGATCAAGTGTCCAAACAGTGGTTTAGAGTGGGTAAGGGAACATTGGAAAGGGAATTACTGCCCTGGAACTAATGTCCGTGGCAGAATTAGGAAGTTAGTAGGGGACAGATGGGTTAGTAACTGAGGGGGATATATATATATATATATATATATATATATAAAGAGAGAGAGAGAGAGAGAGAGAGAGAGAGAGAGCGAGAGCGAGAGCGAGAGCGAGAGAGAGAGGTCCATCATAACAAAGGGAGAAATGTCCCTCTTAAGAGTCGTGTTCTTCTCCCATTATTTCCCCCAAGACACATCTCTCTCTCTCTCTCTCTCTTACATTTGGAATCCCATTACGCCATCAGACAGTACACTAGGACCATACGGCTGATAAAGTGTAGATAGCAGAGAAGGGGTGTTGTAGATAGAGGAAGCTGTTGGAATGGCTTTGTTGTGTGTGTGTTTTTATTAGTCTGTATACGTCGTCGAGGTCTCTCTCTCTCTCTCTCTCTCTCTGGCGTTAAAAATAGCTCTGATTTCCCTGATATCCCAACGAGCAGTAATTATCATAAGGCCACATCACTAACCTCGGCAAATAATTTCCTGTAATGCTTCAACCCAATAACCTAACCAAATCTGAATTAATCTTACTTAAGGGGACAGTGGCTGTTTGTTTTGGTCTATTTATTCAGTTATTCATACAATTTTTAGTTTCCTCGCTAGACCTCCATCAAACTTAAAAACAGTAGACCCCCCTTCAAGATAAATTTATACATTTTTCGGTACATTAGGGGAATAAACCTTATACAAAATACCGAAGGGCGGCATGCTCATCGGTGCCACTTGCAGGTGGAGAACTCTACAATAGATGGATCATTGCCAGCAATGAAAAGGATCTTCTAATATCTAGGTAGAAATTCAGACTCTCAAACCACACTTCTAAACGGTCCTGAAGTCCCTGAAACTCCCTCCTAAAACTCCCTGAAAATCCCTCCTAAACCTCCCTCCTAAACCTCCCTGAAACTCACTTAAACTCCCTAAAACTCCTTGAAACTCCTGAAACTCCTTAAAACTTCCTCCTGAATCCCCCTCAGACCAAGTGTTGCAGGGGACTTGGGGATGGCTACGGACTGAATAAGTAACTCCTAGTCCCTCTCTCTGTCCTGTAGTAACGTTACCTCATCCATTCACACCTTGCTCTTCTCTCTTCTCTCTCTCACTCTCTCTCTCTCTCTCTTATTTTGTAATATTGCCTACTCTCTCTCTCTCTCTCCCCAAAATATAACCTTGCCTTGTTATATCTTGCCTAATCTAACTTACCTAGCCCTCCCTCTCTCTCTCCCTGCCACACTCACTCTCACTCTCTCTCTCTCTCCCTGCCACACTCACTCTCTCTCTCTTATTTGAATTAGCCTAATTTTACTTTTGATCTCACTCACTCACACTCTCTCTCTCTCTCCCAGCCCACCTCCTTTCTCCCGCCCCCTTCCCTCTCATTTAGGTATGCTCTCAAGCGTACACTCCAAATTATTGATTCACCCAACAGAAAAAGCTCATAGAAATATTTTCAGAAATAAAACTATCTATCTATCTATTTGCTATTTTTTTATTATTTTTTTATTTTTTGTAATGTATAAATATATAAATGTATATATTATAAACGTCCATAATACGCAGGGTGATGTCATTATATAGGCTACCGATATATACGAATACTCAATAGATTACCCTACTATATCTACAAACAAAAGATAGTGAAACACCGCAGGTTGGTCCCGTAGACATTTTGTTTTTACCATTAAAGCTAAATATTTTATTTATCTTGAAAAGGACCTGTGAGATCAAGAGGACTAGGCTAATGAAGTTTTTCCCTATTTCCTTCTAAGAGTTCTTCCTATGTTGAACACAATCGACTGGTTGTAATCTTCCTATGTTGAACACAATCGACTGGTTGTAATCTTCCTATGTTGAACACAATCGACTGGTTGTAATCTTCCTATGTTGAACACAATCGACTGGTTGTAATCTTCCTATGTTGAACACAATCGACTGGTTGTAATCTTCCTATGTTGAACACAATCGACTGGTTGTAATCTTCCTATGTTGAACACAATCGACTGGTTGTAATCTTCCTATGTTGAACACAATCGACTGGTTGTAATCTTCCTATGTTGAACACAATCGACTGTTGTAATCTTCCTATGTTTGAACACAATCGACTGGTTGTAATCTTCCTATGTTGAACACAATCGACTGGTTGTAATCTTCCTATGTTGAACACAATCGACTGGTTGTAATCTTCCTATGTTGAACACCATCGACTGGTTGTAATCTTCCTATGTTGAACACCATCGACTGGTTGTAATCTTCCTATGTTGAACACAATCGAATGGTTGTAATCTTCCTATGTTGAACACAATCGACTGGTTGTAATCTTCCTATGTTGAACACAATCGACTGGTTGTAATCTTCCTATGTTGAACACCATCGACTGGTTGTAATCTTCCTATGTTGAACACCATCGACTGGTTGTAATCTTCCTATGTTGAACACCATCGACTGGTTGTAATCTTTCCTATGTTGAACACAATCAACTGGTTGTAATCTTCCTATGTTGAACACAATCGACTGGTTGTAATCTTCCTATGTTGAACACCATCGACTGGTTGTAATCTTCCTATGTTGAACACAATCGACTGGTTGTAATCGGAATAAAATAAAATGATTCCATCCATCATAGTGAAAGGCTTAAGGGGGCCCACTTTTTTTTCTCTTTCTCCCTCTCTCTCTGGGTTGTATGAATTCGGACCCATACCGCTTGTCAGCATAATATTTAAAATGTTTTTGACAGCAGGCTAAATTTGTACATTTTTTGATAGAAACATTTCTCCGGCAAAGCCGGATTTTTCCATACAAGAAATCGACACCTGGATGGGAATAAACGTCTTAAAACAGTAGGCTGAATGGGTACAAGCCAGAGAAAGAGAGAAAAGGAGATAAAAATAGCAGGTCACCCCCCTAAAACGCAAACTGTTAAATAAGCAAGGAAAATAAAATAGAATTCCTTTACTAAATTTTTAGACGTCAGTATTCCTATAAAACAAATGTCTAATAAAATAATAAAATAATGTCTAATATAATAAAATAATGTCTAATAACTTTAACCGTCATCATTTAATTAATCACATATATTAATCTGTAATAATCACGTTCCTGTCTCCCTGTCTTAGCTCAGCATCATTTCCTGCTCACCTATCACCCTTCCCTCCCCTCCCCTCTTCCATGTTTTATTTAATCTCTCCTCTGCTTTCCTTCATTCCTTCCTTCCTTCCTTCCTTCCTCTCTCCTCTCCCTTCCTTCCTTCCTTCCCTACCTTCTTCCATGTTTAATTTGATCTCCTCTGCTTTCCTTCCTTCCTTCCTGTGTCTGTCTGTCTTTCTTTCTTCCTTCCTTCTCTCTCCTCTCCCTTCATTTCTGCTCCCCTCTTCCCTTCCTTCTTCCCAATATTATTATCTCTTTCTCTTTCCCTCCCTCCCCTCTTACCCCCCTCTCTTCTCATCCCCTTTCCCATCTTTCACCTCCACTTTCCTTGCACCTGTCTCTCTCATATTCCTTCCTTCCTCCCTCCCTCCCTCCCTTCTCTCTCTCTCCTCCCTCCTCTCTTACCCCTCTCTCTTCCCATTCCCTTACCTTGCACCTCTCTATCTCATATTCCTCTCTCTCTCTCTCTCTCTCTCTCTCTCCCATTACGTCTAGACCTCCTGGAGCCTCACTGATCGACTCGTAATCCCTTTTCTCCTTCCTTCCCTTTCTCATCTTTATTACTACTACCCCCCTCTTCTACCGTCTCATCTACCCCCTATCCCATGTTGGTTTTTGCTTTCCCTCTCTCGCTCTCGCTCTCGCGCGCTCTCTCTCTCTCTCTCCAACTTACCTTCCCTCCCTCCTTTTCTCCATCGCATATCCTACCTCTTCCTCTCTCTCTTCCCTCCCACACCCCTCTCCCTCCACCCCATACCCTCCCTCCCTCCCTCTCCTGCCTCCCATACCCTCCCTCCCTCCGATACCCTTCTCTCCCTCCACCCCATACCCTCCCTCAACCGCATACCTACCCTCCCTCCACCCCATACCCTCCCACCCCTCTCCCTTCAACCCATACCCTCCCTCACCCCATTAGGACCTGCAGCCTTATCCAAACTCTATTATCCCCCTATTTCCCTTGCATTTATACCAATTACGAACCCCTTGCTTACCCCCTATACTTCCCCTATCTCACTTAACCTAATTCCATCCCTCAGTCTGTCCTTGTGTTCCTCCCTCCCTCTCTATATCTCTCTCTCTCTCTCTCTCTCTCTCTCTCTCTCTCTTACTCTTCTTCCACTTACTTTGTCCCATATTCCTTTCTCTCTCTCTCTCTCTCTCTCTCTCTCTCTCTCTCTCTCTCTCTCTCTCTCTTCTTACTCTCCTCTTCCTTTTACTTTCTCCCATAATTCCTTTCCACTCCTTCTTTGTGTGGTTTTTTCTTTTTTTCCTACCCCCCTCTGCTCCTACTCATTTCTTCTCCTCCTACTTCTCGTCTTTCCCTCTCACCTCTTAGAACCTTACCTCTTTCTATTTCTCTCTTTCTTCGTTCTTTCTCACTTTCTGCTCCCACCTTCTCGTTCCATATTCCCCCCCCCCCTCCCCCCCCCTCCTTCTTCCTCTCCATCACTCGTTCGTCTTCGCCATCCATTTCTCTTTTGTTTCCCCACTGTCTCTCCTTCCACCTTCTGTATCCCATCTCTCTTCTTCTTTCCGTTTACACCCCTCTCCCGTCTTCTCATCCCACCGTCTTTGTCCATATTCTCTTCTCATCTCCTCCTCTCTCTCTCTCAATCTCCCTCGGTCGTCTCTCGTCTCCTCTCAATCGTCTCTCTCTCTTCTCTCTCTCCTCTCGATTCCTATTCCCCCCCCCCCTCTCTCTCGTCTCTCTTCCCTCCCATCGTTCGTCTTCGCCATCCATTTCTCTTTTGTTTCCCCACTGTCTCTCCTTCCACCTTCTGTGTCCCATCTCTCTCTCTCTCTCTCTTTCCGTCTCTCATTCCACCTTCTGTGTCCCATAATCCCCTCTGCGGTCTCCTCTCTCACGGGCGCCTCATCCAATCAAGATCCACTCAAATCCCTCCCACTTCCCTCTTCCCTTCCCCCCCTCCTATCCACATCTCTCTCTCACTCTCTCTCTCTCTCTCTCTCTCTCTCTCTCTCCCATCCCCGGCCTCCCCCCCCTAGCCACTCCCACTCCCCGTAATTGACTACAAAATACCTACGCTCTTATTACCGTCGTACTGGATGGGGACAGAAGTGACGAAGAAGTAAGGAGGATAGCGAAGACAGACACTAAGGAATAAACAGTGGGTGGAATTTATAGATACCGTATAGGCTATCTGTGTTGGTTGTGTAATGGTTTAGGTGTTTGTGTTCTGGGTGTGGTGTCCCGAGTTCGAATCCCGGGAGGACCGTATGCTTTCATTAGTTTATTTAAGTACATTGGGGTTTGTAATGGAGGATTAATGTTAAGAATGGTATGTTACTAAATTAACCCCTTCAGTACTCGGTGTAGGCTATATATAATTTGTTAATACAAAAGACACATACATTATATTTATAGCTAAATGATGTTGAGAAGCATAACCACTAACCAAAAAACTCAACCGCTAACCAAAAAACTCAACCGGTAACCAAAAAACTCAACCGGTAACCAAAAAACTCAACCGCTAACCAAAAAACTCAACCGCTAACCACAAACTCAACCGCTAACCAAAAAACTCAACCGGTAACCAAAAAACTCAACCGCTAACCACAAACTCAACCGCTAACCACAAACTCAACCGCTAACCAAAAAACTCAACCGCTAACCAAAAAACTCAACCGGTAACCAAAAAACTCAACCGGTAACCAAAAAACTCAACCGGTAACCAAAAACTCACCGTCACCCAAAAAACTCAACCGCTAACCAAAAAACTCAACCGCTAACCAAAAAACTCAACCGCTAACCACAAACTCAACCGCTAACCAAAAAACTCAACCGCTAACCACAAACTCAACCGCTAACCAAAAAACTCAACCGCTAACCAAAAAACTCAACCGGTAACCAAAAAACTCAACCGCTAACCACAAACTCAACCGCTAACCAAAAACTCAACCGCTAACCACAAACTCAACCGCTAACCACAAACTCAACCGCTAACCACAAACTCAACCGCTAACCAAAAAACTCAACCGCTAACCACAAACTCAACCGCTAACCACAAACTCAACCGCTAACCACAAAACTCAACCGCTAACCACCACCACCACCATAAAAAAAGCCACCCTCAGCTCGAGTTGCTATGCTATTAAAAATGTCCGCCCTCTCAACCACCACACGAGTCTTGTACCCATAACATATCCCCCAGCTCCTCTCAAGCCCCCCTCACCTACCTCCCACACCTCTCCTTCCACCCCTTCACCTACCTCCCATCTACCACCCCTTCGCCCCTCCACCGTAGCCTACCCTCCCATCCCTCCACCTACCACCCTCCGCCCTCAACCTAGCCTACCTCCCATATCCCTCCCACCTACCACCCTCCGCCCTCACCTAGCCTACCTCCCATCCCTCCCACCTACCACCCTCCGCCCTCACCTAGCCTACCTCCCATCCCTCCCACCTACCACCCTCCGGCCTCACCTAGCCTACCTCCCATCCCTCCCACCTACCACCCACCGCCCTCCGCCCTCACCTCGCTACCTCCCATCCCTCCCACCTACCACCCTCCGCCCTCACCTAGCCTACCTCCCATCCCTCCCACCTACCACCCTCCGCCCTCACCTAGCCTACCTCCCATCCCTCCCCCCTACCACCCCCACGCCCCTCACCCATAGCCGACCTCCTCCCTTCCCCCCTACCACCTCCCCCTCCGACGCCCTACCTAGCCTACCTTCCCATCCCTCCCACCTACCACCCTCCGCCCTCACCTAGCCTACCTCCCATCCCTCTCACCCTTCGCAACCCACCTTACCTACCTCCCATCCCCCCTCACCCCTCCCTCCCTATCAATCCCCCCCCTTCACCGCCCCCCTAAACTACCTCCCTCCCCCCTCACCTACCTCCCCTCCCTCCCACTGTTTCCCCCTCACCTAAATTATAACACACACCCTCTCAAAGCCTGGGAAATTTTAATGGGGTTGGGCATAAGGTGGGTGGAGGGGAGGGAGGAGGGGAGGATGTTGTTGTTCATATTACATAAATGAGGTACGGTACGTCACTATATATTTAAATATTTTGGGAGGGGGATTTATACCTGTTTGTATTAAGCAAGGCTATTGATTAATCTACTTTGCGATACGTAAATATACCGCAGCTTATTAAATTTACAAAGTTATACATACATTTATTTATTTGTATTTTGTTTACGAGATACATGACGTTAAAAGCTTTTTGGAGAGGAGAATTATACCTACAACATTTAGTATTACTCTATAGTCTATGTTTGTCCAGCTGATGGTAAATTGAATCCTTTATTAGCTGATTTATCGATACTTAATGGAAATATATGAAACTACTATGGCTGTGTGTCGTATTAATGCCAAGTTATTCCATCAATTAACATCATATTTCGCTACAAAATCTACCTTACAGCCGAGTAACCAAGATAGTAACATGACAATTTACCCTCAGCTGGAAAAAATAGACTATGGTGGTTTGCGAATTATATAGATAAATACCGTACTTAACCCCTTCTGTAATGGCGACGTCTTTTTAATTATATTCTAGCTATATATAGACGATTTTGTGCAGTTTATACCTAACTTAAAAAGGATCTACTACAAGCTAGAAAACAAGAACCACCATTTACCCTAATATTTTCTACCCTAACTAAGCCAAGTCTAACGAATCCTAAACTCAAGTCCTAAATTTACCCTAATATTTTCTACCCAAACAGACTCAAAACTAATGAATCCTAAACTCAAGTCCTAAATTTACCCTAATATTTTCTACCCAAACAGACTCAAAACTAATGAATCCTAAACTCAAGTCCTAAATTTACACCAATAATATTTACCCTAACTGACCCAAATCTACTGAATCCTAAACTTACCCTAATATTATCTATCCTAACTGAGCCATATCTAATAAATCCTAATAAGTCCTAAATTTACCCTAATATGATCTACCCTAACTAACCCAAATCTACTGAATCCTAAACTCAAGTCCTAAATTTACCCTAATATTCCATAATGCAGTTGGGTCGAGTACATGATTAGATTGATATCCACAATTCAAAAATGGATATTAATCGTGATCGTGTATTCAACCTTTAACTGTGTTGGTGGTGTATTGGTTTAGGTGCTTATGTTCTGGGTGTGGTACCCCGAGTTGGAATCCCGGGAGGACCATATGCTTTCACTAGTTTATTCAAGTGCATTGGGGTTTGTAATTGATGATTAATGTTAAGAACGGGGTGTTAGTTAATTATCTCCCCTAACTGACCCAAATCTAATTAATCCTAAACTCAAGTCCTAAACCTGTCCTATACATGTCAGGTACCCCCGTTACCATGACGACCATGAGTTAATCCACCCTAACTTTAAAAAAAAACAAAACCCTTGGTGTGACCAACAACCAGCTAACAAGTTACATACGTCACCTGACTTATGTAACGAGAGAGAGAGAGAGAGAGAGAGAGAGAGAGAGAGAGAGAGAGAGAGAGAGGCTAGAGAGAGGCTAGAGAGAGAGAGAGGCGAGAGAGAGGCTAGAGAGAGAGAGAGAGAGAGAGATAGAGAGCGAGAGAGAGAGAGAGATAGAGAGAGAGAGAGAGTAGACGAGAGAGAGAGAGAGGGAGAGAGAGAGAGAGGGGGAAGGGGGGGGGGTGGGGGGTGGGGGGGGTTGTGGGGGGGTGTGTGGGGGGGGGGGGGGGGGGGGGGGGGGGGATGTAAAAGCCATATCATAATTACATAAAACCCTTCCCCCACTACACACACCACACCACATCTGGCTAACCTGCCTTTTAACACCTCTCCACTACTACTGGATTATATTTATTTGTGCCATTAAGCCTACACCCCCCTTCTGTAGCGACGTCGTATTTTTTAATTTGATCTACCTATATTTAGAGGATTTTGTGCAGTTTAAGAAGGATCTGTGGTAATAGAAAGGGTTAAGTGAGATAGTTCGAAGCCTGTTAACTGCTGGAGGTCCTTTTTAAACTCCATATAATCGTCTAGTAGTATCCAGAATAAAGTTACAAAGGACGTGACCGGTACTGGATGGGTTAAGTATCGAGAAATTAGCTGTTGAGGGATTTTAATTTACCGCCAGCTGAAATGAAAAGAGTATAGCAGTGTTCATAGCTTTAAATATGGTAGGTGATTTTTTTTTTTTTTTTCCGGGAGTCCAACTAGTGATCTTCGGTTCAATCCCCCACCCCCCCCCCCCCCCCCCCCGATAGCGTGCAATAGAGGGGCCTCGGTGGTAGTTTGGTATTGACGGGATTATGGTGGGGGTAGAGAGAGAGAGAGAGAGAGAGAGAGAGAGAGCGGAGAGAGAGAGAAGAGAGAAAGAGAAGAGGAGCAGAGAGAAGAGAGAGAGGCGAGAGAGAGCCCGATGCGAGCGCAGCGCGAGAAGGAGATTGCCCCACCCACCGGAACTCCATCACGCGCAGCAACCACAAGCCACCACAGATCTCGTGCCCCGTCTAGGTGGTGCTTAGTTCCTCCCTCCAAACCCCTGGAACGGTCCAAGTGTCCAAACAGTGGTTTAGAGTGGGTAAGGGAACTTAGGAAAGGTAAAACTACTACTTACTCACTGCCCCTGCCACTAACGTGGCAGGCAGGACTAGGAAGTTATTAGAGGGGGGGAACGGACTATTGGGTGTAGTAAACGCGACTTGAGGGGAGGATAAAGTTTCTTCAATTTACAAACGCCAGTCCCAGTCGCTGGGTTTTGATTGCGAGATAGCTTGTCCTAGGCGGAATTTAAATGAATCAACGGTGCTGCAGTCTATAAACGTCGTCCTCGTGGAAGCCCATTCCACTAGTTGACAACTCGATTGAAGAAGAAATTCTTAGATTCCGTGCGAGTTAACAGATTTACCAATAATTTTGCAACCGTTTCCCCCGCTTGTAATTAGATTGGTCGATAGTGAAGTACCTACTACAGTTCATATTGTCGATGCCTTTTGATTGATTTTGAACACTTTGAATTAAGTCCGGCCTCTTATATCTATCTGCGCTGGGTTCAAGGAACTAGATTTAATTCGCTAAGACGCTCTTCGTATGGGGTTGTTTTTCTTTCGGCTAGGTATCATTTTGGTAACTCTACGTTGAACTCGTTTCTAGCTTGTTATCTATCTTTTTGGTAATAAGGGCACCAGGACTTCGAACGCAGTATTTTCCAGAAGAGGGCGGACTAAAAGGAATTTGTAAACAGGGTTAAGGATAAACCTGCATTTGGATATTATGCTCAAATGAACCTGCCTATTAAAGCCCTTATTTTTGTTTGTCCTTCTTAACCCACTTCTGAACATTGTTGACTTCGGTTTTAGGTTACTCGAAATTTAAACAAAAAAAATTGTTACCTACTCCCAGAGCCAGTTTCTCTGTTTACAATCTTAAGCTGAGTGCCATTCATATCGCATAGTTTGCTTTCCTCATTTAGGTATCCGACATGTAGTACTTATACATTTATCCGCATTGAAACTCATTTGCCAAATGTGGGCCTCAACATGACCATTTATCTAGATTGTTGCTAGCGTCAACTTGTTCTTTTGCTAGTACCGCTATTTGCAATTTTTGTATCGTCAGCAAATTTTGCGATTGTGCAGGTGCGACCCTCATCTATGTCGTTGATCGAAATTAGAAAGAGAATTGGTCCCTAGTACCGATACCCTGGGGTACCCCGCTACTTACATTAGTCCCATTCTGACTGCCTTACCGTTGTATGACTAACCCTTTGCTTTCTGTTGCTTGAGCAATTTTTCTATCCATTTCAACACACCGGGGTCTTGTATCCAATGCGCTTTTAGTTTTAGCAGTAAACGTTTGTGGGGAACTTTTTCAATGGGCCTTCTGAAAATCAAGGTATATAATATCTACAACTTTCCTCTCCATCGTAGAGGTTGAGGAATATCGTGGAAGCAGTCCTAAGAGGTTTTTGTTAAACAGGAACGTTTTTTAACGAAAGCACGTGTTGAGTAGCTTTAAGTATTTTATGTTTTCCTCCAGTGATTTACGCTCTGTCTTGTCTGACCGTTTCTATACATTTTACATACAACTGAGGTTTAGCTAATTGGACGATAGTTTACTTGGGTAGGGATTTGCTGGCCTTTGTCTTAATATCCGGTGTTACGTTGGCTAGCTTCCACTGATCAGGCATAGTTCCAGACTGCAAGGATTTATTGAATAGTAATGTCAGTGGTTTGGAGAGCTCATTCTTAGCTTCCTTTAGAACTCTCAGGCGAGATTGTATCGGCTCCTGGCGTTTTATTTACCCTTGAGTTTTTATCTGAAACAATTTCAATACTTCTCTCTCTGTAACGGTGCTATTGCGTTAGAACATCTGATTTATCAATCTGAAACGGCGATGGTGTAGGGATCTCACTGAGGTCTTCTGTTGTAAAACTGTCTGAAAAAGAAAGTATTTGTAGGGCATTACTCATTTGTACTTCGTCTTTGGTGTATCTTCTCCGTTTTCATCGACTCACGGTCCAACAGTTGAAGTAACTACTTTTTTTTTTCTGATATACCTCTAGAATTCTTTCGGGTTTTGTTTT
>CM064513.1:91102467-91196871 GCA_032716605.1 Paralithodes platypus
AAATTTGGCAAATGAGTTTCAATGCGGTAAATGTAAAGTACTACATGTCGTATACCTAAATGAGAAAGCAAAACAGTATTCGATGAATGGCACTCAGCTTAAGAATGTAAACAGAGAAAAACTGATCTGGGAGTAACAATATCGAGGTAACCTAAAACCGAGTCAACAATGTTCAGAAGTTGTTAAGAAGGCAAACAAAAATGGGCTTTATAGGCAGGTCAATTTGAGCATAAATCCAAAGAAGTTATCCTAACTCTTTACAATTCCTTAGTCCGCCCTCTTCTGGAATACTGCGTTCAATCCTGGTGCCCTTATTACCAAAAAGATATAAACAAGCTAGAACCGAGTTCAACGTAGAGTTACCAAAACGATACCTAGCGTAAAGAACAAACCATACGAAGAGCGTCTTAGAGAATTAAATCTATTTCCTTTAACCCAGCGCAGATTAAGAGGCGACTTAATTCAAGTGTTCAAAATCATCAAAGGCATCGACAATATGAACTGTAGTAAGTACCTTCACTATCGACCAATCTAATTACACGCGGGGAAACGGTTGCAAAATTATTGGTACCTCTTTTTAAACTCGCACGAATCTAAGAATTTCTTCTTCAATCGAGTTGTCAAACTGTGGAATGGGCTTCCCCGAGACGTTATAGACTGCAGCACCGTTGATTCATTTAAATTCCGCCTAGACAAATATCTCGCATCAAACCCGCGACTGACTGTGTTTGTAAATGAATAACTTTATCCTCCCCTCAGTTACTAACCCATATGTCCCCTACTAACTTCCTAGTCCTGCCACGTTAGTGGCAGGGCAGTAGTTCCCTTTCCAATGTTCCCTTAACCACTCTAAACCACTGTTTGGACACTTGATCCTCAGTGTTTTGGAGGACAAGCAACCTAGAAGGGTCACTAGATCTGTTGTTGCTTGATTTCCTTTGTACTCCTTTGTACTCCTTTGTACTTTGTACTCTCTCTATCAAACCTTTTCCCATCTATCACTCATATTATCTCGCTCTCTCTCTCTATCAAACCTTTTCCCATCTATCACTCATATTCTCTCTCTCTCTCTCTCTCTCTCTCTATCAAACCTTTTCCCATCTATCACTCATATTCTCTCTCTCTCTCTCTCTCTCTCTCTCTCTCTCTCTATCAAACCTTTTCCCATCTATCACTCATATTCTCTCTCTCTCTCTCTCTCTATCAAACCTTTTCCCATCTATCACTCAATCTCTCGCTCTCTCTCTCTCTCTCTCTACAACCTTCCATCTATCACTCATATTCTCTCTCTCTCTCTCTCTCTCTCTATCAAACCTTTTCCCATCTATCACTCATATTCTCTCACTCTCTCTATCAAACCTTTTCCCATCTATCACTCATATTCTCTCGCTCTCTCTCTCTATCAAACCTTTTCCCATCTATCACTCATATTCTCTCTCTCTCTCTCTCTCTCTCTCTCTCTCTCTCTCTCTCTCTCTCTCTCTCTATCAAACCTTTTCCCATCTATCACTCATATTCTCTCTCTCTCTCTCTCTCTCTATCAAACCTTTTCCCATCTATCACTCATATTCTCTCTCTCGATCAAACCTTTTCCCATCTCTCAACTCATCCTCTCTCGCTCTCTCTCTCTCTCTCTCTCTCTCAAACCTTTTCCCATCTATCACTCATATTCTCTCACTCTCTCTATCAAACCTTTTCCCATCTATCATATTCTCTCTCTCTCTCTCTCTCTCTCTCTCTCTCTCTCTCTCTATCAAACCTTTTCCCATCTATCACTCATATTCTCTCTCTCTCTCTCTCTCTCTATCAAACCTTTTCCCATCTATCACTCATATTCTCTCTCTCTCTCTCTCTATCAAACCTTTTCCCATCTATCACTCATATTCTCTCTCTCTCTCTATCAAACCTTTTCCCATCTATCACTCATATTCTCTCTCTCTCTCTCTCTCTCTATCAAACCTTTTCCCATCTATCACTCATATTCTCTCGCTCTCTCTCTCTCTCTCTTTCGTATTCCTGTCTCATTCTCTCTATCAAACCTTCTCCCATCTATCACACTCATAGTCTCTCTCTCTCTCTCTCTCTCTCCAGGATATTGTCATTATCTTGCTACATTCACCTATTGTCCATGCTATGCTATTAATTCGCTAATTCACATAGGCTAAATAGATTAGCTACAAGTAGCCTCTTAGGGATAAAACAAATATGTTGTTGCTTGTTTTCCTTTGTACTCTCTTGTACTGTGTACACTCCAAAATCCTATCCTCCCACCCAATCATTACCCTCAACACCCCTCCACCCTATCCCCTCCCTTCCCTCCTCACCCCCCCCCCCTCTAGTCCACCCCCTATTCCTCCAATCGTCACTCCCCTCCCCCCACCATCCCACACTATATATCCCCCACGCACCCCTTTCCCCCCATGCACCCCTTCCCCTATCCTCATCCACCACTCCCCCCCCCCCCCCCAGACATAAATATCCGGGCTGGGCAGGACCTAAAATGGAAGTTGGAAAATAAAAACCCAAAATTCTCTTCGTTACACGGTCGACTGATCCAAGGGGGGGGGGGGGAAGAGAGAAAGGGGGGCTGGGGAGGTGGGAGGGGGGGGGGAAGGAGGGGAAGGAAGGGAGACAGGATAATAGTAGAGAAATATGGAGTAAATAGAGGACATAGGAAGAGAATGGAAGAGAGAAGTGGAGGCTGATAAAGGGGGGAGGGGGGGGGGGAGGAAGAGAAAAGGGGGGTTTCAGGGGAAGAGAAAGAGGATAAGAGGGTGAAAATGAGTGTGGATAGAAGGGATAGGCAGGATGAATAGAATAAGTATGGAGGGGGAGAGAGAGTGAGTGTGTGTGTGTATGTATGTGTGTGTGCGTGCGCGCGTGTGTGTGTTAAATAAAACAAAAAAACAAACATCAATCGGAAGGAATACAGGGAGGAAAACAAAAGGAAAGAAAGTGAAAGCTAGAGAGATAGGGCAGTGAAGAAAGCAAGTGGAGGAAGTAGAATGACCAGAGCGAGGAAGGGCATCGAATACCATATGAAGGCAGACGTGGGAAAAGAGCAGGTAGAACAGGGGTAAGAGATGAAGGAAAAGGAAGAATTAGGAAAGAGTTAAGAGCGAGAGAAGGGAAAAGGAAATATTAGAAAAGAGTTAAGAGCGAGAGAAGGGGAAAGGAAAAATTAGAATGATGTGGAGAATCAGGAGAAATGAGATGACTGAACATGGCAAGAACAAGGTAAATGAGGAGGATTAGAAAAGACCTGTGGGTGGTTCGAAATGGAACATACTGACAAAGAGTGATGTACTGTAGGTTTTAAGGAGAGATGGGCCATTTTTCTGGTATATTAATCCAAATATTCCTTTATTTCTTCGCTAGACCACCATCAAGCTTAGAAAAGCACCTCCTAGACCCCCTTCAAGATAAATGTGTACATTTTTCGGTAGAACAATTTCCTCTTTATATCGGGCTCGCTATCGCTCGCCTGGAAAACATCGACACCTAAATGGCACGGAAGGTATTAAAATTGACAACGAAATGGGACGAAAGGTGTTAAAATCGCCAAACTAATGGGCTGAACGTCTTATAATCTCAAAACAAGTAGGGCTTGACACGAGGGAGAAAGGGGGCCAGAAAAACGACCAATCTCCCCTTAACAAGAATGCCAGCACATCAAAATAAACAGTGCCGGTAAAAAAAAAAAAAAAAAAAATTACATAATATATGATCACACACACAGTAAACTACATCGTCACCACAACAACAACAATAATAACAGCCTCTCGCACACACACAATCACAAACACACAATACATAACACACTCTCGCACATATACATCACAAACCATTATGACAGTAAACACAAACCACACAACATACGCACACACACACACAACATACACACCATTATGACAGTAAACACAACCACACACACACACACTACACACACCCTCACACACACACACACTCACACACACACACACACACACACCCACTACACACACACTCACACACACACTACACGCACCATTTACACAGCAACATCGTTCAGCCATCCCGATTTTTTTATCCATCCCTCTTATAGCGCCTCAGATGAAGAGTAATAGGGGGCGGGAATGAGAAAAAGTGGGAGTTGGCTTACGTGGGAGAATGGGAATTATGGGAGTTAACTGAGAGAGAGAGAGAGATGACTGTTGGCCAAAATACTGAATCAAGATTGTGTGCATATATATATATATATATATATATATATATATATATATATACTGTATATATATAATATATACATTTAATATATACATTTAATATATACATTTAATATATATATACAGGTATATATATATATATATATATATATATATATATATATATATATATATATATATATATATATATACTGTATATATACTGTATGTGTGTGTGTGTATGTGTGTGTGTGGCTATTAAACTAACTCCTCCTTTGCACAATCACACAATTTGTCGTTTTACAATAATCTAATCAGTTGGATACCACAACACATTTCAGAACCAAACATAACAATTCTACCGTCTGTTCGCGCGGCTTTAACTCACAAACTCACTACCAGTACGGTACCTCTTTCATCATGTCATAGCTATTTCTCTCACTGTAAAGGGACTGTTAAAGTTAAGTTGTTAATTCAGCGTTATCAGATTGATTGATAGGCATGTCCTATAAGATTATGTTAGGCCTATATAAAATAACCCAATCATAATTCTCCCAAAATATAATACTAATATTTTTTCGCGACGGGCATCGTAACACACAATAACGAAATTACCAAACAGTACAATCGCGCTAATAAGTGATGTCTCGGCACCAAGTATTTTATGATCAATAACTGGTATCGGCAATATCTAAACTTCATTTCTTCATGTCGAGTGAACTATACAACCATGTTCCTACACTTATCCACCCTATTCAACATCTGACAGACATTAATACAGCACAGAGCAAGCCAAACGTAATGACAGCTGGGACATCACTTATTAGCGCGACCGTATAATTATATGTAACGATATATACGGTACATATTCTCTACACGCTCTTAGCTGCAGCGGTGAGGAAACCAATGCTGTGAGATCTGAAGTATCCTCTTTAATCCGACAATATATCGGCGTCAAATAAACCTATATTCCTTATATTCAGTAATATTATTACAGAAACATACTTCATTGTAAATACAAATACAGCTATTCCAATTACTTAAGCTATGCACTATTATCAAAATGCATATAGTAAATACTGGGTAATAGTATAAGCATGCAGACAAAATAAAAACAACATGAAATAATTTGTGTTTTAGGGAGCAGAAAATGAACTACTATTGTCTATTCGGTGTAAGTAGGCGATAAATCATGACCTCTAACCTCTGTAACTCAAAAAGGGCTATAGCAAATTGGCTGTAAATTTCCACATCCATTCCTTGACTGACCCTTCCCAAATAGTAGAAGTATTAGCTCGATTACCCTAGTCGTTTTTTAGTTACAGAGGTTAGAAGTCATTATTTTTCTCCTACTTACATCGAATAGACTATAGTGACCTATCCCACTAACCACCTAATTTGAGTAGAAGACGTTGAAGCGAGAGGCATTTGCAAACTAATATATAGATATTTATTTAAGGGAAGATGGGTCGTTTTTCGATATCCCTTTCACCCTCATGTTTAGCCCCATTAGTTTTCAGATCTCAAGATGTTTGCTCCGTTAGTGTGTCGATTTTAAGACCTTTCGCCCTCATTTCTTTGTCAATATTAAGATCTTTCGTGCTATTTAGCTGTCGATTTTTTTCCTGGCGAACGATAGTGAGCCTATAATTTTGGAAGAACCGAAAAATGTACAAATTAATCAAGAAGGGGGATCTAATGGAGTTTTTTTTTAAGTTTGATGGAGGTCTAGGGAGGAAACTGGAAAACAAAAATACATGAAAACTAAAAATAAAAAAAGGTGAACCATCCCCCCTAACGCAGGAAGGGTGAATTATATGGTTATCTAGCTTGATAGATATTGAAGTATGATAGTAACTGATAGTATGATTTCCATAGACATTAAGATAGATAATTCTAGTGGAAGTAAGTTGAAATTATTACAAGAACTAAAATCAACATACAAGATGCAATCCACATAGGCTAGATGATAAAGACAATGATCAGGATAATAACGAAAGGGATCTTAACAAACACAATGTATTAACATAAACACTTGGGATGGCAAACACGATCAGTCACAACAATTAAATATAATAATGTTGTTATATATACCCAGCTATCAGACAGAAAGGCTAGGCTATATATATATATATATATGTCTATCCTTGTCTTCCACTATAGGCTACCTGGCGCCGGCGTGGGTGCCAGTGATGCTTAAAGAGGAACGCCAGTAGTGACCCTACCTGGATCATGAGTTATGCACGGTGCCAGCCCGGGCGCCAGGTGAGGTAGACAGGTGTTAGGTGAGGTAGAGAGGGGTGTTAGGTGAGATAGAGGGGTGTTAGGTGAGATAGAGAGGTGTTAGGTGAGGTAAAGAGGTGTTAGGTGAGGTAGGGGGTGTAAAGCGAGGTAGAGAGGTGTTAGGTGAGGTAGGGGGTGTTAGGGGAGGTGTGGTGGAGTGGTCTTGCCACTGGACTGGTAATTCAATAGATCCGGATTCGAATCCCGATATGTCAATGGGAAGATATTATTGGGATGGAATCTGTGGTGTACCTAATATCAGTGTATTACCACAAAGCCCACCGAAATGCCAAATATATACCGTACCCTCATTGTTCCCTGATTAAATAGCACCGTATGAATATTCCCATATTCAAAATATGCTACAGGGTGAGAATGCCTAGTGAGTTCATTGCTCAATAGGTGGCGTTCTGAGAGTGAGGGTCCGAGTCTATCCGCCTAGGAGGTGAGACAGTAAAGCACTGGAGCGAGGCAGATTCAGAGTTGGGGCTGCTTCGAGCCGTGGGTGGGGCAACTAAGCTCCATGCACTCTGCGAAGGAAAGATGGCAGAGGATGGTTGCAGCTAAAAGTGTTTCACATGTCTCACCCCCTAGACTGGAACGAGACATCACAGGCTTCACCGTTCAATGATTAGCGGTTGAATGTGTACAGGCTCTCAGCATATACACGAGAGGAAGTATAGAAGACAAACATTAGGTAGGGGGTGTTAGGAGCTAGCTATCATTAGACGTAACAATAAGAGTGCCAGGTGACAGTAGCAATGTTAGGAGGAAATAAGACTGTGCTAAGTGAGGTCAGGGGTATTAGAGGAGGGTGCTACTTGCTGGATAGACGATTTTTAGGGGATTGTCAAGCGAAACGAAGGGTGACGGGTGACGTAGGAGGTTTTAGGGGAAGGTCTTAGTTGCTGCTTAGATGATATTCAGTACAGGGTGTTAGGAAGAGGTATAAGTATGTTAGGTGAGGTAGGGTGTGTTGGGTGAGGTAGAGAGGTGTTAGGTAAGGTAGAGGGTGTTAGGAGGTCTTAGTTGCTTCCTAGATGATATTCAGGATAGGAGGTTAGGAAGAAGTTAGTATGCTAGGTGAGGTAGAGGGTGTCTTAGGTGAGGTAGAGGGTGTTAGGTGAGGTAGAGAGGTGTTATGTGAGGTAGAGGGTGTTAGGAAGAGGTATATATTGTTTTTATTAGTACGCAATGTGAGCTAGAAGGGTGGTAGGGGAAGGTCTTAGTTTCTGGATATTGATAGATTACACTTAGATAAGAGTGTCAGGTGAAAACAAGAGTATCGGAAAAAGGTAAGAGCTAGGTGATACTATCAGGAAAAAGTAAGAGTGTTAGGTGATATTGTCAGATAAAATATGAGTGCTAAGAGTGTCTGGTGATAGTAAGAGTGTTAGGTGATAGTAAGAGTTTTAGGTGATAGTAAGAGTTTTAGGTGATAGAAAGAGTTTTAGGTGATAGTAAGAGTTTTAGGTGATAGAAAGTTTTAGGTGATAGTAAGAGTTTTAGGTGATAGTAAGAGTTTTAGGTGATAGAAAGAGTTTTAGGTGATAATAAGTGTTAGGTGATAAAGAGTTTTAGGTGATAGTAAGAGTTTTAGGTGATAGTAAGAGTTTTAGGTGATAGTAAGAGTGTTAGGTGATAGTAAGAGGGTTAGGTAATAGTAAGAGTGTTAGGTGATAGTAAGAGTGTTAGGTGATAGTAAGAGTTTTAGGTGATAGTTTAAGGTGATAGTAAGAGTGTTAGGTGATAGTAAGAGTTGTTGTTGTTGTTGTTTTTCCCCAAGTGTTAGGTGATAGTAAGAGTTTTAGGTGATAAAGAGTTTTAGGTGATAGTAAGAGTTTTAGGTGATAGTAAGAGTGTTAGGTGATAGTAAGAGTGTTAGGTGATAGTAAGAGTGTTAGGTGATAGTAAGAGGGTTAGGTAATAGTAAGAGTGTTAGGTGATAGTAAGAGTGTTAGGTGATAGTAAGAGTTTTAGGTGATAGTTTAAGGTGATAGTAAGAGTGTTAGGTGATAGTAAGAGCGTTAGGTGATAGTAAGAGTTTTAGGTGATAGTAAGAGTGTTAGGTGATAGTAAGAGTGTTAGGTGATAGTAAGAGTGTTAGGTGATAGTAAGAGTGTTAGGTGATAGTAAGAGTTTTAGGTGATAGTTTAAGGTGATAGTAAGAGTGTTAGGTGATAGTAATAGTTTTAGGTGATAGTTTAAGGTGAAGGAAAGGGCTATATTTGCAAGAGGGTTTTTGTATGGTTTTATTTTTATTTTATTTATATAATTCAGTTCAAGATGAGGGGGTCACCATACTAGGGATTGTCAGAAGGCGATAAATTGATCATGTTAATATATAGTCTTCTCTCTCTCTCTCTCTCTCTCCCTTTATTTCCTCCCCTGTTTTATCTCCCCTTTGCAAGCGACCGCAACAAGCAGAATATTTAACAGTTATGCTGGATTACTCTCTCTCTCTCCCCTTACTCTCTCCTCCCTCCCTCCCTTCCCTTTATACCTTTCCCCTTCTCCCTCTACTTCCCCCTTCCCTTCCCTTCCCTTTATCCTCTTCCCCTTCTCTCTCTCTCCTTCCCCCTTCCCTTCTCTTTATCCTCTTCCCCTTCCCCTTTCCCTTCCCCTTCTCTCTTCCCTCCCCTCTCCTCCCCCCTTCCCTTCCCTCTCCTCCCCCTCTCCTCCTCCTACTCACCTGTCTGCTGGGTGGGGGTGGGGTGTCTGCAGGTAAACCAGTGTGCCTTCAGCTCTCACCAGGTACACACACGCACTGTCTTCTCTCTCCCTTCACTTACTCGCGTCTTCCCCAGATTTTCACAGTGTTCTCAATCTTAACTATTTCTCACTTAGCAAATATTTTTCACTTTAAACTGTAATTTCACTTTTTACAATCGTAGTTAATCATATTTATAATTTGGCACTGAATTATCGCCTTAAACTCATATTTAACTTAATAATCATACAAATATTTCACTCTGTAATCATTTGGCACGTAATTCTCACTATCAACTCGAATCTTACTTTGCCCTCAACCATAAATACGGCACTTGGTTTTCATTACACACCTCGTTCTCACTTTAATTTGCAGGTTATACAGGTTTCAATTTCGTATTGGCACTAAGCTGTTAATTTGCACTTGATATATATGTTGCACTCATTTTCTCAATGTGACACCAGTATTGGTTTTCTACTCAATTCTTATGTTATATTTTCCTTAACCACTTTTGATAGTTTTAATTAAACTTATTTTTGTTGGGAAGATTGGATTAAATTTTCGCTTTGCACTTACGTCTTTTTGTTACTTGATAATCACTTTGCATTCAATATTTTCCTAAGTAGCATATATTATAATCACTAATTATGTACATTATTTTTTAAACAGTGTGCTACTCTTTCAAAAGCCAAATATTAGTTTCTATTATTGCAATATTGTCATCAGCATACAAGTGATGGTTTTATTTTTCTATTCACATTAAAATGAGCAGTGTATTAACTTAAATACTAGGTTACATGTGCTATAGGTGAAACAGATTTTGTTTTTTTTGTTTTTTTTTTGCAAAGACAATATTATAATCAGATTGGATTGTTGGAACTGATGCATAAATAATAAATCGATGTTCATCCCATGACATACAAATAACTTATGATTAGCTAAATATGGATACTATAAATGCATACGGATACCTTAACCCTTTCAGTACCGGTGCCGTTTTATTACGTTTAGTTTGGCTACTATTAGACGATTGTATTCAGTTTAAATAAAGCCTCCAGCAATTAATAGGCTTCAAACTATCTCACTTAACCCTTTTTACTATGCAATTTTTTTTGTAAATATAGCAATAATAACATTAAAAAGACGTCGCTGGTACAGACGGGGTTAAGTTCCTAGCGTTTCCCAACCCTTGCGATTTCTGAACTATTCATTTCAGTATATATATATAATATAGTATTTTGGTAACGTACACTTCTTTATATATCACCACAAAATAGTAATGCTTAGTCAATGTATAACCATTTAGGCCTACCTTTATGCGGTCACAAAGTTGGATATTCACTTAGCAAAAAAACACCTACTCCTATCATCAAAAAACACCTACTCCTATCATCAAAAAACACCTACTCCTATCATCAAAAAACACCTACTCCTATCATCAAAAAACACCTACTCCTATCATCAAAAAACACCTACTCCTATCATCAAAAAAGAACAAAACCTGTTGTGTGTATTGTCAGTTACTACCATTGTTTGGCATTGTAGTTGTTTGTAAAGAAGGTTATATAATGTATAAGATATTATTATATAGTCTTATACTCACTTTGAAATATTATTTATATTATGCAAATTGCATTTATTAGCTTTCGGTCATACTAAGCCAGGAGTAACTTTAATTTCTTATTTTATCCTATTTTGGTGCATGTATGGTCAGAGTGACCTGTAATGTCCCACCTTCACAACCTCATTATTCTCTCTTGATAGAACATATAGTTTCCTCTGTAAAACTAAACAAATATTTGTTATTTTGTTATGAAAACTTCTTTGCTTACAAGATGATAAAGAGCTTTAATGTAGCCTTCTAGCTTTATGAAAATTCTTGAAGATTGGATAATATCAAAATAATATTCCCTGTTTTTTGTAATTAAACTAGAGCATATAAATTTTGCGACAGCCATGAGTCGAAAGACACATACAGTACATTAGTCGTAATATATAATGGAATAACATGACCTCGTGTATTAACTTTTTGCATACAAGCGTATAGCTTAGTTTTATATCATCCACGTATTATCTATCTATTGCCAGATGACTTATATTCCGAGAGGATGGCCACGAATTATTCGCCTCCATGATCTTCTGCCATATGTCCAAGTAATAGCTTGTTATATTTACTGTCCAAGCTTACTGTATATCACTACCTTTAGTATTTAGGTGCCTCATTTGTACACAATAACATGGAGGAATGAACAGCTATATTATATAATATAATCTTTATTTTACTGGCTATTATTAACATTTAAATTTATATTCATACATTTAATACGTAAATGTTTTGTGTAATGCAATATATTTTCAAATTGAAAGTGTATATGATTTATCTTAACTTGCTGAATGTATTATTTACTCCAATATATATATTATATATATATATATATATATATATATATATATATATATACAGTAGATGTATATACAGTATACATATTGATTTCATGTGGTATTGTCCCATTTCATGTGGTATTGTCCCATTTCATGTGGTATTGTCCCATTTCATGTGGTATTGTCCCATTTCATGTGGTATTGTCCCATTTCATGTGGTATTGTCCCATTTTCCCTGCAAGTAACATAGCCAACGTATATTTCTAAGTTTGCAGAAACTACATTCACATAACAGAAATATTAAGTATTCATGCTTACAATATGCATAGTGCATTCTAGTATCTTCATTAAATGATACTGTAAATTTACATAGTCGTGGATAATACATTGTATAAATTACCTCGTGTATTTTGTTTCAGGAACGTATGCTTTTATACTATGGCGTGTAGATCAAGTTACGTTTCTAAATGTATTATTAGACTTATAATTTGAATTTTATTACCAACAATTAAGTTTTTTCCGTACTTTATGTGTTTTTACATTTGAAATATGTATATAGTAATATGCTGATATTTTAGCAACTTACCCTAATTTATAAAGTTCAGGAAACTTTTCTTTCAAACACAGAAGGACGTTTTGAACACTCGCTCCATTTTCTATGCACCCTACGTAACGTTTTCTCTCTCAGTTAAATTAGGGGCTTCTTGCGTAAACACAACACGCGTGAGGGCGAGGGAGCAAGGCGGAGGAAGCAACACACACCCTCCCACACTGACAGCCCGAGAGCTACTGACTGCTACCCTAAAGCCCTGCCCCGCCCTATCTTCTGTCTTTCCCCTCGGTTTTTCTCGTTTCCCCTCTTTTCAACAGTATTATTATTGTTCCTGGCTTCCGTTTTCTTTTATATATATCTTCAATCTTGTCGTCATAGTCTACCGCCCTCTCCGCCTTTTTGTAATCTTCCAATAACCTTTCAATAACACCATATTTTGTTTTCAAATAACTTCCCTCATTGATAGCATTCCTTTAGTGCTTGCCTTACTTGTTCATTCATTGCGATTTTCAAGTATTTCCTCTATTCTCATTCATTCATTCATTCATTCACCTGATCAATTATATTTATTTTGGACATTCTTACGTTACATTGTATCATGTTCCTCCTGTTTTGCAGTCTCAATTTCTATTCAAGAATATCATTCATTTCAACTCTCTCTCTTTCATCTCTCTCTCTCTCTCTCTCTCTCTCTTTCTCTCTATCTCTCTCTCTCTCTCTCTCTCTCTCTCTCTCTCTCTCTCTCTCTCTCTCTCTCTCGTTCCCCCTCTTATCCCCTTACCTCTCAAGGGTTTTACACATTCATCACATTTCTTTTCATCTCGCCTAAAATGCTCCAATTAATAATATCAAGACTCAATGGTCGAGAGAAATACACATATTCCTTAACCCATTCAGTATGATTGACGATATATATATATATATTCTTTCTCCCACTTGTTAAGCCCCATTTGTTTTGAGATTATATGACGTTTGGCCCATTAATTAGTTAGTTTGGCGATTTTAACACCTTTCGCCCCATTTCGTTATCAAATTTATGACCTTTCGTGCCATTTAGGTGTCGATTTTTAAGAGCAACCGGCTTTCGGCCGGTACATTTTTCTACCGAACAAATTACAAATTTATCTTAAAGGGGGGTCTAGGATTTGTTTTGTCTAAGCTTGATAGAGGTCTAGCGAGGAAACTAAGAAATTTAGGAATAAATTAATTAATAGAAAACAAAAAAACGGCTTATCCCCCCTTAATGGAAACTCCAGCACTGTTATTTGAACAGACAGACAGACGGCTGAAACAATGCAACAACAGCAGCAGGGTGGTGGCGGCCGGAGCGGGTGTTATGTATGCGTGGATAACTTCACACCTCCCACAGCTTTCCCGCCATCAGTGTTACCAGAGCCGCTTCATTCCATAACCGAACCTAACCATCATATTAAAGCCCTGATCGTAATAACTGACTCAAAGGCTTTCTTGGAAGTGTAAATGCACACTTTATAATTCAAATGGCAAAATTAAAACGCAAAAACTGTGCCGGATTAGCGGAAATCAATAAATATGTATCCTAAGAGGGCGTGGTTGGAAGATAAACAAATCTGGCAATACTGTCGCCGGGGTTGCCCAAGTCCCCGCCAGATGCCAGCACCGGACGCGAGGAGGGGAATCATCAGGTGCACCATTCACAAAATTACCTGATGGTCTCTCCCTACGTCTGCCAGGGAGTCAAATGGGGGGAGAGATAGAGAGACAGGGGAGGTAAATGAGGAGAGATAGAGTGACGGGGAGGTAAATGAGGAGAGGAGGGGAGGTAAATGAGGGGAGATGGAGAGGCTACAGGAGGGGAGACTCATTAGGGGGAATGTGTGTGAGAGGAATAGCAAATACGGAAGAAACGAGGAGAATTGAGTGATAAGGAAGGAGATAAGAATATATATATATATATATATAATTATATATATTCTTATCTTATATATATTCTAATGTGTGGTGACAATGAGATGAGTGATGATAGTTAATTTGTATGAGTAGTGACATGAGCAAATTTGAGGAGTGGTGAAATGCGTGAAGTGATATCAGTTTCAACATGAGATAAATGTATAGTCTGTTCATTCTAGGTTGGGCAGAAATCGTAACCCCAAAGCTCTTATAACTCAAAAAGGACTAGAGTAATCAAGCTAATATTTCTACCAAATGGGAAGACTTGGGAATATGTGTATAAATTGACAGCTCATTTGCTCTAGCCCTTCTTGCCCAACCTAGAATGAACGGTCTATAGTGAGTGGTGGCATGAACAATGTGTGGTGAGTGGTTACATGAGTGGTGACATGAACGAAGCGTGGGAGGGGTGATATGAGTGGTGAACCAGGTGTAGACTCAGGACAATTTTACTACCCATAAATCCATCCCTTACTCCTAAGCACTTGAGTGAAATAAGTGATGTAAGTAGTGTTATATGAGTGATGACATGAGAGAAATAAAGTGAGTGGTAATATGAGTGATGACATGAGAGAAATAAAGTGAGTGGTAATATGAGTGATGACATGAGAGAAATAAAGTGAGTGGTAATATGAGTGGTGACATGAGAGAAGTGTAGTGAGTAGTGACATGAGAAAAGTGTAGTGAGTGGTGATATGGATGGTGACATGAATGAAATGAAATGAGTGGTGAACCGGGTGAAGACACAGGACATTTACTACCCATAAAATCAGCCCTACGTCTTAAGTACATGAGTGAAATGAGTGGTGACATGAGTGAAGTATAATGAGTGGTGCGAGTGGTGACCTGAATTAAGTTTAATGAGTGGTGGTATGAAAGAAGTAAAGTAAGTTGAGTTATGAGTAATGACTTGAGGTAAGTGAAGCGAGTGGACCTAAACGAAGCGTGTGAGTGGTGATATGAGGGGATTGTAGAGAGTGGTGACATGAGAGTGGTTGACATGAGCGTATCGTAGAGAGTGGTGACATATGAGTGGTGAACCAGGTGAAGACACAGGACTTTTACTACCCATAAACTCAACCCCTCACTCCTAAGTACAGCCCGGGACCCTGCCTTATTTGTTTGTCCTTGTTGCTCTTTATGTGTTTGCAGTCTCGTACGTTTGTGTTTGTTTGTCGTACGTGTCCGTTTATAGGTTAGTTTGGAAGTGATTTGTTTGGATTGTGTAAGTGTTTTTGTATTATTATTATACCTATTGTATATATATATATATATATGATGTTCGGTGTTATTTATATTTGTATCTTCTTATATAGATTTGGTGTTATTTATATGTATATATATATATATATGTATATTATTAGATTTACATACATACACTGATCACACAGACCTTACGAGCTAAACGAGGTGGTCAAGACTTAATTCTAGTATAGATGGCATACCCGATAGAAAAGGAAAGTTGAAGGAAGCAGAGAGAGAGGAAGGGAAAAATATGTCCCTAAAATTATTGAGGTGATGAAAGAAAAGAGGCGGAGAGGAAGAGAAGATGGAACGATAAGAGGTAGACCAAGAGAGTAGAGGTAGACCAAGAGAGTAGAGGTAGACCATGAGAGTAGAGGTAGACCATGAGAGTAGAGGTAGATCAAGAGAGTAGAGGTAGACCATGAGAGTAGAGGTAGACCAAGAGAGTAGAGGTAGACCAAGAGAGTAGAGGTAGACCATGAGAGTAGAGGTAGACCATGAGAGTAGAGGTAGACCATGAGAGTAGAGGTAGACCATGAGAGTAGAGGTAGACCATGAGAGTAGAGGTAGACCATGAGAGTAGAGGTAGACCATGAGAGTAGAGGTAGACCAAGAGAGTAGACGTAGACCATGAGAGTAGAGGTAGACCATGAGAGTAGAGGTAGACCAAGAGAGTAGAGGTAGACCAAGAGAGTAGAGGTAGACCATGAGAGTAGAGGTAGACCATGAGAGTAGACGTAGACCATGAGAGTAGAGGTAGACCATGAGAGTAGAGGTAGACCAAGAGAGTAGAGGTAGACCAAGAGAGTAGAGGTATACCATGAGTAGAGGTACACCATGAGAGTAGAGGTAGACCAAGAGAGTAGACGTAGACCATGAGAGTAGAGGTAGACCATTAGAGTAGAGGTAGACCATGAGAGTAGAGGTAGACCAAGAGAGTAGAGGTAGACCAAGAGAGTAGAGGTAGACCAAGAGAGTAGATGTAGACCATGAGAGTAGAGGTAGACCATGAGAGTAGAGGTAGACCATGAGAGTAGAGGTAGACCATGAGAGTAGAGGTAGACCATGAGAGTAGAGGTAGACCATGAGAGTAGAGGTAGACCAAGAGAGTAGACATAGACCATGAGAGTAGAGGTAGACCAAGAGAGTAGAGGTAGACCATGAGAGTAGACGTAGACCATGAGAGTAGAGGTAGACCAAGAGAGTAGAGGTAGACCAAGAGAGTAGAGGTAGACCATGAGAGTAGAGGTAGACCATGAGAGTAGAGGTAGACCAAGAGAGTAGACATAGACCATGAGAGTAGAGGTAGACCATGAGAGTAGAGGTAGACCAAGAGAGTAGAGGTAGACCATGAGAGTAGAGGTAGACCAAGAGAGTAGAGGTAGACCAAGAGAGTAGAGGTAGACCATGAGAGTAGAGGTAGACCATTAGAGTAGAGGTAGACCATGAGAGTAGAGGTACACCATGAGAGTAGAGGTAGACCAATAGAGTAGAGGTACACCAAGAGAGTAGAGGTACACCAAGAGAGTAGAGGTAGACCAAGAGAGTAGAGGTAGACCAAGAGAGTAGAGGTAGACCATGAGAGTAGGGGTACACCAAGAGAGTAGAGGTACACCATGAGAGTAGAGGTAGACCATGAGAGTACAAAGGAGTACAAAGGAAATCAAGCAACAACAGATCTAGTGACCCTTCTAGGTTGCTTGTCCTCCAAAACACTGAGGATCAAGTGTCCAAACAGTGGTTTAGAGTGGGTAAGGGAACATTGGAAAGGGAACTACTGCCCTGCCACTAACGTGGCAGGACTAGGAAGTTAGTAGGGGACATATGGGTTAGTAACTGAGGGGAGGATAAAGTTATTCATTTACAAACGCAGTCAGTCGCGGGTTTGATGCGAGATATTTGTCTAGGCGGAATTTAAATGAATCAACGGTGCTGCAGTCTATAACGTCTCGGGGAAAGCCCATTCCACAAGTTGACAACTCGATTTGAAGAAGAAGAAATTCTTAGATTCGTGCGAGTTAAAAGATTTACCAATAATTTTGCAACCGTTCCCCGCGCGTGTACTTAGATTGGTCGATAGTGAAGTACTTACTACAGTTCATATTGTCGATGCCTTTGATGATTTTGAACACTTGAATTAAGTCGCCTCTTAATCTGCGCTGGGTTAAAGGAAATAGATTTAATTCTCTAAGACGCTCTTCGTATGGTTTGTTCTTTAGGCTAGGTATCATTTTGGTAACTCTACGTTGAACTCGTTCTAGCTTGTTTATATCTTTTTGGCAATAAGGGCACCAGGATTGAACGCAGTATTCCAGAAGAGGGCGGACTAAGGAATTGTAAAGGGTTAGGATAACTTCTTTGGATTTATGCTCAAATGACCTGCCTATAAAGCCAATTATTTGTTTGCCTTCTTAACAACTTCTGAACATTGTTGACTCGGTTTTAGGTTACTCGATATTGTTACTCCCAGATCGGTTTCTCTGTTTACATTCTTAAGCTGAGTGCCATTCATCGAATAGTTTGCTTTCTCATTAGGTATCCGATATGTAGTACTTTACATTTATCCGCATTGAAACTCATTTGCCAAATTTGGGCCCAACATGACAATTTATCTAGATTGTGTTGCATATCGTCAACTTGTTCTTTTGAGAGTACGCTATTTGCAATTTTTGTATCGTCAGCAAATTTTGAGATTGTACAGGTGAGGCCTCATATATGTCGTTGATGTAAATTAGAAAGAGATTGGTCCTAGTACCGATCCCTGGGGTACCCCGCTACTTACATTGGTCCATTTAGATGCCTTACCGTTTATGACTACTCTTTGCTTTCTGTTGCTGAGCCAATTTTCTATCCATTTCAACACACCGTCTTGTATTCCATGCGCTTTTAGTTTTAGCAGTAAACGTTTGTGGGGAACTTTGTCAAAGGCCTTTTGAAAATCAAGGTATATAATATCTACAGCTTTACTCTCATCGTAGAGGTTGAGGATATCGTGGAAGAAGTCTAAGAGGTTTGTTAAACAGGAACGTTTTTTACGAAAGCCGTGTTGAGTATCTTTAAGTATGTTATTTTCCTCTAAGTGATTTACGAGTCTGTCTCGTATGACCGTTTCTAGCATTTACATACAACTGAGGTTAAGCTAATTGGACGATAGTTACTGGGTAGGGATTTGCTGCCTTTTTTGAATATCGGTGTTACGTTGGCTAGCTTCCACTGATCAGGCATAGTTCCAGGACTGCAAGGATTAATTGAATAGTAATGTCAGTGGTTTGGAGAGCTCATCCTTAGCTTCCTTTAGAACTCTAGGCGAGATTGTATCAGGTCCAGGCGTTTTATTTACCTTGAGTTTATCTAAACAATTCAATACTTCTCTCTCTGTAACGGTGATATTGCTTAGAAATCTGAATTATCAATCTGAATCGGCGATGGTGTAGGGATATCACGGAGGTCTTCTGTTTGTAAAAACTGATGCAAAGGTAGAGGTAGACCAAGAGAGGAGGTAGACCATGAGAGTAGAGGTAGACCCAAGAGAGTAGAGGTAGACCATGAGGAGTAGAGGTAGACCAAGAGTATACACCATGAGAGTAGAGGTAGACCAAGAGGTAGACCAAGAGAGTAGAGGTAGACCAAGAGAGTAGAGGTAGACCATGAGAGTAGAGGTAGACCATGAGAGTAGAGGTAGACCAAGAGAGTAGACGTAGACCATGAGAGTAGAGGTAGACCATGAGAGTAGAGGTAGACCAAGAGAGTAGAGGTAGACCATGAGAGTAGAGGTAGACCATGAGAGTAGAGGTAGACAAGAGAGTAGAGGAAGACCATGAGAGTAGAGGTAGATCTTAAGAGTAGAGGTAGACCATGAGAGTAGAGGTACACCATGAGAGTAGAGGTAGACCAATAGAGTAGAGGTAGACCAAGAGAGTAGAGGTACACCAAGAGAGTAGAGGTACACCAAGAGAGTAGAGGTACACCAAGAGAGTAGAGGTAGACCAAGAGAGTAGAGGTAGACCATGAGAGTAGAGGTACACCAAGAGAGTAGAGGTACACCAAGAGAGTAGAGGTACACCATGAGAGTAGAGGTAGACCATGAGAGTAGAGGTAGACCATGAGAGTAGAGGTAGACCAAGAGAGTAGAGGTACACCAAGAGAGTAGAGGTAGACCAAGAGAGTAGAGGTAGACCATGAGAGTAGAGGTACACCAAGAGAGTAGAGGTACACCAAGAGAGTAGAGGTAGACCAGGAGAGTAGAGGTAGAGGTAGACCAAGAGAGTAGAGTAGAGGTAGACCAATATAGTAGAGGTAGACCAAGGGAGTAGAGGTAGACCAAGAGAGTAGAGGTAGACCATGATAGTAGAGGTAGACCAAGAGAGTAGAGTAGAGGTAGACCAAGAGAGTAGATGGGAGGTAGACCAAGATATTAGAGAAGTAGACCGAAATAAGAAAGAAAGAAGCAAGGAAAAGGAAGGAACAAGGAGGTAGATAAGAAGATAGAAAGAGGGAGAAGGAAAAGATGTACCAAGAGAAGTTGCGAAAAGAGGAAAGATAGACTGAGAAGAGATGGAGAAAAGAAGAAGAGAAGTAGAGTAAATGAGAAAGTAGACCAAGAGATGAAGCAGGAACAAGAGGAATAATGAGAGATACAAAGAAGAGGAGATGAACCATGAGAAGAGGAGAGGGTGACCAGAAGAGGAGAGATTCAGGTATGGCAAAAGAGGAGAATAAAGGAGAAGAGGAAGAATGGAAGATACAAAAAGAGGAGAGGTAGACAAAGAAGAGGAGAGAGGAGCCATGAGAAAAGGAGAGGTTGACCAGAAGAGGAGAGGTAGAGAGTCGAGGTATGGCTGAGGGAGAGAGGGGGAACTTCGGCATCGATTTAACAATAAAATAGGACCCTTAACACAGCACGGAGAGAGAGAGAGAGAGAGATAAGCGAAGCAAAATGCAACGATAAAACACAAGAGATAGAAAGGAAAAGAAAGATTTGGGAATCAGTACAAATATAAGAAGCAAGAGAGTACAGGAAAAAGTATGACCATTTGATTGAGAGAAGAAACAATGACTAGACCAATAGTAATTCGCAAACATAGTAAAACAAAAAGAGTGACATTTTACGAGAGCACGGAAAACAATGTGACAAAGAAAGCACCAAAAAAATAATATGATATAGAGAAAAACAAAAACAATAACAAATACAGAATAAGGACACGATAATATGAAAGGAAGGTCATATGGAAAATGTTGTATTTTTATGTCACTAATTTTTCCCAGGGTTTATATTTTTGGAATCTTGTTATTTTGTATCAATATGTACAGTTTGGATTTAATTACAAACCTCGGAAAAGCCGTTGTCCCCATTATCCAACGATCTTAAGACACGCCGCCCGATAGTAGGGAGGGCTATGAAGATCAGGGAAAATGTAGGGTTAAAGAGGAGGAGGGGGGGGCCCCCCCCCTTGTATCCCAAGGGGATCTTGTATCCCAAGTTAACCCCTTGAAGCTCTGCCGCGTTTTAGCAGTCTATTTTGGCTATCATTAGACGATTTTGTGCAGCTTAGGAAGGATATGTGGGTATTATAAAGGTAAAAGCTATCTCGATCAACCCTCTGACTTTCAAATACCCTTTCTAATCTGAATAAAATTGTCTAATATATACCAAAAAAACAGAAACTAAATGCGTATTGGATCTTGAGAGGGTTAAACAAGTCCAAGCTGGACTATAGGTTTGTGTGGCCGTGTTAACTCCGAGGCACGTGGCGCGACGCTCAGGATGAAATGTAAACAAAATAGGCTCCATTACGGCCTGGAGGATAAATTAGAGTATATGCATGTGGAAGATCATTAAATTTGGTCCAATAATATACACCAAATTTCGTGAAAATCAGTTCATAACTTTGAGAGCCGCCTACGTTGGCGGAGGTATGCGCTCTATTGATCGTCTCAGATATTTCATCACTTCTTACTTGGAGCATACCGGTATTCTATCTGCTCACCAAATTTCGTGGTCATCGGTTCATGACTTTTGAGATATCTTTTTTACAGACAATCAGACAAACGGAGGCAAAAACATAACCTCCTCCAACTTCGTTGGCGGAGGTAATTAAAATATAGTGCATTGTACGTAATCTATTTCATTACCACCGGATCACATATGGTCTGTCACTCCTGCAGAAGGGAAGCAACAGCGGGGCGCCCTGGGCAAAATTTGAAAATAGGACTCTGACCATTATGTCTACGAAATAGATGAGACTATGTACTGTACTGTACTGTACATGTTCAAGTCAAAATGAGCACTATCCCCAAACTATGACCGTTTTCAATTTCCGTCACTCCTGTAGAAGAGGTCCTGTGGTAGGGCGCCATGACCGACATGTTGGATCCAATTATTTATTGAAAGTATCTGTATGTACATTATATGTGTAGTTCATCAATCACATAGAAATATCCGATCTCGTTTTTCGTCACTCCTGTAGAAGGGAGACAGTAGCGAGGCGCCCTGGGCTAAAGTTGGAGATTGGACTCCGTTATGGTCAGGGAATAGATCACGCTACATTATATAGTATGCATGTGAATTAAATTAGCAAAGCAAATACCCCAAAAGACAGCCGATTAAATTTTCCATCTACTCCTGTAGAAGGGACCCTAAAGTTAACCGCCAAGGGCGAAGTATTTTTAAAGTGCCCATTTAAAGCCTGGTCAATAAGCAAGAGACTATGCATAAAGAGTTCTAGGAAATATGCCTTAGCAATTTCCAAACAGGTGGCCATTTCGTGTTTTACCACTACTGCAGAAGGCGCCAATTAGCGGGGCGCCCAGAACGAAATTTAAGAAAAGGGCTCCATTATGGCCTAGAGAATATATTCGAGTATATGCGTGTGTAAGCTCATAAAATGTGATTCAGTAATAACCGCGAAATATCAAATTTTGATAAACGTCGCACTACTGCAGAAGCAGGCTATTTGGGGAGCGTCCTGGCAGGAATTGAAACAAAGGGCTTAGTTACGGCCTAGAGGATAGATAATTTATATGTATGTACAAGGTCATACACATTTGGTTCAGTAATAACCGAGAAATAGCAATTATATATAAAGGTGGCGATTTGAGGGGTGCCTAGGCCGAACTTTGAAAAAAGGGCTCCGGTACAGCCTAGCGGATAGATCAGCGTATATGCATGTGAAAAATAATTAAATTTGGTTCAGTAATAACAGAGAAATAGCCAACAACGACATGAGTAAGCTTTAGAGGTCCGCTTCGCACGGACCAAAAAATGGCTATCATTTTACTCTGAAAATGAAAAATATCTGCGTGTTTTAAGATCGTTGGATAATAGGGTTAAGACGTTTTCCGGGGATTGTAACTAATTTCAACTACTGTATAATGATGGAAACTAGGCCTACATGAAACCAAAACAGAAAAATCATGGGATAATTAGTGGTAGTTTCGGTAATATTTTCCAGAGTAATATTCACTAAACGTAAATATTGTTGCTACTGTGGAATTCTAAGCCACTCAAGATTATTCATGGAAAGATATTTACAAAAAGAACATATACAGTATATCCACAATGAACAACAAATGGCTTACCTTCATGGAAACGGAAGGACGGGTAGGGTCGAGTTCATCTCACACCACTCACCCCTACACACTCCCTCGCTAAAGACCAATAGAGCAAGCCTTAACCAATACTCCTAACGATTACAGTCATCTCGCCTCCCTCCCAGTCTTCGGAATGACGCGCACGCACACACTACCGCGAATAACACACACGATAATAATGCATTTTACACTCCGAGGCCGGCGAGAATAGACGGTGTAGGCCGAGTGATTTGTGGTGAAGATGGAG
The DNA here is from genome assembly GCA_032716605.1 of Paralithodes platypus. Lineage (NCBI taxonomy): Eukaryota > Metazoa > Arthropoda > Malacostraca > Decapoda > Lithodidae > Paralithodes > Paralithodes platypus. Next base: position 91,125,591 of record CM064513.1, read on the forward strand.
AGGATGGGGGAGGAATGAATGAGTGAGGGCGGGTGGGAGAGGGATGAGGGAGGGTGGGGGAGGGATGAAGGAGTGAGGGATGCCAACATATCTGCAAAATACTACCCCATCACTAACACCGTACCTGTTCTTCAACATAACCTAGGCCCCAACCTCAAAGAAGAGAACACCAATAGGATAAATATTTACCAGCTTAAACGTGACTGTGAAATCGGACACACCAAAATAATACCCTAGGCTTTATAGGGATGATGTATAAGTATGTTGGCATCCCTGTTCAGCAAGGCCCACTCACAGCAACAACGCACCTTATGTTGCTGTTTCATCATTTACAAGCCAAATTAATGGCCACGGGATTGAGTTCTTTAACCGGTAAAGAACCTGTTACACACACACATAAGAACCTTTCATCAAATTTAGATGCTCTTTTAGTAAACTGTTTCATTTAAGTTAATATAGAAAGTTAAATAAATATTAGGCACCTGGGCCCTAGCTAGATGCGAACTTTCGATTACATCTACAGTCGTCACTTTTCACAATTTTTCATTTATGAGTTTATGATAACCAACTCGGTGACCTATATGACTAATAATTGAGCGAAAATCAGCGAAACACGGTGACAGTGGGAAGGAGTATGTTCAGAGAGAATTAAATATTTGTGAATGCTGATGGTTTAACTAAAGAAAATTCCTTCGACCCTGTTTGGTCCAAGTGAGGTCTTTTTGCACCTCACCTGTTTCGCTCCACTAGCTTGGAGATTTTAAGACGTTTCACCCCATTAGTCAGTCAGGTGATAATAATACGCTATGCCCTATTATATGCAGGTGTCGATTTGACTCCGGACGAGTGATAGCAAGCCTGTATCTTAGAGGAAAATAGCCTTTAGCTGGGATATTTTTATATCGAAAACTGTACTAACTTTGCTTGAAGGGGTCTGAGTTGATATTTTTAAGTTTGATGGAAGTCTGGGAAGTTTTTTTTTTTTTTTTTTTTTTTTTTCAGCCTAGGGTACAAAATGCCATTAATTGCTCGAAAATAGCTCAAACAAGCATAATCCTCAATAATCTAGGGTACAAAATACCATTAATTGCTCAAAAATAGCTCACACAAGCATAATCCTCAATAATAAATAAAGGTAAACAAAGTTATGGGGTGGCTTTAGCAGGCGGGTGCTTTGACCACTTGCGAGTGTCAGGCTATAAGGAAGTTGAAGCCGCGATCATCGATATTATGAGAAATGTAATAATAATGTGGGTTTCTGGCGAATACAAGTATGATCAATTTGGTTTTATGTATTTATCAATGTATTATGACCGTATTTTAGCTGATAATTCTGCTAAATATTGATGGCCACGGCTCCAACTTCCTTATAGACCAAAACTCGCAAGTGGTCAATTATACCAATTATTGGGAATATCAGTACTTATACTGTACTGTAGGTTGTCATATACCAGGTTGTTTATCCATTTAGTAATGTGTCATAGTTTTAAAATGTATTGCAACACCGCAAATAGTCTTCCCAAATTGACTAATTCCTTGAACGTGACGACATTGCGTTGTTATGTGTGCGATTAGTTTGCTTGGGAACCAGATTAACTTGCGCATCTAGTATTGTAGGGCCTACACCCTATGTGGTGGATTGTGTTCTTTTATTTATAAATTATTATTTCACTTAAGCGTTGTTTCCACATAGTGATTTTTATTAGTTATTTTGTCTTTTTACTGTGTTCGTATACGTTTTGGTTTGTTTATTTTGCAAGTTTTACATTATAATTATAAATACTGTACACTCGGATGCCATAGTCTCTAGCCCTCTCATAAATATTCGTGGGCTTAATGTATAGTTCTTTTTGTGGAAGCATATCTCTGGAAACGAATTTAGGAATATAATTGTCTATAATTATATCAACTACAAAACTACATATACTCTTTATTGAAAAGCTAGTTTATCCAAAAATCAATCCAGATAGTTAGAATTGCATAAAGATAAAAATGGGGATCCACGAATTACTTATGAGTTGGCTAGAGACTATGGCATCCGAGTTTACATTAGATACGAAGGCAATTATTGACCACTTGCTAGTTTCAGGCTATAAGGAAGTTGGAGCCGTGAACATCGATATTAAAGAGAAATGCAATAATAATGTGGGTTTCTGGTGGATAAATAGAATGTTGAATTTGGTTTTATGTATTTATAAAATTACTAAAACGGTATTATAGCTAGTAATTTCGCCAAATATCGATGTCTATAGCTCTAACTTCTTTATAGAATGAAACTCGCAAGTAGTCAAATTAAGATGAAAGTTGTCATCAAAGAGTAGGGTCTTCACAAAATGTTAATTATAATTATTTGTAAACAATGTAATTTATAGACCAAATATTATAAATCAGTTTCAGCTTCAGTTAGTTTATTCATTTGTAAAGGGGGTTATTATAATTGTGAGTGTATCACCTATAACCTCTCTCTCTCTCTCTTTCTTCTTCTTCTTCTTTGCTACCCTTTCCTTCCAATTTCCCTTACTCTCAGGTTAGCTATCTCTACTAGAATTAAGTCCTGACCACCTCGCTGGGATCGTAAGGTCTGTGTGGTCAGTGTAACTATGTAAATATATGTAAATCGCTCTCTCTCTCTCTCTCTCTCTCTCTCTCTCTCTCAAACAAATCTATATGGAAAACCTATTATTATTACTGGTGGTCCCCAAGCTGGACGTTTTGGTTAGGTTGTTTATGGAAATGGCTCAAATGAAGTTATGCAAAACGTGGAATACACAAATGGACAACGGGGGAGGGACGAGGAGCTGTGTTGAAAATCTTATTATTTTGTTTGTGAGTGTGTGCCTGTGTGTGTGGGGGTGTGCCTGTGAGTGTGTGTGAATGTATGCCTGTGTGTGTTCGTCTGGGCCTGTGAGTGTCTGTGTGTGTGTGTGTTGGCCTGTGTGTGTGTGTGAGTGTTTGCCTGTGTTGAGTGTTTGCTTGTGTGTGTGGGTGTGTGTGTGTTTGCCTGTGCCAGTGTGTATTTGTCTGGGCCTGTGAGTGTTTGCCTGTGTTTGTGTGTGTGCCTGTGTGTGTGTGTGTGAGTGTTTCCCTGTGTGTGTTTGCCTGTGTCTGTGTGTGTGTGTTTGCCTGTGTTTGTGTGTGTGCCTGGGTGTGTGTGTGTGTGTGAGTGTTTGCCTGTGTGTGTTTGCCTGTGTCTGTGTGTGTGAGTGTTTGCCTGTGCTTGTGTGTGTTCTGGCGGGCCCTTTTGGCGGGAACTTTATCTGGCGGGCCCTTCTTCTGGCGGGCCCTTTTATAGGGTCCTTTTATCTGGAGGGCCCTTTATCTGGAGGCCCTTCTGGATAGCCTTTTTGGAGGGCCCTTTTGGAGGGCCCTAGGGAATTCTACTTTGTGTCATTCGATTTCTCTCGACGAGCAGCTTCTGTACATGGTCGTAGATTGCATTTTCGACCAGCCATTCACCCAGAATCAAAATATTTTTTCCAAAATCCCTCACATTTTTTGCACTTGGCGGGCGACTTTCGAATTTCGAGTTTTCATGGGTATATACAGTACAGTATGGATTCGTCTCGTCATTGGGATTCCAACGGTATATGATTATTTAAATTTTGACCAATTTTTAGGCCCAATAGGCCTATTATAAAGTTTAAAAACTTCATAGACGAGTTATCTATGTATGGATTTTGTTCAATTAATTACCAAAAGTACACTTTGACCCGCTGAATCGAATGAGGCAAACAGAATTAAAATCGGACCATTAGCTTAGGATTTCGTATTTGACTTGGCCTCCCAGAAGGGCCAAAATGACCAGTGTTTGTGTAATGCCCTCGAAAATGTCCCGCAACCCCAATAATGTACTACCCGAGCTAAAAGTATAGCAACCTTAGTCCGATTTTTAAGAACCAGGTGATAGTCTCGTGGTGTTTTCACGTGATGAGTTTATTGGACTTACCATCCACGACTATTTTACACTATACCTGACGTCAACTCGGGTAGTACATTATTGGGGTTGCGGGACATTTTCGAGGGCATTACAGTTTGGACTTTTAAAAGTCCTCTGTAGCCCAAACTATAAGTCCTAGGGAATTCTACTTGGTGCCATTCGATTTTTCTCGACGTGCAGCTTCTATACATGGTCGTAGATTGCATTTTCGGCCAGCCATTCGCCCAGAATCGAATATATTTGTTTCCAAAATCCCTGCGTTTAAGCCCAGGATTTGTGTTGCACTTGGCGGGCGACTTTCGAATTTCGAGTTTCCATGGGTATATAATTATGGATTCGTCTCGTCGTTGCGATTCCAACGGTATATAAATGTTTGGATTTAGACCATTTTGTAGGCCCAATAGGCCTAATTTTGATTTTGATTTAGAACATTTCTAAATCACCCATAGACGAGTTATCTATGTATGGATTGTGTTCAAATTTTAATCATAAGTTCCCTTTGACACGCTGAATCGAATGGCGCAAACAGAATTGAAATAGGACAATTAGTTTAGGATTTCGTATTTGACTTGGCCTCTCAGGAGGGCCCAAATGACCCGTTTTTGGACTTTAAAAGTCCTCTGTAGCCCAAACTATAAGTCCTAGGGATTTTACTTGGTGCCATTCGATTTTTCTCGACGAGCAGCTTCTATACATGGTCGTAGATTGCATTTTTGACCTCCCATTCGCCCATAATCGAAAATATTTGTTTCCAAAATCTCTGCGCAGGATTTTTTTTTGCACTTGGCGGGCGACTTTCGAATTTCGAGTTGTCATGGGTATATATGGATTCGTCTCGTCATTACAATTCCAACGGTATATGGATTTTTTAATTTTGATTTTTTTTTAGGCCCAATAGGCCTATTTTAAAGTTTAAAAACCACTGTCCCCTACATGGTGGCTGTCTAATTCAGAGAAGAAGCTGTTGGAGTGGCTTTGTTGTGTGGGTTATTAGTTAGAGAAGGATATATAATTAAAGCTCTTTCCTGTGTCTTCCTTCCACCCGAATTACCCACTTGTTATAATGGAGCAGCCACGTAAGTGATAATAAGGCATGTTCAAATATAGTTAGCCATACAATATTGAAGACGGGAGTTTTCTTTCAATAATATTTACAGAAAACGATAGTTATGATTGGGTAACTATTATATTTTATTAGAAATCTAGGTACTGTACAGTATCAGTACTTTCCGTTGTTATCTATGTATGGATTTTGTTCAAATTTTAACCATAAGTTCACTTTGACACGCTGAATCGAATGGCGCAAACAGAATTTAAACCGGATAATTAGTTTAGGATTTAGGATTTGACTTGGCCTCCCAGAAAGGCCCAAATGACCAGTGTTTGGACTTTAGTCTTCTGTATCCCAAACTACAAGTCCAAATTTATTCTACCTGGTGCCTTTTGATTTCTAGATTGGCCTACCTATTATGCATGGAATGTAGTAATTACAAATCCGCATTATATACCAAACAATTTGTTAATATCGGTTGTTTACATATAGTTGAAATTAATGTTGTTTATTCATTAAACCATTCTGTACAGGTGACGTCTTTTAGTTTTATTCTAGCTATATTTACAGGATTTTGTGCAGTTCAAGAATTATCTGTGGTAGTAAAAAAGGGTTAAGTGTTTTAGTTCGAAGCCTGTTAATTGCTGGAGGTTCTTTTGAAAGTAAGTAAAATTGTCTAATAGTTGCCAGAATATAATGAAAAGGAAGTGACCGGTACTGATGATGAAGATTTTATTCTAGCTTTCCGAGTCAATGGCCACTTATAAAGCTAGGAGACCATGGATGGGAAGCGGAGATGCAAGGTAGGTCAGTTATAATTCATGGAACACATCGTAGATAGGATCGGAGGGGTGCAAAGGTAAAGGTAGGGGAGTCACATAGCAAAACATTAAAAAATATAAGACTGCTTTCTTGATCTGAACACAATCCTCAAATTTTAGCAATAATAGAAAAAAACAAAAATTAAAAAAATAATGAAAAAATACTGTATTCCCAAACCTATAATGAAATCGTACCCACAAGTGATTTTCCATAAACGGTAAAGATCGATTGATGTAAAAAAAACTTGCTATAAAACCATTAATTGATCCTATTCCTATGTTGTTGTTGTTCCCCAAGCTGCCTGGCCGAACAGCCCCAAGGCCCCGAGCAAGGCCAAGGCCATAACCGAGCACCTCCACAGAACCCTCCCTGCCTACCACAATAAAGCCTGGGTGACCGAAGCCACTCCATGGCGGGGAGCTGAGGAGGGTGCGGAAACGCCCGAGAAACCAAAGCCCCACCCAGGGCCCTGTGCCCCTCAGCAATTATGAAGAGAAAGTTGAGGGGCAAAGGAAAAATGTGACGCTTTGGCTTCCAATCTTGGTAGATTGGGAGGTCAATCCACGGAAAAGACGCCGTCACTTGAGATCTAGGAAATACATAAGTAAAAGGAACAGTCGGAGTAAGCTATGGGTATGGCAGAGATCGCTCAGTTCTCACTCTGATAGACCAGCCCATCACCATTCCTATTCCTATTATATTGAGGAGTCGGAAAGTGCCATAACTTAGTCCTAGAATGTCTGTCGCGAGCCGTGGCATAGTCAGTAAAGCTTCGGTTGCTGATCAAAGGGTCGGCGGCTCGAATCCTCTCTGTCAAATGTTATTGGCCACCCCTTCTCGGGAATTACGGCGTCTATGCAGGTGGAGTGGAAGTCTATCTATCTATCTATCTATATGGTCAGGCCCAATCCCCATTTTTCCTATTTTTATTTTCTATTTCATTTTATTTTATTATTTTTTTTCTCTTTTTTTCTTGGGGATGGCCGACTCAAGACAGAGCAAGAACAGGGGAAACACAAAAACATAAAACAACGAACAAACACAGATAAAAACACAAATTCACACACATCTAGGTCACCCAGGCCAGCCCTATGAGAGTTCTTTTGTGGAACTCAGTGGTCTGGTTAAACTAATTTTATGAAAAAAAAAAAAAAAAATACATAGGATGGCCTTTGGTCCATACCTGCGCCATTCCCCCTTTTAGTCGCCTTGTACACAGTAGGATATGAGGGGAAAATTATATTCCTTCGCTAAATGTAATGGCTCCCTTACCCCTAGGGAGGAGGTATATTCTCAAGATTTAAAAAAAAATGCCTAATAGTAACCATAAATAAAAATCAGGATTAGGTACACGAGGCATGTCTTTATTATTCACATATTACAAATAATTTTACAGGGAAAATACTACTCTTCTTGCATAGGACCATATTCATAACATACGGGTAGGGCATCATCTATAGTTCTATACCATGTACTGTAATACAAAGACTAAAGGCGGTGTCACACAAGCAATTTTTCCGTCAATTTCTACGAGCAATTGTTGTCTGGCAGGCTTAACATTTCTAGTTACATAAGAAATTTGCCACCTAATACAATCTACTTTCAATTTAGTTTCCGATCCCAATTTCAAAAAGCCTCAAAATATCACGAGAAAAAACTTGCTCATCGAAAATTTCCGGAAAAAGCGTTCGTGTGACACTGGCTTTAGGAACTGAATGATGATTATGAAAACAACACTGAAACCATAATGTCTTATGGAGGACTCGGTCAACAGTGTATGTATGTATGTATCACCCAGTCTCTAGAAGACTTAATTGCAATTGTAAATAATGTTGTCATCAATGTGTGGGGATTCATTACAATTAGTCTGTGGGCCTGGGAAAAAATTAGTCCCATCAGATAGGGTTTTTAGCTACCAATAAAATCTTAAAAAAAAAAGGGATTAACAAAGAAAGGTACAGTATAATACAAACAAGTGGAAAACATCGTCCATGGGCCAGAACCTCAAAATTCATGTTTATAAATTGCAAAGTTCCCATAAAAATTTCTCTGTTATTTTAAAGACTTTGTATGGTGCTAATTATATAAACATGGTCTACATATGATGCAGAGACATAGTAGTTTCTTATTTTTCCGTTAGTTATCGATAAATTAGTTGTTAAAGGATTCAATTTACCGTCAGATGAAATGAAACAAGAGTATAGTCCAGTACAAGATTAGATTGATATCCAGTAATCAATAAGTGGATATTAATCGTGGCCATGTGCTGTATCTTTAACTGTCTTGATGGTGTAATGGTTAGAGCGCGTAAGTTCTGTATGTGGTGTCCTGGGTTCGAATCCAAGGAGAACCACATGCTTTCATTAATTTCATTTGAGTGGTTATTGGTGTTAAGAACGATGCTAAAAATAATAGGTATAGTTGCCCACACTTCCAACTTGTACAGGGTGAGCTTTATTTATATTATTTTTATTTGTTTGTGTATTATTTTTAACAGCGTTCTTAACACCAATAACCCCCATATGAAATTAATGAAAGCGCATGATTTTCCCAGAATTCGAACCTAGGATATCTCATACGGAACTTAAACGCTCTAACCTTTACACCATACAGAGTGGGTACAAATTCATGTGGGCAGCTGTACAATCCAATACACAGCTACCGAATTAATACTGAACATCTCACTGACAGCATTAGTTCTCTCAAAGTAATATCTTCACAACAATATGAACCATGTCCTGTATGATAATGATGAAGTACATTTATACTAACCTACAGAGCCCGAGCCGTTATTAGGCTAACTGTCTTATGGATATAGATATTAATTTCAATTACAGAATTATCTTTCTTGGATGGTCCCCATTATCAACCTGGCCCATGGACTATTAGTTAAACAAGGCTAGCTTAAAAGTACAAATAGTATGGAGTACGGTAAGGTTGTGACCGGACCTATACCATGTGACTCATTCATCTCCATATAAAATCAGGATGGCTCTTCACTTGTGTCAATTGAAACCATTACAACCACACCATTTGCCCATTCAAAGTGCATACGGAGCAGAAAGTTTGAGGTACCAAATTTGACATTAGTATTAAGTAACACCCCGTTCTTAACACTAATCATCAATTACAAACCACAATGAACTTGAATAAACTAATGAAAGCATATGGTCCTCCCGGGATTCAAACTCGGGACACCACAACCATTACACCACCAACTTCAAACACAGACAGTTAAAAAGTCTGTGGACAAATATTTTTTTCAGTAAAGAAAGTACTTACAATAACATACAAGTTTAAAGACCGTTTTGTCCACAGAGAATGTGGTTATAGTCTCACACGTCCTAAATGGCGGCTTTCCAGGCGGCCCTGTCAAGGGCTGCCTCTGTTGTCAAGTTCTTTATTTTGAGATCGGACCGGAGTACCTGTTCCCACGTCATTCTAAGTCTACCCCTACGCGCATTACACGACAGCCAATCAATATTAAGCATATTAATACCACTTTCAAATCTCGCGAGGCAGTTTCAGTTGCTTACATGAAGTGATGAGCCTTCCTGATTCTTATGATGGAGTTGAGGGGAGGTTTTTAGTTTGTTCCCTAGACCTCCATCAAGCTTAAAATTACACCCCCTAGATAAATTTGTACATTTTTCGGTAGAAAATTTCTTACATTACAGGCTTGCTATCGCTCGCCAGGAAAATATCGACACCTACTTGGCACGAAAGGTCTTAAAATTGACAGAAATGGGGCGAAAGTTCTTAAGATCGCCAAACTAATGGGGCAAACGTCTTAAAATCTCAAAAAAGCAATGAGGCTAAACACGAGGGAGAAGGGGGTCCAGAAAACAATCCCTCAAGTGATGCGGCCTAGGAGAAGGTGAGGCCCCCATAGGAGAACTCCATCTGAATGGCAGGCTCCTGGAAAGCTAACCAGTCGGAGGCGTGCGTCGGGAGGATGCCCATACTGTGACACTTGTAGAGAGCCAGGCCCACGTTCACTAGGTTGCCCAGCAGGTAGATCAGTTTCTGAAATGTAATTACTGTTTTAGGCTCTGTCTCGAGTCGGCCACCCTCAGCTAATCTATCTATCTGTATACTCTGACACATAACCTTTTTTTTTATTATTTTATTTTATTTTTTTTTTTTATTTTATATTTACTTTATTATATTAGGAATTCCTATGGGTGGAAATGCTAGCCCTTTAATTGCAGACTTATTCTTGCTTGCTTTAGAATTTAAATATATAAAAGACTTAGTTGACAGTAGCAAGAAAAATAAAATTCCAGAAAAATTAGCACTTGCTAAACTGTTAAGTAATAATAGTAGATATATTGATGATATTCTTGTTTGCAATTTGTTAAATTTTAATCAAGTTGCTAAACTTATTTACCCTAATTCTATTCCCCTCACACAATGTAACGTAAATTATAAAGTTGAAAATTTTCTTGATATAAATATAGAGATTGTTAATGAACAGTGCATACTTAAAGTATATCACAAAGTTGATGATTTTAATTTTAACGTAATAAACTTTCCTTTCCCTAGTAGTAATATCGATAGTAAAATCACTTATAATTGTTTTTATTCCCAATTAATAAGATTTTGTAAAATCTGCACTAAAGTAGATGACTTTTGGGCTAGAGCTAGGTTACTATACAGACTCTTAGTGGACAGAGGTTTTGAGGCAAGTAAATTGTTTCATAAATTTAATCTTTTTAGGGTCAATTATTGTGACTGTATTCTAAAATTTGACATCAATAATTTTAATCAAGCATTTTTAACTTGAAGTTTCTTGTATAACCTCTGCTTACTTTTTGTCTGTATTTATTGTTTATCTTTTCTTTTTCTATTATTATTATTATTATTAATATTGATGATTTTTTAAATTTATTGTTCTTGTTAAAAGAGTACTCTTTGTTTAAATCTGTTGTTACTTCATATTTTGCAATTATTTCTCTTTATATTATATGTATTCATTGTCGATAGTATCAATTGCTTACTTTTGCGATTTCCTTAGTTTATTTGTGCTATAAATGTAGGTTATTTGTAGGGTAGTTATTGATAGGGGTCACTTGAGGCATGCTATGCTTACAGGTACCTACCCGATAGCACTATCATTAGTGAGTGCTGTACTGTATTTTATATATTATTTTGTAATAGTATAGATATCTTATCAATTTGTATTTTTTACTATTGTTAATGTCTTGTCATGTTGCAAATTTGATTTTAAATAATATTTTGACATTTAACATGTAGTTTCTTTATTCATGCAGAGTTTAGTAAAATTTGCCAGAACGTCCCGGACTTCCCAAACTTGACTACTTCCTTTAACGTGACGATAGTGCGTTGTTATATGTGCGATTGGTTTGCTTGGGAACAGATTAACTTGCTCATGTAGTGATGTACACCCTATGTGGTGGATTGTGTTCTTTTATTTAATAATTTTCATTTTAGTAAGCGTTGTTTCCACATAGCGATTTTGATAATTTAATTTGACTTTATATTGTCCTTGTCCCAATTTTGGTTTGTTTAGTTTGCAAGTTTTACATTTTAATTTTAATTTATTATTTTTTGAAGGTGGCTAATCTATCTATCTATATACTCTGGCACATTACCCATTTTTTTTTTCTTTTGTGTATTCTATACCTGTATTTACTTTATTTATTTTTTGAGGGTGGCTAATAAAATAAAAAAATGGGGTATGTGCCTGAGTATATAAATAGATAGAATATTATAGAAATAAGCACAGTATGATAATTATATGAACAGTCCCATTGCGAGTAAGAGACATGAGGGACGTCTCGTTAGACAACTTCAAGAGAGCCCTCGATGTCGAACTGCAAAAAGTGCCAGACGAGCCCATCCTCGCAAGGGAGCGAGCTGTCGCTTCAAACAGTCTACTGCACCAAATCACCACCCATAACGAGGGGCGTCGCGCTCCTTGGTGCCGCTAGAAGAGTGGCGAATACATCAAAAGGTATCAAAAGGTAAAGGTAAAGTACCGGTACCACATTATTTTTAACATCGGTCTTAACACCAATAACACCCCAAATTAAATTAATGATAGCATGTGATTCTCCCAGGATTCAAACCCAGGATATCACATACAGAACTTGCACGCTCTAACCATTACACCATCAAGACAGTTATAAGTACAGCACATGACCACGATTGATATCCATTTATCGAATACTGGATATTAATCTTTTCATGTACTGTACCCATATAAGAGAATCAATATTTGTTGGTACTTCAGTTACTAATATTTGAGCAAAAAACTTCATTGTATAATTCATATTTGTTTTCACCAATCCACCAATTAATTTACAAATAAACCTAACTAATGAAATCAATGAAAGTAATGGATACATGTGGTACTCCAAGGACTCAAACCTAGGATACTCACACCGAAATTCCACACACTAATCACTAGGCTATCAAGTCAGACCAACATTGAAAAAGGTTGCCAATCAGGTACTGTAGCTCAAAGCCTATATTAGCAGAGATTGACCATCTTGATTTTGCCATGTTTTGATTGGTTGATTGCTGTGGGTGCCATCTTGGTGCCATTTTCCTTGTTGTGGTTGTGGACTTTTCGGTGCTTTGGATATATCGCTACCTACACTTGATTTTGCCATCATTTCAGCAAATTTGTCTTGGTAAAGTTTACTTACATATATTTAATTAAGATACAGCTAATCTTATGTCTTAAAAATACTGTGTTTGTACAATACATTATGTAGGCTACATGTGTGGGTGGTGTATAAGACTGTGTCTGAGAATGTTTGTGGTATCTATACGCAAAAACGCAAGTGGTCTCCGAGTCTTCTCCTGGATGACCTAGATGTGTGTGAATTTGATTTTTGGTTTTGTGTGTTCATTGTTTTCTGTTGTGTATTCCCTATTCTGGCTCTGTCTCGAGTCACCCTCCCCCCCAAAAAAATAAATAAAAGGATAAGTGGGGATTGGGCCTGAGTATATAGAATAGAATAGAATATAGAAATGAAATAGAAAAATGTACGTATACACAAGTAGCCCTGTATGGGTAAGTACCTGTAGTCCAGCGTGGTTCCCCTCAATGGTCTTGAATGTAGCGTTGCTGGCCCAGAGTGCTTTAATGGGTCGCAACAACATCATGCCCACCATCATGATCGGGAAGATGCTGATACTGCTCCCTGCCATGAACATCAGGAACAGGTTCATTGGTACCTGTAGATAAATATTATATTAAAATAGAGTACGTGTGGTGGAGTGGTCTTTCTACTGTAAATTACCATACAGTACATAGTCACAAAGCCCACAAAAAAACATAAAAACCACCCTAGCTATGTCCAGTAGATTAGCATTGTAAGAATATTCAGTCAGTACCTAGTGAGTGAAAAGCTCAATAGGTGTATTGTGTACTCCAAGGTGTGAGTCGAGATGACGAGACAGTGGCGATGCAGATTCAGGACACCAAGCAAGGGGTAAATGGCCAGGTGCCGTTGGTGTGGGTAGCCAAGACTACATACAGCGGATTGAATAACTCATCTGATTCGTTATTTAACTTATCACCTGGAATAAGATTATATAGGACCTCTAGGTTTCAAATCTACAGACTATAGAAAAACTATGTCTGGTGGGAAAGTTGAGCATAAATAAAGTATCAATTATTTTCTTTTAAGTTCCTGGAACCTGATTAATTTGTACCTGTATCTGCTGTTACATATTGCATGACACTAAAGTGTGAAAATTAGTATAATTAAAGTTCGTCGTTGATCGAGACCTGCAGTTACACATTACAATGACGTTTAACAATAATACCAACTAATATAATACAAGTTCTTGGTACACTGACACCTGAAGCTAGAGTCCTCTCTCATGGATAAAAGAGAAAATAACTTAACTTTCCCAAGCCACATCTATCTTTTCAACAAAACACAAGCTTTCCATATATATTTTTACTTCAAGGTTCACTTCATTTATCGCTGCCAACCAATCATGTTAATTAATAATCATACATATGGGTTGGTGATTTTCTCTCATTACATTTTTAACACAGTACTGTATAGTGAAGTGACTTACAGACTTTAGTGGACTGAGAGCTGTGTGTCAGCAAGGCCTTTACTGATATGTTTAGTAATTTATAATTTATGCAAAAGATAGCTGGAATCGATTAGTAACAAAACTGATTCCTGAAACATATGATGAATGTCTAGTAACAGGTATCAAACAAAATGGGTTTAAGACTGGGATGAAAAGGAATACGGGAAATTTTACATAAAATGTAATTGCTTTGGCCATTTTTATCACTTCCTAAGATGTAATAGGAACTGTAAAACAGACCATTAACTGTGTACTGTACATTTAATAATACCGACTACAAATAAGAGTCTAATAAATGACTGACTTTGAATAATTTCTCATATCTTACCAGCCTGCCTAGTAAAGAAGATCACTTACAGATTTGAGTGGACTGAGAGCTGTGTCCCAGGCCTTTTTCATGACCAGGTTAGGGTCGCCCTGCCTGGTGGCCTCTGCATGGACATTACTGAAGGAGCTGCGGTATCCTGGCGGTGCCGGTAGATTGTCTCCGCCTCGCTCACCACGACGCCCGGCAAGATCCAGCGCCCACTTCCGACGGTTACTGATTGAACGGTTCGCCATCACCACACTTGTTGACCTGGAGAGTAATAATAATTAATTTATGGTGCAATTAGTACCGGTACGAGGGTGCCAAACTAGGACAATTTGGTTTCAAGACTGGAATGGTTGAGAAGGAACATAATAAAGAATGTACAATACCAGTACTGTATTTATGAAATTGCATTGTTTTGCCCATTTCATCCCTTTCACTGTATAATTTATGAACTGTAAATCATAACTCTAACTTGTACATATAAAAATAGTGACTAAAAAGAAGGAACTTACACTACTTAGTGTTAGGACTGCTTGTGAACAGCCACATCCAATAACATAAAAGTGCTAACCAATGCTAACTACTGTATAGCAATTAATTGGTAACACTGAAATCTTATATTGATCCCATAGCGCATGCATGAGCCCAGATGCAAATGTCAACATAGGCTGACACTGTTGACACGTAGCGGAAGACGTAGGAAAGGGGTAAATCTTGTAAACTTTGGTAATATTCTAGCAATCGCTCCAAATTGATTTTTAGCATTGATTCTTTTTTAATTCCCTAGTTTTCCTTCATATTTCCTATTTTGTGATATGAAGAATTGGTGCAATTAAGTTTTTTTATTAGCCTAACTTAACAACCTAACCTAGTATAATTACCGGTATATAACTAAATTGCCCCAGTTTATAATAGGCATACCAGAAACCAATAAGTAAGGATATAGATAGATGAACGGAAATCATTTTAATACCCAAATCGAGTTGGAGCCACCACTAGAATTATACCCAAACTTCATCATATATTGTTACGGAAGATGTAAATACAAAACATTATGCACATTTAGGTACGAGATAGGCCAGGCCCAGTGCCAAGGAAATAAACTTCAGCATAGAGGATATAGCGTCACAAGAAAATATTGAGGTGATCTGTTATCTGTTATAAAAATCGCCACCTGTAAGTGGCACAGATTAGCGTGTCGCCCATCGGTAATTTGTGTAGGGTTTTTTCCCCTAGATAGGTTGCCCGCCAAGGCTATCGAGTCCAATCCACCCGGTACCGGTAATCATGAAGGAGAGCTCGGCCCGTTAGGCTTTAATTTTTCAATACATTACCGGTATTTTCTATTTAATTGTGATTTTGAGTTTCGATAGTACAGGGTATTTACTTTTTTGTTTGTATCATTGAAGGAGACTTTGGGTAATCTACACTACTACTACTCCTCCATTACGTGATTCCTGCCTTATGATTTTTTTATTTTTTTGGTCAGAAGTGCCGGTCATGTGTCACACGTCCCCCGTGATTGCAGCCTCGCCGACTCGCGGTGGACGTGTCACATGACACCGGCACTTCCGACGACAATATTGTCATGAACTTAACCTAACAAACCAGACCCCCTCCGCTGTCTGCACATCAGTAGTAAAATAAAAAGTACAGTATTAACATTCTCTAAGTAAAATAACGAAACCACACACATAAGCAAATCTCGTGCAATAGCGTCATGGGATTGGGATTTATATTTAAAATATTGTTGATAAATAGTAGATAACGTAATGTTAATAACTACTAAAATTTTTAAACACACCCACAAATTAACCATACTGGTAAGTTTGGTAACGTTCAACAAGACTACATCGGCCTTATTTACCATGTTTTTTGTTTTTTTCTTCAAGGAATATAGTGTTTCATAATTGTTTTGCATGGTTTGAGTGGAGGATTTGCATAAACTTACCCATTATCTATCAATCTGAAGATACAGCGTCAAATTGCGCCATTTATTGGGTGAATCGCGCTTTTCCAGTAGGTAAGGGAAATTGTGGGTACATTGGATACACGATGGGTTGAGGGGGGGGCGTTGCCCCCCTCACTCCCCCTTGATTTATTTTCATCCTAATAGGCCTATATGTTGATCTGTAAGGCGGCAAAAACAGGTTGCCGGTATTTCGTTTTTGTGAGTAACGCTCACGCCATTTATTGGGTGAATCGCGCTCACCGCATCTTTCAAAACAAGAAGAAAAGGAGCTCAAGTCGAAGGATTCATTGTGCGCAATGCTTTGTTTACGGTCGGGACTTATTATTTTTGTGTTATTTTTTGGTGTAATCGGGTTTTTTGAAGTGTCGATAACGAAATTCCTCCATGCGGACTATAATGAGAAAAATATGGCAAGTCTGTTGGTCCCTATTTTCCCTAATAAATTGTTTCTAATAAGGTGGATGTAGTGTTCTTGAAGATTATCCGATTATACTATAGGGGCAAACATTTAACAGGTACCACCAAGGATTTAATACAGAATTGTTTCCGGTTTCCACGCATCCAATACCAAGCTACACCCTTTTCTGGTGTACAATACACGGGATGGATGTAGAGTTCGGGCGTACGGTCGTCATTGTTTACATAGGGCGATCGCCGCGGTCGCACTTACGTTCCCGTCTATTTCGACGCTATATTTTCTGCTATTTGCCCCCTGTCATTACTACATGAATACTAGGTTAGGTTAGGTTAGGTTAAAATAGACGGGAACATGATGGGAAAGGTCCGACGCCACTACGCGTAATGAAAACAAAGATGGCGGTACACCCGCTCAATACATCCTACCCCAAAACACAAAAAAAATACAATGGGGACACTTCAATATTAATAATATTTAAAGATAACTCAGTGGAAAAGTTGTGTTCGCGGGAGTAACGTCGATCGTTTGATGACATAGGCTAGTGCTTGAGGTTATAGTAGGCTACTTCGCGCATTTAACTAATTTCGGGATGAATGTACTAGAGTTCGGGCGTACGGATCATGTTTACAAAGGGCGATCGCTGCGGTTAACTTCGCGTCTATTTTGACGGCGATTTTTTCAGTTATTTGCCCCCTGCTGGCAATATATATGATGATGACAATATGTTATGGGGGGGGGTGAGGGGGGGGGCAAAGCCCCCCTCAACATATTATTGTATCCAAAGGCATTCAAACTAGACGGAAACATGATTGCAAAGGTCCGACGCCTCCCCCGCTGCCGTCATGTTTACATTTGTCGATCGCCGTGGTTAAGTTCGCGTCTATTTTGACGGCGATTTTTTTTCGGTAATATGCCCCCTAGGCTACTTGCAATATATATGATGATGACAATATGTTATGGGGGGGTGAGGGGGGTACAACATATTATTGTAGCCAAAGGCAGTCAAAATAGACGGGAACATGATGGCAAAGGTCCGACGCCACTACGCATAGTGTAAACAAGGCTGGCGATACGCCCGCACTTAACATTCTTGCCCGAATTTCCCAATAAGCTATTGGCGGTTCAATTAAAATCTAGGCCGTGGGATACACTGTAGGCCTATGTGTTGAGAACTTGAGAGGGGGCTTTGCCCCCCTCACCCCCCCTAGACTTATTGGCATCATCATAGGCCTATATATTGCTACTGGGGGCAAAAACACAACCGCAAACGTAACTAACGTCGAGCATCGTGTCAACAAACGGACGATCGGAAGAGGCGGTCAACTCCCGATTTTCGGCCCAAAGTTTCCCAAACTCGCTCATTTAGCCTATTCTTGTTGTAAACCACATTAAAAATGTTATTAAATAGTTTCTATGACTAGTATCAGACCAGAAAAGGGTGTAGGTTGTTGATGGAGGTGTGGCAACATGGCCTAAATTAAATCTCTAATAGGGCCTAGGCCAAGTACATGGTGGTACCTGTCAAATGCGTGCCCCTTTAGTAAAATTCTACCTTAACTCAATACCCAATAAAACGAAATAATAATATACATATAGGCCTATAGGCTAAGCTTTAACAATGAACATTTAAACTGGTGAAATTTGCCTATGATAATCTAGAAATATCCAGCCGACAAGCAGCCATAGCCAACCAATCGTACAAATAGGGCCTAGGCCTTGGCTAGGCTACTCTACTTTTTTCATTACAGTTTTGTCCACTTTATGATCATTGGCCATATAGGCTAGGCTAGTTTACGATACATCACCACGAGTTGGTAGCATTCAAGGAGACTACAGCAGGACTCTTCTTCTTCTTACCTCTGACCGGTATAAGCTATCCTAGTGTTTACTAGCCTATACGGCTATACCCCTTTGAAAGGACATTAGCCTAATCTAACAACCTTACCTAACCTATCCTAGTATTATGGATTTATGGGTGGGGGCTGCTGCCCCCACACCCCCGCTATTTGACATCTTTGACAGATATTTGGTGTATTTTTCTGTGAAAAGGGTAGCCTAGGCCTATTTTTTCAATTTGTCAATAACGAAAATCCTCCATGCGGACTAGGCCTAGGCCTATATGGAGAAAAATATGGCGCATCTGTTGGTACCTATTTTCCCTAATAAATTGTTTCTAATAGGACTAAGGCGGATGGGTAAAAATTGAAGAGACCCCGGACTGCCCTGCCCGGACAGCCTTTGGCAAGAATGTTAAGTGTGGGCGTACCGCCAGCCTTGTTTACACTACGCATAGTGGCGTCGGACATCTCCCATCATGTTCCTGTCTATTTTGACTGCCTTTGGATATAAAAATACATTAGCCTAACCAAACAACCTAACCTAACCTAGTATTCATGTAGTAGCCGGTATAATCCTGTGTAGACAGTGTAGCGGGAGGAACTGTACTGTACTTATATCTCAATAATTAGGTAATGTTACAATATAGGCCTATTTTAACATTTTACATTCATAAATAGCCTAGTCCACTAATATACTAGGTTAGGTTAGGTTAAAGATATTGTTCAATGTTTCTTAGTAAATAGGCATCTGAAAAACAGTTCCTCCCGCTACACAGGATCTTACCTAGTACTAGTAGCCTAATGACAAGGGGAAAATATCAGAAAATATAGCGTCAAAATAGACGGGAACGTAACTGCGAGCGCACAACATGACGACCGTACGCCCGATGATCCCGATCACTAGCCTACATCCATCCCCAGCCTTTTTACTAGCCTAGTCTAGTTAATTCTAGTTTTTTGTTTATTTTTCTTTGATATAGCCTAGGCTAGGCCTAGGCCTACAGTGTTGTTTAATACCGAGGACCGTCCCATTTTAGTATTTTCAACATTAGGCCTAGCCTAACCTAACCCAACTTAACCTAACCTAACCGACGGTCTAAACCCAGCTCATATTGACATGTTGATTTTTTTTTCTCATTAGGCTAGCCTATTTATCAATACCAAATATCAGTGTGGAATGTTCCCTGTTTAGTTTTCGGTTAGGTTAGATTAAGTTAGGTTAGGTTAGGCTAATGTTGAAAATACTAAAATGCGACTGTCCTCGGTATTAAATAACACTGTAGGCTAGGCTATAGGCCTATCAAAGAAACATAGGCTAGGCTAAACAAAAAACTAGAATTAACTAGGCTAGTAAAACGGCTGTCCGGAGTTTCTTCAATTTTTACCGGCGGATGTAGCCTAGTGTCCTTGAAGATTATCCACGAGTTTCTATGATACTTACTCTACTCACGTCTTTTTGGTGAAAATTTGATGGATTACAGGCACTAAACCGTCAGGCGTACCTTGACACTTCAGAAAAGGAAATTCACCCCTATAAACCCGACAAACTTCAACCCCTTCTTCTTCTTCTTCTTGTTTGATGGGGTCACTGCGAGGAGGCTAGCCTTCAGACCCGTCAGTGCCCCCATTAGAGAAAGTTTGAATATGAGAGATAAGGACAGCTAGAAGATGATAGTATAAGAATGACAGTAGGAGTATAGTTTGAAAAAAAGCTTAAGGTGAATATCTACTAATTATTCCTCTCCCCCTCTCTCTCTCCTAATCCATACTTAATTCTTTCAGGAATTTCTTCAGTATCATCACTCTTTCCCGAGATGAGGCTTCGTGATCTCCCTTTGGGCACAGTTTGGAATGTTATATAGTCTTGCTTCAATATCAGAATATTTCAATGCGTAATTTCGCTATTTCGCCACTTATCTCCGCCGAAAACGAAGTTTGCAGAGATTAAGTGATCTTCACGGTCTAGCCTATTTGTAAGCAAGATTTTAAAACTAATGGACGGATTTAGAGGAAACTTTTTCAACATCGGAATAAAATTATTTACTTGGGGGGGGGGGGGGGGCCCTGTAGCGACATTGGTAAAACGCTCGGTTTCTAGATTCCCGGCAGGCGGAGATGTTTGGGCAATCTCCTCACACGCCTTGCCTGTTTCGCCTGACAGTAAAATACTAAAGGTTACACACCAGGGTGAAAAGGAGTCTTCGTAATTTAAAAAAAAAAAAAAAAAAAAAAAAAAAAAAAAAAAGCCAAACACTGACGCCTAAATTAGACTGCTCAACCCATACAAGCAGTGAACCAAAACGGCCACTCTGCCCAATTTGGTCAAGAACCAAAACGATCATCACTTCAGACTCGCCCGCTTGGACAGACAAAAACAGCTTGTCTATAAAATTTGCAGATCAATACAGTCATGAATCAAAATGTTCATTGAATAAAGGGCCTATCATATTTGCAGACCAAAATAGCCTGTCAGAATTATACCTGCTTTTACTATGGCTTTATGACAAGAATCATAGACTTTCAATGTGCAGTGTGCACTTGTGTTAAATGACCCACCTGTTAAGTGTTGATTTCGGCAGGGTAGCTCTGGAGTGTGTGAATAAATTCTGCTATTTGGCTCTGAAGGCAAGAGACGAAAGCTGGATGTGATTAAGATGAGCTGCTTGAGGAGTATATATGGAGTGACTCATAGAGACAGATTGAGGAATGAAGAGATACGTAGGAGAGTGGGACAGCAGGAACCTTTGTCGGCCAGAGTGGACAGAAGGGTGCTGTGATGGTATGGACATATTGAGCGAATGGGAGATGAAAGGCTACAAAGGATTAGATTAAGATGGACAACTAATCAAGTCAAGATAGATAGGGAAGGGCAACAGGCGAACAAATCTAGGAAGGCGAAGACACGCAGACATTTCTCGCCATTTCATCAGTTCAGCCGGACCACATGAGCTCCACAGCAGAGCTCTTATGGGGCAGGGCCGAAGGATGAGGCAATTACTGCTAAACTGCAGCACCAACCCAGAAGTGATCAAGGGCGAAGAATGAAATATAAGAACCAAGGTAGAAAAAAATCACAGCGAGATGCAAAAAAAATGCATTACTGAGGGGAATCAAGTCTCTAGATATAGAGTAATATCGTTCTTAGCACTAATACTGTAGCCACCAAATTAAATTAATGAAAGCATGTCATCCTCCCAGAATTTGAAGTAAGGACACCACATACAGTACAGAAACTTACACGCTCTAACCATTATACCATCAAGACAGTTAAAGGCTATCAGATAAATAAACTTAACAATAGAGGTAAAATTAAATGACTTGAGGTAACATTGCAGTACAATTTTAATAACAATATCCACTATCCATAAAATACCCCGGGCCTGGCTACTTAACCCCTTATTGGCAGCGCTCAACTTAAGTCAGCACCAATTTGCAGCAAGTTAGGAGCATTATTAACCTCTGAAGTGCGCATGGGGGTAATTGGAAACGTCCCCCTGTGCTGACGTATTTGAGGTGTTTCCGTCACTAAAATATTCATTGTGCCATTAATAGCATTAATATTTATCCATATGCGCCTATTATGGGTTGATTATAAAGGTATTAACCTGAAACAACAATAAAACGAGTGAAAACAGCGTTTGGATGGTCAAAATCGGAGATATAGCCCGCGAGTTGTATAATGTATGGGTGAGGCAATCTGCTTTCCCGCCAATTTCCCCCAAGGCCACTGAGACACAGTCGATCGATACTCTCTCTCTCTCTCTTGCACTCGCTTGCTATCAGTGATGACCACACCCTCCAATCGGATTTCTAATGTTAGCACGAAAATATACCTCAGAATAAGGGAATAACAGGGAAAATAGGTGATAACTGAAGGAGAGGAGGAAAGTGGGGAAGGAGGGGAGGTAGAGGACTGAGATTTTGCATGGCCCAGGGGCCAAAAAAAAATAAAAAAATAAAAAAAAAAATATAAATTTTTTTTTTTTTTCGATGTCAAAAGTTGATTTTTATTTTCTCTGACTCTTAAGAGTCTTCCCGCAGTGCGCCGGGGGAACTCTTAAGAGTCTCCCCGCAGCTCCCGGGTTAAGGCTTATAAAGGGTTAAAATAGAGTGCAAATGGCCGGGAGCGCAGCGGGCCAGACAGCCGACTCCCAGGGCTTACCGCCGCCCATTAACTCATGTTCCCTGTGTTCTCGAGAGGCCGGCAGTGTAGCCAGTAGTGAGCATAGCTGGGAAAAATATACCGATATATGCTAAACTCCCATGTTCGTGGCATCACTGCAAGAGAACCACGAGTGCTACGTAGCTCGTTCTGGTCTCATTTTGAAGCTTTTAGCGCCTAGTTTTTTTTTCATGCAGATGCTTGATTTATCATGCAGGAGGGCCTGAATATGCCCAAATGAGCCCAAACACCCCGCTAGACAAGGGTTAAAGAAGCCATAAGCTACAGCGAGGAGAGAGGCATAACATAACAATAAATCAATAGCTTATTCTTTACCAACATCATAACTTCCTTATACAGTACTCAGGAAAACTAGACTGCTCAGGATGCAACACCAGCACCCCATACTATTAAACACATCCTAGAAGACTGCATTCTACACAATCACTTACGCCAACAACAAAATCTATATTCCTTGAGAGCCCTGTGGGAAAGCCCGATCGTGGCCATGGCCTTCCTTAGGGACTTAGGGCTGTTCGGCCAGGCAGCCTAGGGAACGACAACAACAACAACAATTAGACTATTATAAGTCACAACATCCAGAATTACCATGTCGGCATTTAGGATCTCACATCCAACCAGACTCTTACTACCTTATAACCTTTCTGAAGATTGTATTAGCTGTAAACACACCTAACCAATATCCAAAGAAAAAAATAGATAACTTTGTACAAATTTAGGATGAGGAGGTATCATCCACTTCTTTTACCAATTCAGTACAATAGCACAATTTCTCCTTTCACCCCCTCCACTTTTTTTTAGTTTTTACTTCCCAAATTGACTAATTTTGTATGCTTAAAAAACGTGGCCCGTCGGAGAGGATATAAACAGAATGGAACGTAACAAGATGAGAATGGCGAGATGGATGTATGGGGCAAAACTGTAAGATAGGATATCTAGAACAGCTGAGGAGATGGTTAGGTATCAAGAGTATCAGTGATATCAGTGATCAGTGATAAGATGCGTACAAGCAGACTTGGATGAAAAGATGCAAGTTTTTGAACGTGGAGGGAGCTGCACCAAGGGGTAGACCTACAATGGCATGGAATCAGACTGTATGCTCTGATCCTGAATTTCAAAACTTGACAAGTGAGCCAGGGCTGCCTGAAGTACCGCCAATGGGACATGAGACTGGAAACACCTTGTGTGGAGTACTCAGTCTTTAAATTTATGTATGTAATAGGCAACCCACTGAGGTAGGACTCAGCCTTACCCTGTTAATAGAGAATGTTAGAAGGTAATGTACCAGGAACCTACATAGAGGCTTACATACATATGCATATACTGTATAATTATTTATTATACAATACATAAATTTATAGGCAAGTGCTCCACAGTGTGGTTTTTATTCAGATTATAAAAAATGTCTGATAGTCAATTAGTTGAAATGCTACAGTAACTAAAAAAACAAAAAAATCACATTCAAATGGTAAAACAAGGCAGCCTTGTAAATATAGGGCAGCTCTGTCCAACTAAATATAATTCTATATACATACATACTGTTTATTAAAATAAACAATGCAATCCCCAGATACAAATGCAATCCTCTCATGGTCAAGTACCAAGGCAATAGACCACCCCTGAAGTTAACCAGGCGAGGAACAAACTCCAGAAGAGGATCCGCTCAAAATCTACTAGGAAATATTGATAATTTACATTAACAGATACATACACACATATGACAGACATGTATGTACGTGTAAGCCCTGGTCACCCAAAGGTGGCTGTGGAAATAGAAAGCCAACTGCAACACAGCAGTTATGTGGGAGTACCTAGCTCCAGCACCATGTTCCTTCTTCCAAGAACCAATACGAGACTACTGGGAGCAGAAAACTACTCCCAACTACAGGGCTGAACGTTCATACTGGTGCCCCGGGCTATATTGTCAAAATCATTTTCTATGTTGATCGGGTATGGGTGCTGATCTTACAACACCCTCGATACTAATTTTTCCCAACACCAACTTGCATCTAATAATTTGTTTTATTGGAGTAAACAATGACCTAGAAGAATAGTCAACCAAGTCGAATAGGCCAGTTCACAGATACGATTGAACATTCCGAGTCATGTGATAAGTGGCTTGAAATGAGGCGAAGATGCTTTACAATATAGAAATGTTGTGTTATTTTCTCATAGCTAAACTTCCCATTCTTATTATCCTTTGCCTTGTACAGTATCGCTAAATTCGTCATCTTTGCTCTTTTAGTAATCCTCCACAAAATATGCTCAATTTCTATTTTAACTTACTTCCTATCCCCATTCTCACTCCTAACATGTTCCTTCTACAATCAAACTTCTCCATTCACGGTGACGTTCTTCTCGCCCTTTGCCTTGACCTTCTTAACCTTCTTGGTCTTCTTACCCGCGACCTTTTCTTCAGTGACGGTTCCCACACCAATCTCAACAGGTGTAATCTCCTCTACGTCATTCTCAACAGGCTTAATCTCTTCTGTTACCTTGGCCTTCTTAATCTTCTTGGCCTTCTTCCCTGCGACCTTTTCTTCAGTGGCGGTTCCCACACCATTCTCAACAGGCTTAGTCTCTTCTGTTACCTTGGCATTCTTAACCTTCTTACCCGCGACCTTATCTTTAGTGACGGTTGCCACACCATTCTCAACAGGCCCAGTCTCTCTAATGCGGTTCTGAAATGAAGAAAAACAAATGTATATGGGAACAGGCCATATTAGTCAAATCAACTTAATGAGTATTAAAATGAAAAGGAAACTTCTAAACAAAAAATAACAGAACTGAAGTATGGGTTTTTACACATACAAATGTACAAAGAACAGGACAAATTTATTAAATAGTTAAAATTAAAATGTAAAACTTGCAAACTAAACAAACCAAAATTGGGACAAGGACAATATAGTCAAATTAAATTATCAAAATCGCGATGTGGAAACAACGCTTACTAAAATGAAAATTATTAAATAAATAATAGTTTTCAAACACAGGTCTTTAAATCAACCCCTGCCAACTAAATCTGTACCAAATTGAAGCCCTAACTTAACTCTACCAAACCTAACACAATTGGTTGAGATGGTCCTGGTTGAAAACTATTACAGTACTATTTGAAATGGTCTACTATAGTCCGTTCATTCTAGGTTGGCCAGATATTATAACATCTAACCTCTGTAACTCAAAAAGGGCTAGAGCAAATGAGCTGTCAATTTATACACATATTCCCTAGCCAAGTCTTCCTATGTGCTAGAAATATTAGCTCGATTACTCTAGTCCTTTTTTAGTTGGGTTATAGTTGGGTTATTCAGTCACAGAATATTAAGTATTTTGTTCACATTCATATGATAATCAACTGTGTTGGTGGTGTAATGGTTTAGATGCTTATGTTCTGGGTGTGGTGTCCCGAGTTTGAATCCCAGGAGGACCATATGCTTTCATTAGTTTATTCAAGTTCATTGGGGTTTGTAGTTGATGATTAATGTTAAGAACGGGGTTACTTAATTAGTACAAAACAAAATAATGAAATACAAATACACACATATAAATCTGTACTGTCATTTGCTATACTATTAACCCCTTCAGCACGATGACGTCTTTCTACCTCTCATTCTGGCTAAAATTAAAAGATTCTATGCAGTTTAAGAAGGACCTATGTTATTCAGAGGGTTTATTGAGATCGTATTTACCCCTTTGAGTCATAGAGTAAGATTATACGCTAAAGAAAATGGCTTAATGGTACCCAGAATAAGATGTAAATTACGTCATCATGCTGAAGGGGTTACTAATGAAGATACATACATACAGTACATACATAAAATTTTAAGACCGAGTGTTCCACACATAACTGCAGTTTCAGTCTCTTGTCCTAATGGCGGCATTCCAGGCAACCCTGTTGAGGGCTGCTTCACTTGTCAAGTTCTTGGATTTGAGATCGGCACGTATAGTCCGATCCCAGGTCTTCCTCGGTCCACCCCTTGGTGCAGCTCCCTCCACAATCACAGACCTGCATTTTTTCACCCAATTTTGTTCATCCATTCTCTCCACATGTCCATACCATCCCAGTCTACTTGTACGCATCACCTCGCTAATACTCTTTATACCTAAACGTCTCCTCAGCTCAACATTTGTTATCCTGTAGCCTGGCCCCACACATCCATCTCACCATTCTCATCTCATTACGCTCCATTCTGTTGACATCCTCTACTTTAACGGCCCATGTTTCTGAGGCATACGTCATTGCACTTCTAACACATGAGGCATACACCTTTCCCTTCAGGGGGAGAGGCATTCTTTTCATGGTCAGGATTGGCATCAATTCTCTGAACTTCCCCCAGCCACACCTAATTCTAGCAACAGTGGCAGCCTCGGCCCCACCACCGGCAGAGATGGTATCTCCTAGGTATGATCCTAAGATGATGACAATTTATGTTATTTTAATTTATATTTTAAAGTCTTTAGTAAATACCTTTATAGATTCCTCCAGGGCGGGGTACCTGTATTTCGACACCAATTTCTCTCCATCAAAGACACAAGGATTTGCAGTTGCTATTGTTCTATCCTCCGATCTTTTGAATGTTACCTCGCCAATTCTGTTAAAAAAAAAATAAACAAAATAATTAATATGTATTATAAATTAATCCTTTCACTGCAGGCAACGTACAGGAATGTCCTATGTAAAAAAAGTTTTCTGCAGGCAACAATGCCCATACGTCATGGTATTACCGACTGAATTTGGTAGTACCGAGCCTGCGATAAGACTCGAGGCTTCTTTCATTTTGCAATACAGGTATCAGTATCCTACAATGTGAGAGGGTGTGTATCCAAGAAAGAAATGTTTTGAAAGCTGAAAAACAGGCATAAACAGGTCGAATTCCACATGTATTTGTGAGAGCTACATACAAAATACGAATGTCAAGTTCATCACATGCCACAGGCCATAACTCATTCTGTCTCGGGACTGTTCGGTCAGGCAGCCTAGGGCACGGCTACTACTACTACTCATTCTGTCTTCCAAAAACATTATTTGCTAACATAACTGGATATTTCCAAAAGTTATCGCGTCTGGAAAAGAATACCGTCTGGAAAATTATGCCCGCCCGAGCCGGGCAAACACAAAGGTTGCCGTGGACACTCTGAAGGCCACTGACTACATACAGCATGTTTTTTTATTTTATTTTTTTTTATTTTTTTTGTTTTGTAGTAGGGATGAGGTCACGAGGAACCTTTTTACCCTGCCATAGACCTATTTTACTGTTAAGCGATCAGAACAGAGGCAAGGGGTGTGAGGAGATTGCCCAACTATCTCCACCAGCCGAGAATCGAACTCGGTCCTCCCGGTTAGAAACCGAGCACTCTACCAATGTCGCTACTGGTCACCCCAGTATGTGAATCAAATATACTTTCATGGGGGGAGTCTAACCTGAATTATTTGATAAGCATAGTCTCACTTCGCTCGCTTCTATAGTAATCGTGCTAGGGCGCATTAAGCCGGTATCACACGAGAGCTTTTATAGTCAACATGCAATTATTAACATTTTTCTGGCAACATTTCCGGAATATTTTGTACTGGTATCGGAAACTAGACTGACAATAGATGAATTTATGTGACAGAAATAATATAAATGTTGTTGTTGTTGTTGTTCCCTAAGCTGCCTGGCCGAACAGCCTCGAGTCCCTGAGGAAGGCCATGGCCACGATCGGGCTTTCCCACAGAGCTCTCATTGAGTGTAGATTGTGTTGTTGGCGTAAGTGGTTGTGTGAAATGCAGTCTTCTATGATGTGTTTAATGGTATGGGGTGCTGTGTTACATCCCGGGCAGGAGTCGACAACGGAGTCATCCAGTCTCTTCTGATAGCTCAGGAGAGCTGGATGGTGTCCGCATCTCAGCCTGGCCAGGTGGACTCTGTCCTCGCGAGGAAGGGAGGATTCGGAAGGATGGATTTCGGGAGGTCGTGCATGCAGCTGCGTGTTGTCTGTGAGTGAGTGGATGGATCGGTGAGAGATATGAGTATGGATGTGCTTCTGGAAGTTGGTTCGGGGTGGGCAGGGAGGGAGAGAGGACAATAATTGTGTGTGATACCGTGTGCTGGGTGTTGTTTTGATATTTCTTGGTGTCTGTGGGTGTGTTGCCATGTAGTTTATATAAATGTTGACCTCCTAAGCTGCTAGACCAGTGTCGAGGATAAATGTTGAGTGCAAAAGCGCTCGTGTGATACCGGCTTTATAGTGAACAGAATTTTGCCGAAACACAGCACAGAGTCTCGTGCTTCCCAATGTAAGTCTGCCACACTGAAATGGTTGATACATAAATTATAGTTAACACCTTAAATTTGACTGTTTTATTATTATAGCTTCAATTACCAGGTAGATAGACTCCAATTTTGTCATCATTCTAGCTAACTCCAGACGATTGTATTCCAATTTTGTCATCATTCTAGCTAACTCCAGACGATTGTATTCCAATTTTGTCATCATTCTAGCTAACTCCAGACGATTGTATTCCAATTTTGTCATCATTCTAGCTAACTCCAGACGATTGTATTCCAATTTTGTCATCATTCTAGCTAACTCCAGACGATTGTATTCCAATTTTGTCATCATTCTAGCTAACTCCAGACGATTGTATTCCAATTTTGTCATCATGCTAGCTAACTCCAGATGATTGTATTCAACTTAGGAAGGACCCATCAGGAGTCTGAAGTTTAGTAGAGATATTCTGTAACCCTTTGATATTTAGAGATCCTGAAAATGCTAAATACATTATTATATGTATATATGTATATGTATGTATGAAACATGTTTGTGTAGTTACTGTACAGTACTAAGAGGAAATTATATTTTAAGAAATTACCTTTGTTCTTAGAATGTCGTGGACAGGTATTTGTGAACAAACTTTGGAAGCATACTGGTAATTATGTTAAACTGGTGAACTATTTTAATGAAATGCTTGCACCATTAGGATGCGTGTGAATTTGTTTTTGTTTGTTGGCCCTGTTCGGGCTCTGTCTCGAGTCATCCACCCCGAGCTAAAAAAAAAAAAAAGGAATATGTGCCTTAGTATATAGATAGATAAGGATCATTAATGGGATTCAAAATATAATGTTTACCATCTTGTTGTCATCGATAGGACAAGTTCAAGTAATCACGACCCCAGCTGTACAGTCGGATACCATAGTCATAATTATTAGGGGACTTCACCTATTTCTATTTATGGAGGTATATCTCTGGAAACGAATTTATGATTATAAATGTCTATACATCAACTATAAAACTATAATATACTATTTATTGAAAGGCTAGTACAGGTATATCAAAAATTCAATCCAGAAAGTTATAATTGCATACATAAAAACAAAAGGGGGTCCAGGAATTCTTATGAGTGGGCTAGAGACTATGGTATCCGACTGTACATACATATATACCGGTATTATATTAAACTATATTTATCTGCTCAACTGGTAGCGAACATACTTATACAACCTAAATATTTAAATATTTACCTGAATTTCTGGCCGAATAAATATTTGATGGTAACAAAGACGCCTTGGGCTGTAGGGAACTGCTTCTTCAGATCACATGCTTTCATTTCTATGGGCATTTCCACAAACAGGCTGAGAAGTAAAAAAATATATATAAAAATTCATATTATCACCAAATTAAATTGTAAAACTTGCAAAATAAACAAACCAAAACTGGGACGACACAAGATAAATGCAAAAGAACTAATAAAAATTGCTATGTGGAAATAATGCTCAATAAATATAAATTTAGAAATAAAAGAACGCAATCCACCACATAGGGTGTACTGTACATCACTACATGAGTAAGTTAATCTGGTTCCCAAGCAAACTAATCTCACATATAACAATGCAATCGTCATGTTCAAGGAATTAGTCAAATCTCCCACTCACTCATATTTCTCCTCAAAGGATCTAAAATGGCTTAAATACCAATAAATGTCCAGTACACAATATTGAAGAAGGTTGTAGACACCCACCATTCAGGAAAATCATCCATTGGGAGAGATTTAGGTGGAGTATAAGGATTACTAGATCTCCCGTTTCACCACCTGGCCTCCATATGCACTGTACAGTGTACACCTTACATTAACTTAACTACTTTGCATTTTCTTTTTATGTTTCTGGAGTGTGGGATTGGATTTGCCCACAAACACACAAAAAAACTTTTTTGAGCATGCATGGAGCAGAGAAATCAATCTAAACTTGTACACGGGAGGCCCAGGATTCAGCCGTCAGTGGATGCATATTTATTTATCACTCATCCTCATAGCTCTCAATCCCTTTCTGTAATGGCAGACAACAGAGGTGTAGTAGACCAGTGTCACATTTAAAACGTGAATACTGGCACCTAATCAGCAAAATAAAACTGATTATATTCATTACAGACAACACTCACAACTACTACAACAGAACAATAACATTCAATATACAGTACAGTACACTTCACCCAACAAGCTTGGTCAATTTGTGTGTGCTTGGTTATTACCTGGACTCGCCACGGCTGAGGCCCTCCAATAACGAACCCACACCCACCCCCAAATTCCGTACCTATTGCTGGCACAGCCAAAGACAAGAAGAGGAGGAAGACTAGGACAGAGATATTAGAGGTGGTCAAGTATTTCTCTTAGACAAATTAGTTCCAGATGGTGGGAATCACTAACTCTCCAAACACAATACCCAGGTTACGTGTAGGCTATGTGTACCTTGTATGAAGCAGTACAGTACAGTACTGCATAATGTAATAATATTTTCCCTTTTCATTATAGTACCGGTACTTCCAATAAACCTAATAAAATCAATGTGTTTCTGATACCTGTTCGGGCTTTGTCTCGAGTCGGCCACCCCCAGCTATGGGATATGTGCCTGAGTATATACGTATATATACATAGTTCTTAGGGTCTGGGACCACTTTCACGTTCCCTCGCCCATTAATCTGTCTCATCTAGTAGGTGAATTTTACAAGGGGAGGAGGCTCCTAGCACCCTGCCCCTAAAAGATAAAAGTTGGACAGTAAAAGAGACAGACAGAAACGGCTAAGGTTGAGTAGAAGATGCTAAACCTCACTCTGGATAGGACCAGCCCTCACCCACTGAAACTTACAGAAACGTTATATACGGTACTATATTTAGGGGGTCTAAATTGTCCTAAAAGGAAAAATTGAGGTGTGAATCATAGGTGTCTGGGACAAATTAGAATAAATCCCGTAAGTTATGGTACTGGTTGTTTTACAATCGTGTTTTCCGTTATAAAGTGCCATGTGCGGTACTAAGGGATTACTATATACTGTACAGTACAGGCGTCCCTCGATATACGATTGGGTTACACTCCTGAAAACCCGATCTTAAATAGAAATAATCAGATAGCAAACCCTAAATTTAATGGGGTAAATGGGGATGCGTTCTCGGACCAGCCAAAACCCAAACCCAAACACCTAAAAACCCATAATAATATCGCAAATTGGGGCATCGGATAGTGAGGGAGAGCTGTATACAGTATATATCATACAAAATTTGAGCTCTTTTCGGGAGCTCGGTGGTTTAAAAAAAAAAAAAAAAAAAAAAAAAAAAAAAAAAAAAAAAAAAACACACACACACACAACCTACATTCTTTCAGCTGCTCCTATGATTTCCAAATTTTCCGCGACTGGTGAAGCTTGTAATTTCTTCGTCAGAGAAAGGACTTCTTCCTCTGACTTGCAAGACACATAAATACACCTGAAAAAGAAAAAAAAAATATATACAGTATATAAATTAGAAAAAACTACGGGAAGGAATACAAGAACATTTCTCACGAAGTAGCAATTTATCACTTTCTAAGACATATAAGAACTGTGAAGAATAAATTTTACCGTTTGCTTTGTCTCGAGTTGGCCACCCCCAGATAAAAAGAAAAGAAAATGGGGAATGGGCCTGAGTAAATAGATACAGTAGATAGATAGAATGTTAAATAAATAAAAATATATATAAGGAAAAGATCTCTCGTTTGACACCCTTTTCCCGAGCGTCCATGACTGAATCGTCTCCATGCTCCTGTCATCCGGCACCCCTCCTCCCACCCAACACCACTTTGATACCTATACCTCTTAACTCCATCTCACTCTCAGTCTGCTTCTACTTTGCCCTTTCACTTCATTATCATTGTACATGGAGGACAAACTTAGCTGCTGAACTACCTTGAGATCAAATTATAAAATATCTATTGTACTTCATATTGTTTATCAATTCAAATGATTAGCTCTGGTAAATATTACTAAATTCTGTATGAATAAAAAAAAATACAATTTATGTCAAAATGTTATATTAAACTAAATTTGCAATTTGACAAGATATTAACAATAGTACAAAATATGTGTATCACTCACTAACGACAGTGCTATCGGGTAGGTACCTGTAAGCATAGCATGAACAAGTGACCCCTACGGGCCCTACCAATTACTACCCTACAAATAACCATCATTTATAGTACAAATAAATTAAGGATATCGCAAATCTGCATAAGGAATACAAAGCTGTAGATACTTATAATGAATTTAGTATAGTACTGTACTGTATACTGAATTACACTAACCTGTTTATTTCAACATCTTTGGCTTTATCTTTCAGCACGTTCAGAACTTTGATAACTTCAGGGTCCACAAGGGATGTTACCTTCTTTTTGAACTTCAGGAGGAAACTATCTAAATTTGCTTCTTCATCCGCATCTTCACTTGCTTGTTCATCCATAGCTTCATCTGCTGGTTCATCCGCAGCTTCATCTGCTGGTTCATCCGTAGCTACACTTGCTGGTTCATCCATAGCTTCATCTGCTGGTTTATCTGTGACTTCACTTGTCACCAGCTTCTCTTTCTCGGAGGGTGTAGGTTTCGTGGGTTTGCCAGTTGGTGACGTAAGAGCTTGAACTTTAGCATGTGGAGACCCCTCATTCTTTAGTTTTCTTTTATTTCTCTGCAATTTGTTAGTAGGTACGTCTGGTGATGTGGTTGCTCCAGCGTTCAACGCTTCGGGGTTGAGGGCTTGTGCTTCCGTTTCTGAATTTGATACTTCCATCTCAAGTTTCAACATTTTTGCTTTTGGGGTTTGTGTTTTGAATGTTTTTGGTTTGGGTGTTTGTGTATTCAAAGTCATGGGTTTGGGAGTCTTAGGGGTTTTGGGTGTCTTGGGCTTTAGCGTCTGTGTGTCTGATGTTGGCGCTTGTTTTTCAGGTTTTGGAGTTTTCGCTTTTGGTACAGGGGTCTCTAATTTGGGAGTCATGGGTACGTGGAGTTTTGGGGTTTGTTCCTTTGGTATCAAAGGTGTTTTTGCTTTAGGAGTCTTCTCTCTTTTGATTTTTGGTGTTTGTACTAACGGAATTGCTGTTTCTGCTTTGGGGGTTGTAGATACTTTGAGTTTAGGCGTTTTTGTTTTGGGAGTCTTGGCTGCTTTTAGTTTAGGTGTCTGAGTGTCCTGATTTGGTGTCTCGATTTTGGGAGTCTTAGTTAATTTAAGTTTAGGTGTCTCAGTGTCTTGCTTCGGTGTCTTGTTCTTCATAGCACGTTTCTCTGATTTTGGAGTTACTGATACGGGTGTGGTCAGTTCCGAGTCCTGGAAGAATTGCTTGATCTGAGCGCTGCTACGTTTCACCTTCTTCAGTGACTCCGGGGTCTTGCCAGGGGTCATGGTCTTCTTCAGGGACTTGGGAGTCTTGCCAGGGGTCTTAACCTTTTTCTTGAGTGACTTTGGGGTCTTTCCCGGTGTCTGGCCTTTAGGAGTCACAGGCTGAAAGAATAACATAAATTAGTATACTGCATACTGTACATCAAATGATTAATAATACTACAGCTGATATGTACAATTGTCAGCACTAATAAGGTCACACACATTTGAATCTTTGAAGCTTTAAATTCAAGTCCTGAAGCACTTAGGATACTGTTTAATAAAGCGGTTATTTTTATATATTTACATATACTGTATATCGGCATTAACATGAATACAGTACCGTACACAGTTATTAGCCGGTAAGGGTTGTGTTAGCGGGAGTATCGTCGCCCTGTTTACCGTACATAAGTCGTACGCTCAAAGTTACGTTCACATCTAATTTGACAGCTTTTATATACAAAATTATCCCACAGTCTGCTGTTATTTGCCCCCTGCTGGTATTATATATGATGACAATATGTCATGAGGGTGAGGGGGGCAAAGTGCCCCTCAACCTAGTATTATATCCCACGGCCAAACAAAACAATTTACCCAACAGCTGGCTGTGGGATGCAATAATGGGTTGAGGGCCCCCCTCAACTCCAATAACTTATTGTCATCATCATATACATTACCAGCAGGGGCAAATATCAGCCGCTTTTTATCCTTATTAACCCCTCATTTTCCCTGATATTCATAGCCCTCCCCAGTTCCCACTAGTGGGGGGGCGTGTTTTTAGATGGTTGGATAATAGGTAAAGAAGTGCGAGACTCCCAGTAGACAGGTAACAGGTTCAAAGGGGTAATAGACAAGTTCCTAAAGACCCTGCCAGATGAACCACCAGTGTGGGATCCTAAAGTAGTTCCCGTACAAACCTAGGTGCGATTTACACATTTGACAGGTAGCACCAAGGATTTAATAAAGATTTTTTTTCAGTTTCCACGCATCGAACACAAAGCTACACCCTTTTCTGGTGTACGAAACACTAAAAAACCCAATGAGGACACTTAAATAAAAATATTAGACAAAAAATATAAAGATAACTCGGTGGAAAAGTTGCGTTGGGAGAATGTAGAGTTCGGGCGTACCGCCCGGCATGTTTACACTACGTGGAGCGGCGGCGGACGCTTGCAAAGTTACGATCATGTTCCTGTCTATTTTGACTGCCGTTGGATACACCTCCCTATGACATATGTCATCATCATATATATTGCCAGCAGAGGGCAAATAACCGAAAAAATTGCCGCGAACTTAACCGCGAAGATCGACCATGTAAACATGACGGCGGCGGACGCTTGCGATCATGTTCCCATCTATTTTGACTGCCATTGGATACAATAATATGTTGAGGGGGGGCCTTGCCCCCCCCGCTCACGGGCCTCACCTCCCCATGATATATTGTTATCATAATACCTATTGCCAGCAGGGGACAAATAACCGATAAATTCGCTGTCAAAATACACTGGACGCGAACTTAACCGCGGCGATTGACCTATGTAAACATGACGACCGTACGCCCGGACACATATTGGCGGTTCAATTAAAATTTAGTTCGCGGGATACAGTAGCCTATGTGTTGAAACTTGAACCCCTCCTAGACTTATTGTCATCATCATATATATTACCAGCAGGGGGCAAAAATACAACAGCAAACGTAACTACTGTATATCGTCGAGCGTTATGTCAACAAATTGACGATAGGAAGAGGCGGTAAACTCCCAATTCTCGGCCCAAATGCGCTTCAATATTGTCGAAAACCACATTAAAAACTTGATTAAATCGTTTCTAGAATTATGGTAGAATGCTTACTGTGACCCAATGGGGCACCATATCTAATCTGAATATCTGATTAATCTCATGTTCAGACTTGGTGAAGACAAGGTCCAACCTAGACTGATTCTCCGTTTCTCTCATATGTGTCCATTCATTCACGTTCTGCACTAAAAAACAGTCATTTACGGTCTCCAAAAAGTTGTTGGCCTGCATATAGCCTAGTTGCAGTACCCATTATTAACATTATTGCCCTCCCAATTTATACCACTGAAATTAAAATCCCCACAGATTAATAGCTGCTTACCATTGGCTTGAGTTTCACTAAGTTTAACAAAATCACATATTTTGTCATTATTTGTAACATCTGATGAGGGCGTCCTATACACAACTCCCAAAATTACACCTTTCTCACCCCTACCCTTCAACTCACACCACACTGTCTCCTGCGCCTCATTAGTATTAAATACACCCTGTAGATTTATCATAAGACATTGTCCATATTTAGATAATCTACAATAAATGTGTCTAGGCTACTGTAATAATTAGTCATAAGGAGGATAATCTTCAAGGACACTACATCCGCCTTATTAGAAACAATTTATTAGGGAAAATAGGGACCAATAGGGCCTAGACTCGCCATATTTTTCTCATTATAGTCCGCATGGAGGAATTTCGTTATCGACACTTGAAAAAACCCGATTTCACAGAAAAATACACCAAAAATCTGTCAAAGATGTCAAGATACAGGAGGCGCTACAATATAGGTAGCAAAATTATAATGGTAGTTTTGGGTTCCTATCATCATATGCTTCATTTCTATATACTTTTTATCCCCGGGAAACAAAAAAAATCTTGGGTTTTTTATTTTTTTCTTGGATTTTTTTTTTTTTTTTTATTAACCTAACCAAAAACCCTAACCCAACCTAAATGTATTTGGGGGCTATTAGGTTAGGTTAGGTTTTTTGGTTAGGTTAGCCTAATGACCAAAACAAAAAATCTCAAGAAAATAAATGAAAAATCCCAAGATTTTTTTTTTTTTTTTCCCGGGGATAAAAAGTATATAGAAATGAAGCATAGGCCTATGATGATAGGAACCCAAAACTACCATTAGAATTTTGCTACCTATATTGTAGCGCCTCCTGTATATTGACCGATGTCAAATGGCGGGGGTGTGAACTGTGGGGGCGGCAGCCCCCACCCATAATACTAGGATAGGTTAGGTAAGGTTGTTACTTGTTAGGTTAGGCTAATGTCCTTTCAAAGGGCTATAGCCTAGGCTAGGATAGCCTATACCTGGTCAGAGGTAAGAAGAAGAAGAGTCCTGATGTAGTCTCCTTGAATGTTACTGGAAATGAGTCAAAGCTCGGCCTATCAGATTAGCCTAGGCTACCCTAAATTAAAGATAGGCTATTGTCTGTTTGAAGACGAGATGGTGCTATTCAGCATTAATGGACACTCTCCTTAATAATACTTACATCTTCAGCCATTGGTACAGGCGCCATACTGTAATTAATGCAGGATAAAGCTGAATATTAAACTTCGGCGTCTGCTCAGGAAATTCAGCAATCCACGTGTGGGACGTTTCGTTCTTACGATTTCCCCATATCAACAAACTCAACCACCGATTGTCGATTCGCTTCTTCGTGTTTTCGCTGTCAAGACGTTTTGTCCAAAAGTCCCTTACTTGAATCTTACTTGAAGTCGTCTAGAGGTCCCGTCCTCACAGTCGTGGTCCGCCACCGCTGCGTCCGTCCCGTGTGTCCCTTCGAAGGAGGTCCGTCTGGTCCGGTATAGAGTTTGAGTCCGCCCGGCAGTTAGCAGTGTATCCAGACACTGGTGGTTCATCTGGGAGGGTCTTTAGAAACTTGTCTAATAACCCTTTGAACCTGTCTACCGGGCAACCTACTATGTCTCGCACTTCCTTGGGCAGCGAGTTGAAATTTTTTGGTCCATTGTGGCCTAGGCTGGACGCGAGGAGGGATCTCACTCGTTCTGGTGCCTGTGCTGGGAGGGATCTCCTCTCACACTTCCTTCCAGTCCGACCATTTTGTTTTTCCTGGAGTTCATTACCAGTTGGATCTGGAACCAGCTTCTCCAGGATTTTCCACACATAGATTGCGCAGTACCTGTCTCGCCTTCTCTGCTGAGAGTACAGCCCTAGCTTCTTGAGCCGGTCCCAGTAGCTAAGGTCCTTCATCCCCCGAATGTTTCTAGTGAAGGACCTCTGGACGGACTCAAGATCTCGTATGTACCCCTTTTTGTGTGGCGACCATAGTTGACTACAGTAGTCAAGGAAGGGTTGTACCATAGACCTCCAGAGAGTTAGCATTGTTTCTTGTTCCCTGGAGTTGAACGTCCGTAGAATCCATCCGGCCATTCCCTTGGCTTTCTTGACAGCTGCAGAAATGTGGTGTTGAAATGTGGCATCGTCGGACAATTGCACACCTAGGCATCTCACATGTGGCTTGGGGGTGATGTCGTGGCCGCCTGCAGTGAGTAGTTTGGTGGTGTCCTTGAGGGTTTGTTTCGGGCCACATCGTAACGCTTCAAACTTTTCTTCGTTGAAGGTCATGTTGTTTTCGTCTGCCCATTTGTAGATTTTGTCGAGGTCATCCTGGAGATTATGAATATCCTCTTCATTTCTTACGACACGACTTATGTTCGTATCGTCAGCAAAGGAAGAGATAACTGATTGACCAACTCCATCATCAATGTCCCCTATCAGTATAAGGAAGAGCAGAGGTCCTAATACTGATCCCTGGGGTACTCCACTAATGACGTGGGACTTTTCAGATGTGTGGCCCTTAACAGCAACAGTCTGCATTCTTGCGGAGAGGAAACTGTGCAGCCACACACCTATTTTGCCTTGGATGCCGAGTTTCTTAATCTTGTGAAGGAGGATGCCGTGATCCACCTTGTCGAATGCTTTAGCAGTCTAGAAACACGACATCCACATTTTCTCCCTCTGCAAGCCTGTGGAGTAGCCAGTCATGATGTGCCAGGAGCTTCGAAAGGCATGATCTGCCTTTCCGGAAGCCATGCTGGCTGGAGTTCATAAGGCCATTTTTCTCCAGGAAGTTGACAAGCTTGTTCCTCAGGACTTTTTCAAATATCTTGATGAGGTGGGATGTTAGAGCTACCGGTCGATAGTTCTTCGCCAGGCTCTTTTAACCACCCTTGTAGACTGGAGTAATGATGGCCTGTTTTAGTGAGGATGGAATTGTGCCTGTGTCCATTGAGTGTCTCCAAAGCTTGCAATATCCAACAGATTCTTAACTAATTATCTAGACTAAATTACTCAAAGTTAGGTTAGGTTATATGTGACGATAGTTAGGTGCTCGAATGTTCACGGGAGTCACAAATATACTTAAATAAGACGATCATAGAAACTTGAGAATGTTGAAACAAGAGAAGCAGCAATATCAGAGTAGCCTATCAAGAGAGCAAGAATGGAGATAGTAAAGAAGTTCATGGTACAGGCATGGCGGAAAAGTATAATAAATAGAGTGGAAGAATTGTACAAGAAATTGAAGAGAGGTGGAGAAGGTGCCAGGTGGTCAGGAGAAAAAACAAAGACATGGAGGAGAGGTGGAGAAGGAGGCCAAGGGAAACTGCAAACCACAGCCAATATGCTTAGTAATAATTTTCCATGAAAAAATACAGT
This sequence comes from Paralithodes platypus, assembly GCA_032716605.1. NCBI lineage: Eukaryota > Metazoa > Arthropoda > Malacostraca > Decapoda > Lithodidae > Paralithodes > Paralithodes platypus. Next base: position 91,165,339 of record CM064513.1, read on the forward strand.
AACATGTCAGAAATATCCACTCCATGGCAGTGGGTATTCGAACCCTGTCCACCAGATGAGGGCAAGGTGTTACATCTACTCCTCTCTGGCTTTCAAGATCTCAGAACCTTCCATCAGCCACTTACTACTTAACATGTACCTAATTAATTTTGCCAAGCTTGTAATTTTACTCAGATATCTCACAAGGGTGCAGGGAAGATATAATTTGGCGTATGTAACTATGTTACTAGTAAACTAGTAACACAGGTCAAACAGACTGGCCGGGTTCCAATATCCACTCGTAGCTGGTGAATATTTCTGACTCGTTATACGTTTACTTTCATCAAGCACATATGTCATTATGGGCCACCAATTATTATTTGTTTGACATATACTAGGCGTATGTGAAGCCTAATGTTTTGTATCAAGGAAATACTAGAGTAATGGGCCTCAAACAACAATTAAGGCCCCAAAGGGGCACGAGTACTTAGAATCAGCATTGCTTGAGAACATATCCTAAGATTCTGTAACCTCCTAACTTGTAACACTTAAATAATAATAGTCTGGTTACTTATATAGCGCCCATATGAACCGTATCTCCTCCTTCGAGGGCTCGCAGGCGCTTGCCCAGATACCCTTACCCATCTCCCTTGCTCAAGGGGAGATGGCAACCACCGGCTATATAATTTTTTTTTTTTTTTTAAATCTGAGCGGGGATTGAACATGAGTGAACAAGAGTGGTTAACCAATGGAATAGTCTCACAGAAGAAATTGTCATGAGCCAGAGTGTTAACGCGTTTAAAAATAGATATGACCGGTATGAGACTGTTAGACTGAGAAGAGGCACCCTTTATGAGCACTGACTCCCTTGCCTCTTTAACTATCACTAGGTAAGGTAAGCATGCAGGATGGGGAGCAGAGACGCTATCATCTGAGCCAGCCATGACGGCTAGTTATGCATCAATTATAATTAGTTAGGGATCTATTATTATTATTTTGGGCCACAGAGCAAATTTTGGTGGCCAAATACTCAAAATAGATGACTAAATTTCAAACAGTAAGGAATACATTATTAGAACCTTAGGCTATTGTCTTAAATGAGGATATGAGGTAGCCTACTCGTGCCCTTTACTAACGCACGTCGAGTGATGACAAATATATTTTTGTTTTGCCACACAGCCAACCACCTAGCACAATAACATATCAGAATAATCCATCAGCTACCAGTGGAGATTCGAACCTTGGTCTTTCAAATGAGATCAGGGCATTAGGCTACCTCTGCTATATATTCTATTACTGCTCCTCATATTACTAATTCATATACTGTACTACTACTACTACTAGTCTACTACTACTATTATTACTACTACTACTACTACTACTACTACTACTACTACTAACAATAAGGTCATTACAGTATATTATTCAAATTATGCCAAAAACCACCTCTAGAGTATAAATGGAAAATAACATATGTTATAGGATATAGCTTTGGTCATGTTTATTAAGGTAGATTATGGCATGTAATATATATGACAATGCTGTCACACAAAGCTTAACACTATTTCAAACTTAAGCATAGTTTACTAAAGTTTAGCCATATAAATAAAACACACACGCACACTTTATTAAGTACAACACAATTGACCAGTTGCGAGTTTTGGTCTATACGGAAGTTGGAGCTGTGGCCATCAATATTTAGCAGAATTATCAGCTAAAATACGGTCATAATACATATATTAATACATAAAACCATATTGATCATACTTTTTATCCATCAGAAACGTTCATCATTATTGCATTTTTGTTAATATCGAAGTTTATGACTCCAACTTCCTTATAGCCTGAAACTCGCAAGTGGTCAATTGCATACATAAGCAAACGTCCATTAACCCGGGAGCTGCGGGGAGACTCTTAAGAGTTCCCCCGGCGCACTGCGGGGAGACTCTTAAGAGTCAGAGAAAATAAAAATCAACTTTTGACATCGAAATTTTTTTTTTTTTTTATATTTTTTTTTTTTTTTTTTTTTTTTTTTGGCCCCTGGGCCATGCAAAATCTCAGTCCTCTACCTCCCCTCCCCTCCTTCCCCACTTTCCTCCTCTCCTTCAGTTATCACCTATTTTCCCTGTTATTCCCTTATTCTGAGGTATATTTTCGTGCTAACATTAGAAATCCGATTGGAGGGTGTGGTCATCACTGATAGCAAGCGAGTGCAAGAGAGAGAGAGAGAGTATCGATCGACTGTGTCTCAGTGGCCTTGGGGGAAATTGGCGGGAAAGCAGATTGCCTCACCCATACATTATACAACTCGCGGGCTATATCTCCGATTTTGACCATCCAAACGCTGTTTTCACTCGTTTTATTGTTGTTTCAGGTTAATACCTTTATAATCAACCCATAATAGGCGCATATGGATAAGTATTAATGCTATTAATGGCACAATGAATATTTTAGTGGCGGAAACACCTCAAATACGTCAGCACAGGGGGACGTTTCCAATTACCCCCATGCGCACTTCAGAGGTTAAGGGGGTATAGTGGTTATTTTTTGGTTTATTTATTCATATATTTATTTACTTTATAGTAACTTCGCTAGACCTCCATCAACCTTAAGGGGAGGCTGACCTTTACACCCCCAATTGACCCTGTATAAGAGATTTTGTTTCTGGCATTATACCATTTTAATACCAATGGAAATGCTAAGACTCGCTGAAAAATTCATCACTCTATGTGCGCACGCGCGCGCAAATTTGATCGCATTATATGTAAAAATATTCAAAACATCGAAAAATCATACAAATTTCCCGCAATTTTTGTATGGCGTATCCTACAATAATCACCTACAACTTAGCGTGCTCGCTTTCCCATATTGAATAATTGAATGCTGAAAAAAATATATAATATATATATATATATACGTTTGTGGCGCAATGTTCGACAATTTATGTGTGGAAAATCCTGGAGAAGCTGGTTCCAGATCCAACTGGTAATGAACTCCAGGAAAAACAAAATGGTCGGACTGGAAGGAAGTGTGAGAGGAGATCCCTCCCAACACAGGCACCAGAACGAGTGAGATCCCTCCTCGCGTCCAGCCTAGGCCAACAATCAATCCAAAAAATTTTCAACTCGCTGCCCAAGGAAGTGCGAGACATAGTAGGTTGCCCGGTAGACAGGTTCAAAGGGTTATTAGACAAGTTTCTAAAGACCCTCCCAGATGAACCACCAGTGTCTGGATACACTGCTAACTGCCGGGCGGCCTCAAACTCTATACCGGACCAGACGGACCTCTTTCGAAGGGACGCACGGGACGGACGCAGCGGTGGCGGACCACGACTGTGAGGACGGGACCTCTAGACGACTTCAAGTAAGATTCAAGTAAGATAAAATAGGTCGATTCAGGGAACATATCCGAGGAGCGGCCAGTTTGAGCACACCAAACAGGTGCCATATAGTCCCATATATAGGCTAGTGTGTAGAAGGGAAACGAAGCAGAGCAATATACATTTTAGTAGTTTCAATTTGAACTTACCAATATATAATTTCTGGAAATCACAGACGAAAGAAAAAAGGTATACTGTCTCAATTTGTTTGAGAGAAATGGTGTAGATACTCCTAAAATCGCGTTTTCTACAATGTAGTTGTTAGAGAAAACGATAGTAGCCGGAGATTATTATGGTATACTACAACATTATAGGCCGGCTATGGGTTGTGCAAATGGGTGAATTATTATATATATATATATTATATTGGGGTGTTGGGGATGTCATATGGGTGTTTATGCCCTCATATGATATTCTCCATTGTTGAAAGGGTAATACTTAAGAAGATTTGTGGCGCACAATTAGAAACAATTTATTAGGGACTAGGTATGTGTAGACTCGCAATAATATTCTCAATATTATTAAATAAACAGAGTCCTGCGCATAAACAAACCCAACAGCGGGGGTGTGGGGGCGGTAGCCCCACCCATAATACTAGGATAGGTTACTAAGCTTGTACTTTTTTTTTTTTTTTTTTTTACTTTTTGTAGATGTTTAGGTGACAATCAACACGGTCGATCTGGGGATCCGCCGCTAATGAGCTCGTCCTGGAATCTTTACGACTCTGAATCTTACGATTCTTTACAGGACTGACCATGCCATTTTTATCGGCACTAGCTCAGAGAAGTGTTGAGAGGGGAGAAGGGGTGTTGGAGAGAGAGGAAGGTGTTGGAGTGGCTTTGTTATGTGTGTTTAGTCTGTATACGTTGTCAGGATGTCCCCTGACTGGGTGCAAGCATGTGAAACATGCTAGGACGTACTACCGCACCCACTAAATGTCCGCCGTGGCAGGGATTCGATCCCGGGTCTTTCAGATTCACCCGCGAGCGTGCTCACCACTTGACCACCACAGGTTAGGCAAGGTTGTTAGGTTATGCTAATGTCTTTTCAAAGTCTCTTTTTCCACTTAACAAAAAAATAAAAAAATAAAATTGCTAAATATACCGCCACAACTCATCTTAAGTGTTACCGTTGAAAGAAGCATTTTAGACAAAAATACAAAACAAACATTTTTGGGCTGGGTGGGTCGGATATACTGTATGTATATATATATATATATATATATATATATATATATATATATATATATATATATGTATATAATATATATACTGTATATATGTACCGGTATATATATATATATATATATATATATATATATATATATATTATATATATATATATATATATATATACATATATATATATATATATATATATATATATATATATATATATACCGTATATACATATATACAGTATATATATTATATATATATACATATATATATATAATATATATACTGTATATATGTATATACGGTATATATATCTATCTATATATATTATATATATATATATATATATATATATATATATACATATATATATATATAATATATATACTGTATATATGTATATACGGTATATATATATATATATATATATATATCTATATATATATATATATATATATATATATATATATATATATATATATATATATATATATATATATATATAATATATATATATATATACATAATTTCTACACAAATTATTTCTACACTATAAATTGGTTCTCGGTTATAGACAAATCAGATAAAACACTATAGTCAGGTCAAACTACCATGGCAGCTCAGTCCACCTGTATCACCACAGTTGCTTCTCAATGCTTCAATTTATATTTTTATTTAATCAAGTAATTAAGTCATTTGATTTTTGTTTAACAATCAAACTCGAGTTATCTTGGTTGTGAGCCGAACACTCTAACCAATACGCCACAAAATAACCTCAAGGGTGGATAATAATTGACCACTTGCGAGTTTCAGGCTATAAGGAAGTTGGAGCCACAAACATCGATATTAAACAGAAATGCAATATTACTGCACGATTCTATTGGATGAAAAGTGGGTTGAAATTTATTTTATGTAGTGTATTTACAAATGCACTACAATCGAAATTTAGCTTGTAAGTCTGTTAAATATCTGTCTGAAGCTTCTTATAGCCAGAATCTCGCATGTGATCAATTAGCTGCCAAGTTAATCTGAATTGATTACAGTAATACAAAACAAAAGACTGTCTTATCCGCGAGATTTAGTTCAATGCCCTGGATTCCCAATGGTGAAAAATTACCCCATTCATTAGCTTAATTTATGCGACTTTAGTCCATTCATTATAGGTAGGCCAGAAATTGTAACGCCTAACCTCTGTAACTCAAAAAATAGCTAGAGCAAATGGGCTGTAAATCTCCATACCTATTGCCTGGCTGACCCTTCCCAAATGGTAAACATATTAGCTCGATTACTCAAGTCGCGTTTGAGTTATAAAGGTTAGTGGTCAAGAATGTTGGCCTAAGTACAATGACATGACTATTAGTCCGTTAATTCTAGGTTGGGCAGAAATCGTAAGCTATAACCTCTGTAACTCCAAAAGGGATAGAGCAAATGAGACGTCAATTTATACACATATTCCCTAGCCAAGTCTTCCTAGTTGGTAGAAATATTAGCTCGATTACTCTAGTCCCTTTTGAGCTATGAGAGGTTAGAGGTTACGATTTCTGCCCAGCCTAGAATGAATAGACTAATATACCCTATATTAGCTGCTGATGCTAAGACGCATTAGTTCATCGTATTTTGGCTAGTATTAGACGATCCTTTTCATGATTAGAAAGAATATGTAGGAGTCTATAGGTAGCACCAGCGAACTTGACAATAATCTTGACCCCTTAACTTCTTATAACTCGAAATGAATGAAAGCAATCGGGCTGACGTTTCTATCATTTGGAAAGAGTCCACCAGGAAATAGGTGTGGATAATTACAGCCAGTTTGTTCTAGGCCCTTTTGAGTTACAGAGAGGTTAGGGATCAAGATTATTGTCAAGTTCGTTGGCGTTACCTTTAGTGATAATGTATATGGGTTTAGCCCCTTTGGTTGCTTGGGGGCCTTCAAAAGCTGTATAAAATCGTCTATTGTTAGCAAGAGTATAGTGATGAAAACGTCAAGGTATAGACAGGGATAATAGTGGTGCCTAGACTACTACTTTCTCTACAATACAGTAAATGAGAATTATAGTTCTATATATTATTAATTACTACTACTATTACTACTACTAATAATAATGGTGATGGGCTGGTCTATCAGAGTGAGAACTGAGCGATCTCTGCCATACCCATAGCTTACTCTGACTGTTCCTTTTACTCATATATTTTCTAGATCTCAAGTGACGGCGTCTCTTCCGTGGATTGACCTCCCAATCTACCAAGATTGGAAGCTAAAGCGTCACATTTTTCCTTTGCCCCTCAACTTTCTCTTCATAATTGCTGAGGGGCACAGGGCCCTGGGTGAGGCTTTGGTTTCCCGGGCGTTTCCGCACCCTCCTCAGCTCCCCGCCATGGAGTGGCTTCGGTCACTCAGGCTTTACTGTGGTCGGCACGGAGGGTTCTGTGGGGGCGCTCGTTTATGGCCTTGGCCTTGGTCGGGGCCTTGGGGCTGTTCGGCCAGGCAGCTTGGGGAACAACAACAACAACAACAACAACAACAACAACTACTACTAATAATAATAATATAAACTTAATCATACTTCCAGCGAGAATGATAAAATAACTAATACATTACCTTCCCATGTTTTCATATATAATTTATCATATAATTCGGTTTATAAGTAGTTTTGGTGTACAGTGGTGAACACTAATAGCTGTTACAGAAGTAGTATCCTATAATAGCCATATATCAGCATAGAAAAACAAATATCAAAGCTCAAAAATAGACTTAACTATCCAAATCGTAGGGTAAGTCTGTAATTTTGTTTACCATTATTATAGTTTTACATAAATGGATATTAATCGTAGTCATGTGCTGTACTTGTAACTTACTAACTGTCTAATTGGTGTAATGGTTAGAGCGTGTAAATTCTGTATGAGATATCCTAGGTTCGAATCCTGGGAAAATCACATGCTTTCATTAATTTCATCTGGGAGTTATTGGTGTAAAGAACGATGCTCAAAATATCTAATATACCCTAAACAATAGGGGCTGAGTAACAGCTATATATGTACACATTTATCTCCATTCATATCCTGTGGCCTTCTCGGGATACTATAGTCGGTTTTATATCAGCTGATGGTAAATTGAATCCCTTAGCAACTGAATTCTTGATACTTAATGCTATGTTGTCTTGATAGCGTAATGCATAAGTGAGCGGAATTTCGGTGTGTGTCCTAGATTCGAGTCCTTGGAGTGCCACATGTATTTGTTGATTTCATTAATTGAGTTTAGAAGTGAAGTTGGTTGGTGAAAAAAATATACTGTATGGCTATACAAAAAATCTTCGCAATATCAGGGTAATTAAGATGGAGATCCCATGTTTTTTTGAGATACTGAGCTGTAATTTGGAATGTATAGTCGGTTATATTTCAGCTGAGGGTAATTTTCCATGTCCCCATCTTTATTACTCGGTTATTTATGAAAACGTGGCATCAATATGACGTAAATATATGGTAGTTTCATATTTTTCCTTTAAGTTTCGGGAAATTCGCTGCTAAGAGATTCAGTTTGCCATCAGCTTGAAAACATAGACTATAGATAGGTATTGCCCACCGAAAGTACTGTGCAACATAAACCCTGAGAAACCCACAACAAGGTAGGTTTAGTGCATACGCACGCTTGTTCTGTTTCACCTTACTTGTATGTCTACATGCAGTGTTCACCTTTCTACTTATTTTGATGAGTAGTATCGGTAATCGCAAACAATGTGAACCCTGATGTAGGAGCACGGTAGCGGACTGTTGGTGTGAGGACAATAGTAGTTATCTAAGACCTGTGCAGGGGCGTATTCAGGGGGGCGTCCTGGTTGCCCGGAAACCCCTCTTGAAGCTGCTCTTATCCTCCTGTATGGGCTTGCTTCGCTTGACCTACAGTATATACCTTTACATTAGGAATATCTAGGAAACCCCGCCCTACCCGAGCCCTGGAAATGCCCCTGCTGTGAGACAATCTGGGCCCTGATGTTGAAGCAGAGTAGTGGAGTGTTGGAGGATCGGTCAGTTAGTCTCCACACCAGCGGGTACCTCCTCTGTAAAGTAAATAAAACAGCATGGTCAGGGGTGCGAGGTGGGAAGTAAATGATGATTGTAAGAATACTAACTGCCATTACTACTGCTAGCCAACTGCCAGCCAACTTGACAATTGATCACTTGCAAGTTTCATGCTATTAGAAACTTGCAGCTGTAGGCATTGAATATAATTATACTGTGTATATGTAGGCTACCGTATATATATACTGTATATATATCTGAGTTGGGCACTTCCGTAATCACTTCCACAAACTGTAAATCAATTCCAATATTGTGGAAGTCCAATTTTGTTTGCAGATTTGCAGTTGCAACAAACTTGCCACAAATCTGTGGTTTATATTTTGCGGAAGTTTATAAATGTATATATACAAATAATTAGATATATATATATATATATATATATATATATATATATATATATATATATATATATATATATATATATATATATATATATATATTAGTATTTATGCCAGCTTGTTGAATATAGGAGTACTGACCCTCATCCAGAAGGGGGGGACGTGGAGGTTGTACGTGAAGGAGGCAGGCGTATGTGGTGATAGTGGACATTGGACGTGACGGGCTCCACATGTGTCATTCTCTTGGCCGGTCAGAGGCATCTCCACCCAAGACTTCCACGCCACGGTCGTCTCAACATTGCTTGCACTCGTTTCTGGGGAAGATTTGAAAATGTATTTATTCTTTGAGGATCATGATGCGTTTTAGCAGTTTCTACTGACTATTATTAGATGAGACCTCTAAGAATCAAAGTGGTAAAGTTGATCTCAAATAACCTTTTGACTCGAGCGGATCCCGCCTTTACTTAATAAAATCTTCTAATAATAGCCAGAATAAACTACCAAAATAACGCAGTCGTACAGAAAGTTACAAATGTCACTATAGGAAGAATCTGGATAAGTTTCTAAAGGGCAAGCATACAGTGTGGGGAAGTGATAATATGGGGAAACAGAAAGGTCACACGGATCAAAGAGAGATGAGGTGCCATGGTATAAGGACTACTACCATGGGAGGTGCTGTCAGGGAAGATACCAATGTGACATAGAGGAGATATGGAAAGATATATGAGTTACACAGATTCACAGGCCTTGCTGTCGGTCTTAGGCAGTCCAACCATATTTCTAGGATGGGGATTAAAAAAAAGATAAACATTCAGAAGGGATATATATATATATATATATATATATATATATATATATATATATATATATATATATATATATATATATATATATATATATATATATATATATATATATATATACCGGTATATATATATAAACAGAGAGAGAGAGATTAATCTATACGAGGCCAACAAAGCCAAAGGAAGCAATGTGTCATCCTTTCTGACTTCCCTTCCCATCTTCTTTCACAAACACTATAAATATTACTTAGCCTAGTTCTCTATTTCTTTTCTCTCTCTCTCTCTCTCTCTCTCTCTCTCTCTCTCTCTCTCTCTCTCTCTCTCTCTCTCTCTCTCTCTCTCTCTCTCTCATATTATATGTGTGTCAAATTCGTTTCACTACACAAAGGTTAGACATGTACAATAAATATATATATATATATATATATATATATATATATATATATATATATATATATATATTATATATATATATATATATATATATATATATATACACACTAACACACATACAGTAACTTACCTGGTGTAAATTGAGCATTGATGGTATAGGTGTTTCCTTTGGCCATAACACACACACCCCTCACTAAACTGGTACAGTTAACATGCACCACACTGGGGGAGGCGGCCACTGGGGAGAGGGGAGGAAACACAAACACATTATACAGTATATATATATATATTTTTGTTTTCAAGTGTCGGAAAATTTGCAAAGTTCCCATCAAGATTTCTCAGTTGTTTTGAAGATTTTGTAGTGAAATACGGTGGTAATTATTATAAAAGCTTGGTCTAAATATGATGCAGAGACATAGCCGTTTAATATTCTTCCATTAATCATCGATAATTAGCTGCTAGGGAATTCAATTTATAGTCAGATGAAATGAAACAGAGTATAGTCACCGTTAAGGGGAGGTATTTAGTTTGTTCCCTATACCTCCATCAAGCTTAAAACTACACCCCCTAGACCCCCTTTCAAGATAAATTTGTACATTTTTCGGTAGAAAAATTTCCCGGCCGAAGGCCGGTTCCTCTTAAATTACAGGCTCGCTGTCGCTCGCCAGGAATATATCGACACCTAAATGGCACGAAAGTTCTTAAAATTGACAGAAATGGGGCGAAAGTTCTTAAAATCGCCAAACTAAAGGGGGCGAGCGTCTTAAAATTTAAAAAGTAATGGGGCTAACCATGAGAGAGAAAGGGGTCTAGAAAAAAATCCCTCGAGTGGAAATCTCCCCTTAACACCAAATAAAACGTAAGGAAATAAGACGATTTCTCGATGCATCTTAGGAAGGATCTCTAGAAATCAGTGGGGTATTAACTCTCAACTTTCTTTTTGATGTGTATGAAGGAGACAAAAGGCATAACTCCCTGTAACAAGCAATTAACAGGCCTCGAAGTATCTCACTTAACCCTTTTTACTACCGCAGATCCTTCTTAAACTGCTCAAGAGCGTCTAAATATACCAAGAATATAATGAAAAAGACGTCGCCGGTACTGAAGAGGTTAAGCCCTTCATTACGTAATTGTCATCATATGCTGGTTACCAATAGACGATTTTCTTTCGTTTATAATCTACCTCTAGGACTCAAATGGGTAAAGACGATCTCAATACACCCTCCTAACCCCTTCGAACACCACCATTACGTAATTGTCATCATATGCTGGTTACCAATAGACGATTTAGTTTTATTATATAATCTACCTCTAGGACTCAAATGGGTAAAGACGATCTCAATACACCCCCTTATTAACATAGGCCCTTTCTTAAGGGGAGGTATTTAGTTTGTTCCCTAGACCTCCATCAAGCTTAAAATTACACCCCCTTGAGTCCCTTTCAAGATAAATTTGTAAATTTTTCGGTAGAAAAATGTCCCGGCCAAAGGCCGGTTCCTCTTAAATTACAGGCTCGCTATCGCTCACCAGGATAAAATCGACACCTGAATTGCACGAAAGGTCTTAATATGGGGTGAAAGTTCTTAAAATCGCTAAACTAATGGGGCAAACGTTTTATAATATCAACAGCAATGGGGCTAAACATGAGGGAGAAAGGGGTCAAGAAAAAAATCCCTCAAGTGGAGACCTCCCCTTAAACTGCATAAAATCGTCTAATTTTAGCCAACATCAAAGGTAAAATGACGTCATGGTGTTGAAGGGGTTAAATTAGAAGTAGGTTCAACTCCATTCTCTATTAATTACATTCAATGCTACCCCTTGAAGATTACGGCGTATTCAGCAGTTTATTTTGGCTATCATTAGACGATTTTATACAGCTTAGGAAGGATCTCTGGGAATCTAAGGGGTCCAAGCCAACTCAATTATGCCCCTGACTCCCACAGATCCTTCCTAAGCTGAATAAAATCGTCTACTATTAGCCATAGTATACTGCCAAAACCCAGCATAATCCTAAAGGGGTTAATTACATTAAATTTAACATCGAACAAATCTACTTCTATGGTGCAATGTGCTATTGCAAATACGGAATGAATTACTACTTCGTTATATATATATATATATATATATATATATATATATATATATATATATATATATATATATATATATATATATATATATGCTCAATAATCAATGTCTAATTAAAGTACAGTACAGTCATCGGACATTGTGTATCAAAACATATGTCAATTCAGCATCTAGCCTACCTTTGCATATGCTAATTAAGGGAAGGGTTTTAGTGTGTTTCCTAGACACTTCCATCAAGCTTGAAATTACACCCCCTTGACCCCCTTTCAAGATAAATTTGTACATTTTTCGGTAGAAAAATGTCCCGGCCGAAGGCCGATTCCTCTTAAATTGCAGGCTCGCTATCGCTCGCCAGGAAAAAATTGACACCTAAATGGGACGAAAGGTCTTAAAAGTGACATAACTTGGGTGAAAGTTCTTAAAATCTCCAAACTAATGGGGCGAACGTCTTACAATCTCAAAAGCAATGGGGCTAAACATGAGGGAGAAGGGGGTAAAGAAAAAAAATCCCTTAAGTGGAAATCTCCCCTTAACTCACCTGAATTGCACTGAGTGAATGGAACATCATGAGCGACCGCCAGAGCGAGAGTTAACCAACAGGCAACCGTAGCGCAATACACAACAAGGTTCTTCATCGTGTTGTGGGAGACTGGGGGACTAGTAGCGGGTGGTGAGAGAGAGAGAGCACTGAACACACACACACGTCCTTCCTCGGCAACGGTCACTGCTTGAATGACCCGCCTACCTTCACGTCCCGCTCTTATATTTCTCAGCATCTGTGGGATCTCTAGCACTTGTGGTACGATGTTGTCATTTACTGGCTAACATTAGACGATATTACGGAGCTCAGGCGGTACTTGTGGGAATCTTAGGGGTAAATACTATCCAAATATCCTCTCTGTGTCCCACAGGTCCTTCCTAAAGTGGGCAAAATCGTCTAACGACAGCCCTGAAAAATGGGATGAAAGTCGACCAATGGCAACTGCACCATTCATGATTTGTAAACACAAGAGTAGATAGTCTTCTTCTTCGTCTATTGAGCTCAAGTTAATAAAACTACTAAAAGTACCCATTGCGTCCTAAGTAAATATAATAACAAGACATTACAGATATCCCCTATGCCTTTGAGGGACAATATTACGCTAGCATGGCGTAAATAAAGGGGGTAATTATGTGATAGTGGCTTACCAAAGAGGAAGCGAGTTATCGGACTTCCGTAATCATCGGCCGAACCTACACGAGAGCTTTTTCCGGCAATTTGTGGTACGCAACTTTTAATATTGCAATGTTTCTGAGATTATTTTGTACCAACATCGACAACTAGGATGAAGGTAGGTTTACAGGAGCCAGAATTCCCCTAAAAGTCGATTTCAGAAACTGGGAAATCATAGTTGAGAATATAGTTACAGTTCTCGTGTCTATAACCTAATCACATGACCTTGAAAGAGCCTATCCTCCCCCACCACATCCTCCCATGATCTTTGTAAGGCAATAATCTCGTTCTCATGCAAGCAGCGTGGAGGCCAAGCAAGCACCTGGGAAGCAAAGACAACATAGCAAATATATAAATACATAACAAGAAAAGAAAAGTGGACATTCATAAAGTAGCAAGGGACAAGGCTGCAGTGAGACGTAGCAACAGGGCTCAAGAGTTTTATTATTATTATATATATATATATATATATTTTGTTTTTGTTTTGTTTTCGATTGAACCTTTTCAGTACAATATATGATGACATGTTATTCTGTTTATTTGGCTATCTTCAGACGATTATATTAAATTGTATTAAGCTTAGGAAGGAATTGTGGTGGTCAAAAGATTAACTGGGATCAGTTTGACCCTTTTGGTTCCTAAAGATTCTTCCTAAACTGCATACAATCCGTCAAATAATAACCCGAATATAATGATGAAGCACGTCACATAATACTGCTTAATGAGGCATTTATTATTACACTGTATTCTCACTAACGTTAACAGATTGTATACATATAAGGAAGAACCTATGGGATAATAATAAGGTAAATATTATCTCAATTAACCCTCTGGCTCCTTCAAGACCTTTCCAAGCTGAATAAAATTGCATACTGATGGCCAGAATAATAGGAAGGTTCACGGCATCGTATAATGAATGGGTCAAGGTGTGTGTGTGTTTGTGGGTGGGTGGGTGTATGTGTGTTTATGAGTGTGTGTGTGGGTATATGTGTGTGTGGGGATGTATGGGTGAGTGGGTGTATGTGTGTGTGTGTGTGTGTGGGTATGAGTGGGTGGGTGTGTGGGTGTGTGTGTTTTATTGGTGTATTTATTTATTTTAAGTTGGCTCTCTAAACCGCCACAGGATCGGTATCGCTCGCCAGGATAAAATCGACACCTAAATGTCTTAATAGTGACACAGAAATGGGGGCTAAAGGTCTTAAAATCGCCAAACTAATAGCGCGAACGCCTTAAAATGTCAACACTAATGGTGCTAAACATGCGGGAGAAGGGGGGTCCAGAAAACAAATCTTAACCCGTCCAGTACCAGTGACGTGCATTTCATTTTATTCTGGCTACTATTACATTATTTTGTTCAGCTTAGGAGGGACGTCTACCCCTTAAAAAGCTACAGACTATCTCAATTAATACCCATAGCTCCCACATATCTTTACAAAGCGTCATAAATTCGTCTAAATGTAGCCGAAATCAAATACTAAAACGTCGCCCGAACAGGAGGAATTAACCCCTTCTGTACCTCATGAAGAAATCCGGCTTCGCCGGAGAAATTTTTCTATCGAAAAATGTACAAATTTAGCCTGCTGTCAAACAAAAATAAAAAATATGCTGGCTCGCTACCGCTCACCAGTAAAAAATTGACACCTGGATGGGGATAAATGTCTTAAAACAGTTGGCTGAATGGGGCAAAATGGATACAAGCCAGAGAAAGAGAGAAAAGGAGAGAAAGAAAAAAACAGGTCACCCCCCTTAAGCAGGATGAGGGAGAAATCGGAAGGATATATAGGCTACCATGCTTGAATTTCCTCGTACTTTCCAATGAGTCAATGTATAGCTCTGCTGTACTAGGAAATATAGTGAGGAGTGTAGAAGGTTGGATCTATCTATCTATCTATCTATTGCCTGACGCCGTGATCCCCGAAGGGGTGGCCACGAACGAACCGCCCCCATGCACCTCTGTCCCCAGTCAGTCGACGCCCCTCCCCCCAACCAGCACCGCCTTCGTTCATGTACTTCCTCACTCCATCCTTCCACCTCATATTCGGTCTACCTCTCCCCCTCTGTCCCTCCACCTCGCTCTCGTACACCCTCTTAGTCATTCTCTCGCTTTCCATACGTTCCATATGGCCGAACCATCTCAAGTTGTTCCTTTTCACACTTTCCAGCACATCTACCTCCACACCACACCTCCTTCTTACTTCCTCATTAGTCTGTCTATCCCTCCATGTAACTCCGCACGCACTCCTTAAGTAATTCATTTCCACTGCTCTCACTCTTGGTCTGAGTCTCTCAACCAACGTCCATGCTTCGCTTCCGTAAGTCAGTGTCGGGATTACCACACTGTCATGCAAGGACTTCTTCACTTCCATACTGACCACCCTATTTCTTGTTACTGCTTTTAGCGTTCCTACAACCCTCTTCCCCTGTTGTACCCTCTCCCGCACCTCTTCATCCATAGTCCCATCTTTACTCAACACACTGCCCAGATACTTAAAAGAGTTGACGATCTCCATAGCCTGACCGTTCAGCTTCACCTCACACTCTGTGACTTCACCCCTTTCGAAGACCATAACCTTGCTCTTCCCCGTATTTACCTTCAAATTCCGTTTTTCGCACACTGTTCCAAACTCATTTACCAGACCCTGCAACTCCCATTCATTATCACTCATCAGAACTGTATCATCCGCAAACAGCAGTATAGGTAGCTTCCACTCAATTCCCTCCCTTTTCAGCGATACACCAACATCCACTGCTCTTGATAGTATTTCTTTCATAACTCCATCCAAATATACAGTAAACAACCACGGGGACATCACACACCCCTGTTTCAAACCAACATTCAGGTCAAAGAACTCGCTCTGCTCACTCTCCACACGTACTGCCGCCTTTGCACCCTCATACATGCTCTTCACTGCTTTCAGCAACTTGCCCTCTACTCCGTATATTCTAAGTACTTTCCAAGTACTAAGGAAACTTTGGATCTATTACTCTGTTTCATTTCAGTTGGCGGTAAATTGAATCCCTTGGCAGCTAATTTCTAGATACTGAGAGAGAGAGAGAGGGAGAGAGAGAGAGAGCGAGCGAGATCCTGGTATAGCATGGATAAAATAAGGCAACTACTATGTCTCTGCATTATAGAAAGACTGAGTTTATATAATTAACACCACATATCACTACACAATCTTCAAAATAACTGAGGAATCTTGATGGTAACTTTGCAATATACCGCCAGTTGAAAAGAAACAGACTATAGGATTGTTTTTATTATATTATACTCTGTTCCAAGTAGATAGGCCAGAAATCGTAAATTATCTCTCTCTCTCTCTCCGGTTTAGTGAAAGTTCAGCGTTTTTTGAATTCTGATTCTATGACTCATAAATTATATTAGGACTCTGTGACTCAGGACTCACAACTAAAAGGACCAGTGTTCGATGAGTAAGATGGACAAGGCTCCTAAAACACCCGATGCGTCTGTTCACCATATATATATTTGTGTTTCTATGTGAGTGAGGGAGACAAAGGGCAGAACTACCTGTAGCGAGTTCCTCCCCCAGAGTTGAAAGAGTGACAGGGCCAAAATCAAGGGACGCTCGAGTCAAAATGCCTAGACACACGGGGTTTGAAGCAATTTAAGTCATAGGAAGAGGGAAAGACTAATATACATATATATATATATATATATATATATTTACTGTATAAGTGTGTGTGTGTGTGGTCAATCAACTAAGAATATGAATAAACCTTTTCCTCTTACATTTCTTATCCTATTTCACCGAAGTGGTATACGCAAGAAACACCACTTTTTTTCTGACCTTCCTCTTTTTGTTCTGTCCCACTTAGTCACCGGGTTTCAGGAACGCCGAACCTTTCCTCAGAGCTGTACGCCAGGAATGTGTGTGGTTTTTTTTTTCCTACCAAGATGCGTCAATTCCTGTTTTAGCGTACCGAAATAGATAGCAGCAGTGACTATTTGTATTCATGCTACTTCACCTGTTAATGAGTCAGACAAAACATGGGTACGCCAGGAATGTGTAGTATGATACCTTTTTTTTTTTTTTTTTTTTTTAAGAGACAATGAACGGAGGAAGGAAAAACACAGATAAAACAAAAAGGTCCATGTGCCTAAAGACATCCTCCATTCATAAAATGTTTGTAACAACTGGATTTAAACATTTGTTGATTGTAAGTTTGTGGAAAGCAATTCGAGGGAAGTGAATTCCAAAGAGTAGTAGCTCTGGGGATAAATGAATTCTGATAAGCAGAAGTTCTGCATTGTGGAGGAGAAAGTGTAAATTCAGGGGCGCTCTCAGCTGCCCTAGTTCTACGGGGAAAGATGTGGAGAGGCGGCACAATTGAAGCAAGTTCCTCGGAACAATTGCTGTGAAAATATCTGTAGAATAATGCAAGGGATGCAACGTTTCTTCGTATGGCTAATGTAGGAAGGTCCTGTGTGATTGCAGGGTTATTGATTAATCTAATAGCTTTATTTTGAATTTTGTCCAACTGCCTCAATGCAACCACTCCACTTCCACCCCACAGAGGTGAACAGTAATCCATCTGAGAGCGCACATGACTTTTATATATTACGGCCAACTGCTCGTCAGTGAAGAATTCTCGAACTCTGTACAGGAGTCCCAGTTTTTTAGAGGCATTCTTAGCAATGCTTCTAACATAATGTGTCCAGCTCAAGTTAGTAGTTAATGTTACACCGAGAATGTCAATACTAGGGGAAGTGGGAATATTTTCATCATTAAAAAATATATGGGAGTCAGTGAGATTCTGTCGGTTAGAAAATTGAATGTACTTGGTTTTCTGTGCATTAAAGGAAACTAGATTCTCTTGTCCCCATTCATTAATTCTAGAAAGGTCCTGGTTCAGAGAAATTGCAGTGTTTATTTTTGAATTTATAAGATCGGGTTGGGTGAAAGAATTGGTAAATGTGAAGGAACTGTGGAGTGTTGAGTCATCTGCGTAGGAATGTATTGGATTATGAGTGGTAGATATGAGATCATTGATATGAATGAGGAACAGAGTTGGGGCCAAAACTGATCCCTGAGGAACACCAGCATTTATTGAGTGAAATTGAGAATAAAGGCCATCTACCATTACACGTATTTTTCTGTTATGAAGATAAGAAGAAATTAGTGGAACTAATGATGCAAGGCCGTAGTGTGACATCTTCGACAGTAAGGATTGATGCCAGACTCTATCAAATGCCTTTGATATATCCAGTGCTATTGTATGTGTTTCACCATGTTGGTCTGTAGCTTGGTTGATTTGATGCGTAAGAAGGCAAAGAATGTCTGCAGTTGATCGACATCGTCTAAAACCATATTGCCTATCACTGATTAATTTATTATTCTCCAGATGCTTAATTATGTGATTATTTAATATAATTTCAAAAACTTTGCCAAGAGTGGAAGTTATAGCTATTGGTCTGTAGTTGGATGGATCTGAAGAGGCACCTGTTTTAGGAACTGGATGGATGTTTGCTTCTTTCCAGGGTACTGGGAAGCATGAGGTATGAGTACACAGACGGAAAAATTTTGCCAATACAGGAGCGAGCACCAAGGAGCAATTCTTAAGTACTATTGGAGGAATTTCATCTGGACCAGGAGCCTTATCTACTGAGAGATTCTGCAAAATAGTTTTGACATGTCTGGTGTGGATCTTAAGTGAGGGAATTTCAGGTGAATTAAAATTAAGTACAGGGACATCTTGATTTATGTCATCTAAGGTTGAGTTGGTGGAGAAAATATCTGCAAGAAGGTTAGCTTTACCTCGTGGGTCACTTACAAGATTGCCAGTCGGAGATTTTAATGGTGGAATGGATGAAGCAGTAGTGAAGTTGGATTTGAATGAGTTAAGAGTAGACCAAAATATTTTGTTATCATTTGGATTATTTAGAAGTTTATTTGCCTGCTTATGGAGAAAGTTTGATTTAGTTAGGTTTAATACAGTTTTGGCATGATTCTGATGTTTCTAAAGTAATTAAAGGCTTCATGTGTTTTTGATCTTGTGTATGCATTGTAGGCTATTGCTTTTTGTTCAGTTACTCTAGCACAATTATGGTCAAACCATTTAGGTGAATTAGATCTTTTACTGTACTTTTGATGAGGAATAAAAGTTTCCATTCCAATTTTTACAAAATCTTGTATGTGGCTCAAGGTGGAGTGTGCATCATTAGAAAAGAAAGAGGTCCAGGGAATATCAATAAAGAAACCTTGAAGACCCTCCCAGTCTGCCCTATCGTAATGCCATTTAGTCACCAAAACAGGTTCAGAGTGGGAAGGTGTGGTAGGTGATAGACAGGTGGCCTGTATCAGACAGTGATCAGAAGATCCAAGTGGGGACCTCACTGTAACATCATAATTTTCTGAATTGGTTGTTAAAAATAAGTCCAGTAGGTGGGAATTATGATTAGGATTATCTGGTACACGGGTGGGTTGGTTGACTAGTTGAGTGAGATTAAATGAGTCTGCAAATAGCTCACATTCAAGACCAGCATCATCAGTCCTGGCTGAATGAGTGAGCCATTCAACATTATGGACATTAAAATCACCCAACACAGTGATTTCAGAAGAAGCATTTAAGTTGAGGACACTGAGTTGTGAGGACAGAGAATCAAAAAGACTTTGCTCTGGAGGAGTATTTGGGGAACGGTAGATGCAACATATGTATTTAAATTTACCAGCAGAAATTAATTTGTATATAGAATAATCAAAATAGGGACAATTGAAACTAGTAACCTCCTCCAGGGCAATTTCAGATTTTGCGAAGCAACATACACCACCTTTAGGTCTGAAATTTTGGAGCAGTTGATAACCTGGAAAATTAAATCTAGATGTGTCAGATGTGGATGTTACTTGAGTCTCTGTCAAAAAAAGGAGAGTAGGGGATTCTGCTTGAAGAAATTGGTGTACAGAATTGATGTTAGAGTGAAGTCCCCTTATATTACTAAAGAAATAGCTGTACTGACAAGCAGCTTTGGGACGTTGCAATGCTCTTGACACAGTCGCATGATGACGACCGGGAGGGCCCTGTGTCAATAACCCAACCCTGCCGGGGGTGGATATCCGAGGGACCACCAGGTTTGCTCTTAACAATTGTACTGCCATATTTATAAGGTAAGACCTGTGTTTTAATGCTACCGAGATGCGTTAATTCATATGTTTACGCACCGAAATAGCTAGCAGTGTCTTCTTTTAACCCCTTCTGTACCGGTGATGTACTTTTCGTTATATTCTGGCGACTATTAGACGATTTTGTACAGACGTCTACCCATTAGAAGGCTACAGACTATCTATATTAATCCTTTTAGCTACCACAGATCCTTCTTAAACTGCACAAAACGTCTAAATATAGCTACCATATTATAACAAAAATACGTTGCCGGTACAGAAGGGGTTAATCATGCTACTTCACCTGTTCATGAGTCTACAATGACAAACAAAACATATGACCTTAACCAGCGTTTTGAATAATTAAAGGCTGGGTAGAAACAATATCCGTTCAGTGTTGCGTAACGGCGATCGTAGCGTATATATCGGGGTGGTGTACTAGCGGCTTGTGAATGGTGGAGATTATGTTGAGTAGGAATTCCCAGGTTTGCTTCACTTCCGTACCTGCCCTCGCTCGCCCCCGTATACTCTCTCTCTCTCTTCTCTTTCTCTCTCTTGTAGTCGTGTGTGTGTGTTAATTAGTTGGGGAATATGATCATTGCTAACAGGTTTGTCCTGTTGTGTGTACTTACTCTAGTTGTACTTACTCTAGTTGTATTGCGGGAGTGAGCATGCTCGTTATTTCCCGCCTCCTATATGTGTAGGTGTTATATGTATCGTTGGAATGGCTGTGGATGTGTGTGTAGTCTGTAATTTTAGCCAATTGGCGACATCGGAAACGAAGGCTTAGGGTGGATCTGTATGGTACCATTCTCACTATAGACGGTACCGTCTCGCCCGAAGGCTTAGGTAGCCATCAGCTTAGGTGAACCATATGATACCCATCTCGCCTTGTACCATTTTAGCCAACCCCAGATGGGACGTCACAACGTCGTCCACTTATTCCAGGTACCTATTTACAGCTAGGTGAACTGAGGCTAACACATGAAAGGAGACAAGCCCAATTTGTCTCCGCGATTGAACCCCCGACCCCTCGTGTGTGAGACGAGAGCTCTACCTACTAGGCTACGGGCTGTGTGTGTGTGTGTGTGTGTGTGTTGTATGTGTGTATTTGTGTTGTGTGTGTCTGTGTGTGTGTGTGTGTGTGTGTGTGCAATGCTTGCAAAGAAACTTGCATCATCACCATGCGTGAACATAGAAGCTCTGACAGCATGTCGCCTGGTACCTTTAAATAAGAATCCAGGAGTTAGACCAGTAGGCGTTGAGGAAGTTCTTAGAAGGATTATAGGAAAAGCAATCATGTCAGTATTTGGAAAAGATGTACAAAGAGCAGTGGGCAACTTACAAGTATGTGCAGGACAGCAAGCCGGAGGAGAAGCAGCAATACATGCAATGGGGAAGGTGTATGATGAGGAAGATTGTGAAGCGGTACTGCTAGTGGATGCAACAAATGCCTTTAACACCATTAATAGGGAGGCAGCTATTCACAACATCAAGATCAAATGCCCGAGCATCGCAAAGTACATAGAAAACACTTATAAGGAGCCAGCTAACCTGTATATAGTTGGAAGCACAAAGAAGGAAGAAATGAAAATTCTCAAATCAAATGAAGGAACAACGCAAGGAGATCCAGTGGTAATGGCAATGTACGCACTGGCACTCTCTATTCTGCAGCAGAAAATAAAACATGAGGCAACCCGAGTGAAACAAGTGGCGTATGCTGATGACCTCACAGGTGCAGGAAGAATAAGGGATCTCAAAGAATGGTGGCGGAGAGTACAATCGGTTGGCGCAGTCATTGGGTACCATCCTAATGTAAAATCTGTACTAATAGTGAAAGAAGACAAGTATGAAGAAGCGGTGCAGACTTTTGATGGGACAGGAGTGAAGATTACAAAGGAGGGTCAACGCCATTTGGGAGCAGTAATAGGCACAGAGGAATGCAAGAGAGTCTATGTGCGAAAAAAGGTAGCGGAGTGGGTAAAGGAAGTGAAAACCCTGGCAGACATTGCGAAATCTGAACCACATGCTGCATATACTGCCTTCACATATGGTGTTAAGCACAGATGGACCTTTCTTATGAGAACAGTGCCCGACATTGGACAGATGCTCCAACCGCTGGAAGAAGCAATCAGAGGAGCATTCATACCTGCTTTAACAGAGATGGAAGGCGTCACGCAAGAGCTAAGAGATCTATTAGCTCCTCCGCCAAGGTTCGGAGGTATGGGGATCATAAACCCAGTGGAGGTGGCACCTCATGAGTACCAAAATTCCCTTAAACTTACTACGTCTCTGACAGAAAAAATACGGGAGCAAAATGAAAATGATGAGGTGGACGAAGAGGAACAACGAAATGCAAGACAGGAAATTACAAAGAGCAGAGAAGAGAGAGAGAGGAACATAGCCTAGAACAAATTAAGACCGACTGTAGGGAAGAACTGAATATGAGAGTTGAGATGGCACAAGACACAGGGGCTTCAAATTGGCTCACTTCATTACCAATAAAGGAAGAAGGCTTCAGCTTAAATAAACAAGAATTCAATGATGCCATAGCCTTGAGGTATGGGTGGCCAGTTTCGAACCTGCCGCTGAAATGTGCATGTGGTGAAATAAACAACTCAGACCACTGTATGACCTGTAAGAAAGGAGGATTCATCTGTATCCGGCATGATGAAGTACGAGACATCACTGCACAAATGCTGGACGAGGTGTGCCATGATGTCAGAATCGAACCGGAACTTCTGCCAATGGACGGACAGCGCTTGGCCCACAATACTGCAAATACTTCAAATGAAGCAAGAGTGGACGTAAGTGCTCGAGGTTTTTGGACGAGGGGACAACAGGCTTTTTTCGACATCAGAATCTTCAACCCAAGAGCACAAACATATCGTGAGCGAGGACTCAAGGCGGCATACTTGAGAAACGAAAGTGAGAAAAAACGCGCTTTTGAAGAAAGAATTTTGAACAGGGATCAAGGAAGCTTTACTCCTCTGGTCTTCTCATCGTCGGGAGGAATGGGACCTTATGCAAGTGTCTTCTATGCCAGATTAGCTGAACAAATATCGGAGAAAAAGTGCCAGCATAGAAGCCAAGTCATAACTATTGGATGAGATGCCGGCTCTCTTTCTCTCTTCTCAGGTCTGCACTCCTATGTCTCAGGGGTACAAGGTCCTCTCCGCTACAGAGGACAAGAGTGAGAGACTTGGACTTTGAAATGGTCGTGGCAGAGGGCCGAATTGGGGAACAACTAGGTTGATTGTAGGGAGGTACTGGTACAATAAGATAAACTATAATGTAACTAGAATAAGATAGATTGTACACAGTACAAAGTACAAAGGAGTACAAAGGAAATCAAGCAACAACAGGTCTAGTGACCCTTCTAGGTTGCTTGTCCTCCAAAACACTGAGGATCAAGTGACCAAACAGTGGTTTAGAGTGGGTAAGGGAACATTGGAAAGGGAACTACTGCCCTGCCACTAACGTGGCAGGACTAGGAAGTTAGTAGGGGACATATGGGTTAGTAACTGAGGGGAGGATAAAGTTATTCATTTACAAACGCAGTCAGTCGCGGGTTTGATGCGAGATATTTGTCTAGGCGGAATTTAAATGAATCAACGGTGCTGCAGTTTATAACGTCTCGGGGAAGCCCATTCCACAAGTTGACAACTCGATTGAAGAAGAAATTCTTAGATTCGTGCGAGTTAAAAGATTTACCAATAATTTTGCAACCGTTTCCCCGCGTGTAATTAGATTGGTCGATAGTGAAGTACTTACTACAGTTCATATTGTCGATGCCTTTGATGATTTTGAACACTTGAATTAAGTCGCCTCTTAATCTGCGCTGGGTTAAAGGAAATAGATTTAATTCTCTAAGACGCTCTTCGTATGGTTTGTTCTTTAGGCTAGGTATCATTTTGGTAACTCTACGTTGAACTCGTTCTAGCTTGTTTATATCTTTTTGGTAATAAGGGCACCAGGATTGAACGCAGTATTCCAGAAGAGGGCGGACTAATGAATTGTAAAGGGTTAGGATAACTTCTTTGGATTATGCTCAAATGACCTGCCTATAAAGCCAATTATTTTGTTTGCCTTCTTAACAACTTCTGAACATTGTTGACTCGGTTTTAGGTTACTCGATATTGTTACTCCCAGATCAGTTTCTCTGTTTACATTCTTAAGCTGAGTGCCATTCATCGAATAGTTTGCTTTCTCATTTAGGTATCCGACATGTAGTACTTTACATTTATCCGCATTGAAACTCATTTGCCAAATTTGGGCCCAACATGACAATTTATCTAGATTGTGTTGCATATCGTCAACTTGTTCTTTTGAGAGTACGCTATTTGCAATTTTTGTATCGTCAGCAAATTTTGAGATTGTGCAGGTGAGACCCTCATCTATGTCGTTGATGTAAATTAGAAAGAGAATTGGTCTAGTACCGATCCCTGGGGTACCCCGCTACTTACATTGGTCCATTTAGATGCCTTACCGTTTATGACTACCCTTTGCTTTCTGTTGCTGAGCCAATTTTCTATCCATTTCAACACACCGTCTTGTATTCCATGCGCTTTTAGTTTTAGCAGTAAACGTTTGTGGGGAACTTTGTCAAAGGCCTTTTGAAAATCAAGGTATATAATATCTACAGCTTTACTCTCATCGTAGAGGTTGAGGATATCGTGGAAGAAGTCTAAGAGGTTTGTTAAACAGGAACGTTTTTTACGAAAGCCGTGTTGAGTATCTTTAAGTATGTTATTTTCCTCTAAGTGATTACGAGTCTGTCTCGTATGAGTGTTTCTAGCATTTTACATACAACTGAGGTTAAGCTAATTGGACGATAGTTACTGGGTAGGGATTTGCTGCCTTTTTTGAATATCGGTGTTACGTTGGCTAGCTTCCACTGATCAGGCATAGTTCCAGACTGCAAGGATTTATTGAATAGTAATGTCAGTGGTTTGGAGAGCTCATTCTTAGCTTCCTTTAGAACTCTAGGCGAGATTGTATCAGGTCCTGGCGTTTTATTTACCTTGAGTTTATCTAAACAATTCAATACTTCTCTCTCTGTAACGGTGATATTGCTTAGAACATCTGAATTATCAATCTGAATCGGCGATGGTGTAGGGATATCACTGAGGTCTTCTGTTGTAAAAACTGATGCAAAGAAGGTATTGAGGGCATTACTCATTTGTACTTCGTCTTTGGTGTATTCTCCTTTTTCATCGACTAACGGTCCAACAGTTGAAGTAACTACTTTTTCTTTCTGATATAACTATAGAATTCTTTCGGGTTTGTTTTACTTTGATTCGCAATATGTAACTCTAAGGTCTTTTTACTTTGCTTAATTAACTTTTTGGCTTTGCGTCGTAGCTCTACAAATTTCACCCGTTCTTCGTATTTGTGAGGATTTTAATCTATCATTAGCAAATTTTTTAGCAAGCAGGCAGTTTGAAATATCTTTATTCCACCATTTGGGCTTATTATTTTGGCCTGGACGCCGTATTTTCGATGGTATGCAGTCTTGCACTGCTTTTAGGTAAGTGGTTTCGAATAACTTCCAAGATGTATTTATGTCGTTATTGTTAATTAAAAAGCTCCAGTCAGTTTCTTTAAACATAGCTCTAAGTTTATGGAAGTTTGCTTTCTTGAAATTAGGAACTTTTTCGATGCTACTATTTGGTTCGTTACTAGTAAACTTTAAAGTGAAAGTTATCGTACGATGGTCGCTGTTACTGAATTCATCACCAACATTCAAATTCTCTATCAATTCTTCTTTTGTTGCAAGTACAATGTCAAGAACGTTATTACCACGGGTCGGCATTCGAACAAATTGATAAAGCGAACTCTCTTGCAAGTTAGTATGAGGATCCAGGGGGGATCCAGGGGGCGGGAGGGGGGGGCAGGGGGGGGGGGGGGGGGGGGGGGGAAGGGCCGGTCCCTTTGACCAAAATTGCGCCCTTACATCTGATATATACTGCATTTTATCTGAAATACAATACATATAAAGAATATTGTGTGAATTATGGCGCCCCTCATGTATATCAGCCCCCCACTTAAGCCTGAGCTGGATCCGCCACTGATTGTACACCACTTAGTAACTGTCACCTTAAAAAAAAAAATCTGTGTATGTACTTGAAAGATATTTACGTTAAGATAAGTACAAGTACTTGACGAACAGGCTTTTCCTTGGGAATCGTAGTCTTAAGGGGGAGATAGCCGCATTTTCTGGACCCTCTTCTCCCTCATGTTTAGCATATTTGTATTCCTTAGTATATTGGTTTTCAGATTTTAAGACGTTCGTTTCGTTAGTTTGGCGATTTTGAGAACTTTTGACCCATTTTGTTGTCAATACAGTAGTTAGTCCTTTCGTGCCAATTAGATGTCGATATTTGTTCCTTTCGAGCGACAGCGAGCCTATAATTTTAGAAGGAAGCGGCCTTCGGCCGGGATATTCTTCTACCAAAAAAATGAGAGAGAGAGAGAGAGAGTTAGAGTTAGAGAGAGAGAGAGAGGGGGGGGGGGAGACTCATAAGTCCTTATTTAGGCAGAGAAGTGTTATAGTGAGAAATGTGTACTTGTGACGAGTTAATGTAATTCTCCTCTCTCTCTCTCTCTCTCTCTCTCGTTCCCACGAAGGTATTGTTTGTCGTTCTCATTTCCTTATTTAGATACAAGGGGGGAATTTTAACGAGAATTTAGATTTTGATGATGTAATGTGAATCTCTTGTTCCCACACACACACACACACACATACATACACTCACTCACTCACTCACACACACGCACACATACACTAACTCACTCACTCACACACACTCACTCATTCAGTCACTCACTCACACACACACACACACTCACTCAGTCACACACACACACACACACACACACAATCACACACACACACAGCCCGTAGCCTAGTAGGTAGAGCTCTCGTCTCACACACGAGGGGTCGGGGGTTCAATCCCCGGCCGGGCGGAGACAAATTGGGCTTGTCTCCTTTCATGTGTTAGCCTCAGTTCACCTAGCTGTAAATAGGTACCTGGAATAAGTGGACGACGTTGTGACGTCCCATCTGGGGTTGGCAAAAATGGTACAAGGCGAGATGGGTATCATATGGTTCACCTAAGCTGATGGCTACCTAAGCCTTCGGGCGAGACGGTACCATACAGATCCACCCTAAGCCTTCGTTTCCGATTTCGCCAATTGCTAAAATACAGACTACACACACATCCACAGCCATTCCAACAGTACATAAAACACTTAACATGCATTTCACGCAATACATTCCCAGTTAAGGAGGCGCGATAATAATGAGCTTAGCTCGCATTGCGTGGATTCCCCTTGACGAACAAGTAACTGAGTAACACACACTGCTGAGCTCTGGAACTCTCTCCCAGAGTGGGTGGGGCTTTGGTGTCCAGGGCGTTTCCGCACCCTCCTCAGCTCCCCGCCATGGAGTGGCTTCGGTCACCCAAGCTTTATTGTGGTCGGCAGGGAGGGTTCTGTGGGTGCGCTCGGTTATGGCCTTGTCCGTGCTCGGGTCCTTGGGGCTGTTCGGCCAGGCAGCTTGGGGAACAACAACAACAACAACTCTCTCCCAGAATCAGTCTTTCCCTCTTCCTATGACTTAAATTGCTTCAAACTCCGTTTGTCCAGGCATTTTAGCTCGAACGTCCCTTGATTTCGGCCCTGTCACTCTTTGAAATTTGGGGGAGGCACTCGCTGCGGGCAGTTATGCCGTTTGTCTCCCTCATTCACATAGAAAAAAAAAAAAAAAAAAAAACACACAATCACACACACAGTCATACACACACACACACACATACACACACACACACAGCCCGTAGCCTAGTAGGTAGAGCTCTCGTCTCACACACGAGGGGTCGGGGGTTCAATCCCCGGCCGGGCGGAGACAAATTGGGCTTGTCTCCTTTCATGTGTTAGCCTCAGTTCACCTAGCTGTAAATAGGTACCTGGAATAAGTGGACGACGTTGTGACGTCCCATCTGGGGTTGGCAAAAATGGTACAAGGCGAGATGGGTATCATATGGTTCACCTAAGCTGATGGCTACCTAAGCCTTCGGGCGAGACGGTACCGTCTATAGTGAGAATGGTACCATACAGATCCACCCTAAGCCTTCGTTTCCGATGTCGCCAATTGGCTAAATACAGACTACACACACATCCACAGCCATTCCAACAGTACATAAAACACTTAACATGCATTTCACGCAATATATTCCCAGTTAAGGAGGCGCGATAATAATGAGCTTAGCTCGCATTGCGTGGATTCCCCTTGACGAACAAGTAACTGAGTAACACACACTCTCTCTCTCTGTGACCAAGATAGCCTGCTATAGCGTCCTAGAACTCTCCTATAATTATACCATTGGGTAAACTCACTGCATGACACTCTTATTAAACCACACAGGGGAGAGAGAGAGAGAGAGAGAGAGAGAGAGAGAGAGAGAGAGAGAGAGAGAGAGAGAGAGAGAGAGAGAGAAATATGTGTGAAGTGTGTGTATGTGAGGGAAGGTTTTTAGTTTGTTCGCTAGACCTCCATCAAGCTTAACATTACACCCCCTAGACCCCCTTTCAAGATAAATGTATACGCTCGCTATTGCTCATCAGGAAAAAATGACACTTAAATCTTAAAAATTGACAGAAATGGGACGAAAGTTCTTAAAATAGCCAAAACTAATGGGGCGAACGTCTTATAACCTCAAAAGCAATGGGGCTAAACATGAGGGAGAAAGGGGTCCTGAAAATAAACCCTCAAGTGGAAATCTCCCCTTAAGTATCATGACGTCATTTCCACCCTATCCTGGCTTCCATCACACGGTTTTGTACTCAGCTTAGGAAGGATCTGTGGGATTAAAAAGCTTATACCTCGTTGGTGTATAGAGGTCCTTCTTAAGCTAAATAAAGTAGTCCAAGGGAAGTCGGAGTAATAAGACAATGAGGCCGCCTATTTGAAGGAGTTAAAGATAAGTGGTACACACACGCACACGAGCCTTTACATACACAGTGACCCATACATAGACCCTTACATACACACACGCACACGAGCAAATACATACACAGTGACACATACATAGACCCTTACATACACCCACACATACCCTTACACACACGTACACACACACACACACACACGCACATACATAGACCCTTACATATACACACACACACACGCATATGCATAGTCCCTTTACAGACGTATACATCATATACATACTTGCATACAGTCACATACACACACGTACAGTCACACTCAAACGTACACGCACAGGCACATACACACACATGTATAGTCACACACATACACACACACGTACAGTCGCACATACACATAGTCACACACACACACACACGTAGTCACACACATACACACACACGTACAGTCACATACACACGCACACGTAGTCACACACACACACACACAGTCGCACACGTAGTCACACACACACATACACTGTCTCTCATTCTCTCTCTCTCTCTCTCTCTCTCTCCAGTAGTCATTCAAATTATATCGTATCAAGGCAATTTCTCAAGTGGATTTTCCCAATGGTTGGACCTGCATAGTAATTTGATAAGACACCTGCACCTCTTCATCATTATCTCTATCTCTATTTTAAGGGGAGATGGGCTGTTTTTTCTGGTCCCCCTTCTTCCTCATGTTTAGCCCCATTAGTTTTGAGATTTTAAGACGTTTGCCCCGTTAGTTTGTCGATTTTAAGACCTTTGGCCCCATATCTTTGTCAATATTAAACCTTTGAGTACCAGCGACGTGTTATATTTTATTCTAGCTATATTTAGACGATATTATGCAGTTTGGGAAGGATCTGTGGTAGTTAAAAGGGTTGGTCAAGATAGTTTGAAGCCTTATCATTGCTAACGATCCTTCACAAGCTGAATAAAATCGTCTAATAGTTGCCAGAATATGATGAAAAGGACGTCCCTGGTACATACCTGGTTAATAACACACACCCTAAATAAGACTATCTAGATCAAACTTAACCTAACCTAACCTAACCTAATCTAACTTACCTAACCTAAAACACTTAATTTCAATGTATGTTAAAGAGGTGTGTACACTTAAACTGTCGCCCCAAACCTCCTGTACTTGCAAACCTACATACTTAGTCAATGTTGTACCTTTAACCCTTTGGCTGCGGCCTATTTTGGGCTATTTAGGGCATATTCAGGCACTCCTGAATGATAAATCAAGCATCTGCATTAAATGAAGTGTATTCTGCCGAAAACTAGGCGAGAATAGCTTCAAAATGACACCAGAACGGGCCCCGTACGTGGTCTGGTTCACCCGCAGTGGTGCCAGTGAAACGCGGGAAACCCGCTATTATGTAACATTCGCTCGCATGGCTACACTGTTGAGAGAGACAGAGAGAGGCCCGCGCGAGACACACTCAACATCAGTGAGCCGCTCGGTGCTCTGAGGGTCGGAGGTGGGCCTCTTACGCTCCCGCCCACTGACACTCGATTTTTACGGTTTTTACAGGCTTTTAAACCTGGAAATTGCTGTAACTTGCCAGGACGTTCCGGAACGTCACCCGCAGCGAAAGGGTTAAGTACGCCACCGCTTGTCCACACACACATACAGACACACACACACACACACTCACGCAAACTCTTTCTCTCTCTCTCTCTGATACTTCTTGTAGTGAAGGTTGTCGGATATACTTCCCTATCTGTTACGTATGTCAGATTACATCAACACACACACTCTCTCTCTCTCTCTGTGTGATACTGCTTGTAGTGAAGGTTGTCGGATATACTTCCCTATCTGTTACGTATGTCAGATTACATCAACACACACACTCTCTCTCTCTCTCTCTCTGATACTGCTTGTAGTGAAGGTTGTCGGATATACTTCCCTACCTGTTACGTAGATCAGATTACATCAACACACACACTCTCTCTCTCTCTCTCTCTGATACTGCTTGTAGTGAAGG
>CM064513.1:91196971-91199471 GCA_032716605.1 Paralithodes platypus
ACTCGTAATCTCTCTCTCTCTCTCTCCTCTCTCTCGCTCTCTCTCTTCTCATCTACTATCTCTCGCGTCTCTCTCTACTCTTCAGTAAATAAAACTTAAAGCTACCCCAAACCAAAATATAGGAATGTATTAAAAGGGGAAGGAAACAGAGTATTTGAAAGGAAAAACAGTGGGAGGAAAAGCGTCCGTCCGAAACAAACAGCAGTTACTCGTAACTTATGGACTCGTCTCTCTCTCTCTCTCTGCTCTCTCTCTCTCTCTCTCGCGCCTCTCTCTCTCGCTCTCATCTTCTTCTCTCAGAGTAATAATATTATAGAATAAAGGTAAAAATAATAAACTTTAAGCTACCCCCAAAAATATAGTTAAGGGAGGAGGAAAAACAGCGTATATGGTACTCGTAATCTCTCTCTCTCTCTCTCTCTTCTCTCCTTCTCTCTCTCTCTCTCCTCTCTTCTCTCTCTCTCTCTTCTATCAGTAAATAGAACTAAAAGATACCCAAATATAAAGAAGGGGAAAAGGAGGGGAACAGCGTATGAAAACAGCCGTTCAGTAATATAAAGGGAGGAAACGGGGGAGGAAACCGAAACCCGTCCCCGTAAATGGTAATCGTAATCTCTCTCGCTCTCTCTCTCTCCTCTCTCGTCTCCTAGCTTCTCTCTCTCCTCTCTTCTCTCTCTCCTCTCTCTCTCTCTCACTATCTCCTCCTCTCTCTCAGTAACTAATACATAAACTAAAGCTACCCAAATATAGGTTTAATTTTAAAGGGGAAAGGAAGAGGAGGGGAAGAGGAAAGGAAGAGGGAAGAAAAAAAAAGACGTCGTATATGGTACTCGTAATCTCTCTCTCTCTCTCTCTCTCTCTCTCTCTCTCTCTCTCTCTCTCTCTCTCTCTCTCTCTCTCAGTAATAAACTAAAGCTACCCAAAATATAGTAAAGGGGAAACAGCGTATATGGTACTCGTAATCTCTCTCTCTCTCTCTCTCTCTCTCTCTCTCTCCTCTTCTCCATATCTCCTCTTCTCTCTCTACCTCTCTCTCTCTACTCTCTTCTATCAGTAATAAACTTAAAGCTACCCCAAATATAGTAAAGGGAGGAAACAAGCGGTATATGGTACTAGTAATATCTCGTCTCTCTCTCATCTTCTCTCTCTCGACTCTCTCTCTCGATCTCTCTCTCTCTCTCCAGAATAAAAACTAAAGCTAACCCAAAATTATAGTAAATGGGAAACAGCGTAATGGGTACTCGGTACCTCTCTAATATCTCTTCTCTCTCTCTCTCTCTCTCTCTCTCTCTCTCTCTCTCTCTCTCTCTCTCTCTCTCTCTCTCTCTCTCTCTCAGTAATAAACCCTAATGCTACCTAATCTATATTATTAAATCAGTTCGTGTGTGTGTGTGTTCTTAATAGGCGGCCGCAGTTTTGGACCTGGGGAGCTGAACCTTTGCATGTGGGTGTCAATTGACCTGGGTCAGGTCATAGAGGGGGTGAGGCCACGATCGGAGGTCGTTTCGAGGCCGAAATTTACAAAAAACCTGAAACAAATGAAACAAATGGCCGTTTGGGGCAGAAGGAGGCCTCCGATCGAAAAGGTGTATGGAACGAAAGTTGTTCGCAGCCCCCCAAGATGGGGGGTTTACGTGGGGGGGGGGGAAAATTTGGGGGGAGGTTCAGATCCCAAAATCGCGAGGTCATTTAGCGGCCGGAATCGAGGGTCGCCGTTTTTAATGAGCGCAACAGGGAGGTCGAGGCCGGTGATTATGGTAGTAGTAGTATTGCGATGATTGTGGTAGTAGTGATTGATGATGGTGATTATGGTAATAGTAGTAGTGGTGGTAGTACCCGGGCAACGCCGGGTACCCCTGCTAGTATAATATAAATGTGAAACTCAGCCTACATTGTAAACGTAATGCTATTAGTCGTAACTTTATCTTCGCCTTCTGTGTATTTTCATAAGTGGGTAATAAGTGTGTGTATGTGTGTGTATGTATTCATGTATGTGTGAATGGGTCTGTCTGTCTGTGTGTGTATGCGTCCGTGCAGTGTATGTGTATGTATATGTGTGTGGAAATATACTGATACTATTAATGATGAAGGAGAAATAAAGAGAACATACAAAATATAAAAACGACGAAAATACATGTCTAAGTCATAAACTCTAGGGATAAAACCAATCACTTTATATACAAATAAATAAATACATACATACATACATACATACATACATACACAAGCGTATACGCATAGCTTACACACACACGCGTCTATACACACACATATACACACACAGCTACAACCACACACTTAGGCATTAGGTGGGATTATTTTCGTGATTAAGGGGAGGATTTTAGTTTGGTCTCTAGATATCCATCAAGCTTAAGATTACACCCCCTTGAGCCCCTTTCAAGATAAATTCGTACATTTTTCGGTAGAAAAATTTCCCGGCCGAAGGCCGGTTCCTCTTAAATTACAGGCTCGCTGTCGCTCGCCAGGAATATATCGACAC